>CM052884.1:58213919-58273631 GCA_028534135.1 Potos flavus | reverse complement strand
CTCTGGGGCAAGAGAAACCTGGCCTAGAGTTTCTCTCACCACAGAAATGCTCTTTCAGCTCTCACGTTCTGATATTTGGTGGTGAGGTTCACTATTCCAGCAAAAGACTGCTCTCTCCCACCTCCTGCTTTAGCTTATTTTTCTGGCTTTTAGCCTTCACATTAAAAGCCAGCCCTCTTTCACTTTCTTTTCTGACGACCTCGCCTTCAGAACACAGATCAAAGTTTAAGAGGGAGGCAGAATTAGCCCAGGAGCTGGGGAACCACTTAGGTCTGCAGGCAAGAAATGTTTACCTAAAAATTCAGTCAATGGACCCAAGATGGAACCAGAGACTTGAAAAGCAAAGCCAAATGAATCCATGTCTGCTGCAAGGAGGGACAACTGGACAGATGGACAGCTCTCTTCAAAGGTTGCTTAGGGACCCAATAAACCTGAAAAGACTGTGCCCTGAATCTCAATGTGGGTGGGCGGATAAAGGAACATTATTCCTCTTCTTCCTCTCACTTTTCCCAGGGTGTGCGCCGCAAAGCAAACGCAATTTGCATTCAATGACTGAAAGCCGCTCACATCTGTAAACACTAACTGTCCCAGTCCGCAAAAGCCTCCAGAAAGCCTCTTAGCCCCATTTCGAGGAGCCAGATGTGGAGAGAAAGCCTTCTGCTTTTCATTGTTCTTTCCACTTGAGCTGCAGGACCCTGGGATGCTCCATGTGCAAGGAAAACACGGCACACGTTGCTCTTAAATCGAACCAAGCTGATTAGGTTAGAGAGAGTTTAATTAAACTCTCACTGGCGGTTGTGAAAAGGGTTAGCTTGCTCCCAAGCCTTTCTTCTCGGGTTCCCTACAGGTAGCACACACTTTTCCCTTCCAACTGAAGGTCATTAGGATCACATGAATACGCAGAGATCGGAAGGTTCCAAGCTGTTCTGGGGGGCATTTGACTCATAACTTTTAATTTAATCAATCAACTCAGCGGTCTAGTAAAGAGATTACAACCATCCTACTCCCTGATCCCAGGCAATCCGCTTTGCTGCAGGGCGGCCCTTACTAATTCTTTTTACTAAAAATAAGGCAGGGCTGCTTGTGCTGTGATTTCCTATATCGTTTGTCCTGTTACGTGTTTGTTCTTTCACTCTGAAATTTAACTGAGGCTAGGCAAAAGCTGCAAGTATTTCTTTGTCCTCATGCTTCACTTCCAGCCCCAAACAGTAGAGTTCTTGCAAATTGCGAGGGACATTTGCCAGCACTGGAGTGCCTGGCACAGACCTTTGCAGAAACTCCACTCGTGACTATAAATAGTGGCCCTTTCTCAGCATAAACAATTCTTGAGGGTGGGTTTTTCAACTCGCTGTTTGGAAAACTTAAGTACATAAATGCCATTAGCTACAGCCAAGTTTTGTGTGCAAATTCCATACACGATGCTCTGGTTTAATGGGCTTTGTATATTCCCTCTCCTTCAGTTTCATAAAGCTTTTCGGAGTTTCGGGTATTTTCATGCAAAGGGAAAATCAAGTCTTTATTATTAAAGTATGCGTTTCTTGGAGTCACCACACTGGTCCTGGCAAACAAGTCTGAAGGAAATACTGCATGAAAAATGCATGGGCTGGTGTCACACTTAAATGTTAATCACATCTATTTTGCCAGGGGAACTGGTGGCATTAGAACTTACATAGTAACTGATCCATGACTTGCCAATGAATCCAATCTTTCTTCCTCCTCAAATCAGTTCCAAACAGGTGGCCGTTGAAGCTGCATGAATGAGAGGCAGGAGCCACGTGCTCTCTGAACTGCCCACGGGCAGGAGTAAATGGCAAATAAGTCATCAATAAATTAATTTACCCCTATTGGCAGTAATGAGACTTTACCTTGACAGATACAAGGACAGTAATACTTTATATAACATACTAAATGGTCAGTCCAGCGAGGGCGTATCTTAGTTAAGAAAGGGTATGCTCGAGAAATAATAGTTCGCGGACCTTGAGGAGGGAGGCAGCCTGAGAGGCGGGAACCTTCCAATTTCAAGTCCCATTTAAATGCCAGTAAAATAGTCTGAGGCAAAGGTTTCAGGAATGGCAGTCATAATCATCACTCGAGGGAAAAAAATGAGTAAAAGGGAGAGAAATAATTTTGAGCTATTAAAAATGTTTGGCAGTATGAGAGAAGAACTCTGAATTAAGAAGCTGGGTTCAAGATGAGGTGGGGGGGAGGGAAGCGGTAAACCACGGAACGAAACGAGAACAAGAACAGAAGTTAGAGAAGAGCTGTAATCTATTTTTTAAATATACCTATTTCAGGAGAGCTCATTATAGGAGGAAGGAGTGGGCAGGCGCCAACAATGATAACACAGGTCCAGCGTGGGGCTGGATGCTACAGGAAACTAACCAGAGAAAGAGAAATGAACCAGGGGAAACAATGCAGAGGGCATAGAGAGATAGGAAAAGACACGAAAGAAGATGCGTCGGGAATGGAGCACCCTGGCGGAGCACAGAGTTCCTGAGGAAACAGAAAGAATAAACAGGAATGAAATGACATGCTGCCTGCACACAGGAGATGCTCTGAACAGATCTGTAAAATGACTGGACAAACAATAAAGAAAACAACAATAAATCAAATATCAGAAAAAAAAAAAAACCAGATGACTTCGAAGAATAATGTCACCACTAATAAAATAGCTGAAGGTATACACAAAGCCCTATTTAAGATCTCATTTAGAATAGCGGGCATCATCAAATATTTAACTGCAGGAGAAGAAGAAAGCACTCTGTATGGAGCTAGGTTATAGATTTCATGTAAAGGAATATAAACCTTAAGTGAATAAGGACTAGGTTTTTTTCCCACTAAAATGGGAAACCATGGATAAACCATAGTCAGAGTAAAAAACTGTATAATTTGGGCTTTTACCCAGTTGAGTTGTTAGCCAAATGCAAGAGTCACACAGAATTTCAGTCTTAAGAAGTTCAACCACCCACTAATGGGCACGTGTTGGATTCCAAGTTTATTTCAAAAAGAAATCCAATCTTCAAAGACCTGAGAAAAAATGATGCTGTTAAAAATAGTAAAAAATTCTGAATCAGTACATCTTTATTGAAGAGGTAAGTAAATAAGAACAATAGTAGAGAAGAATTGATGGGAGTTGGGAATGAGGAGAATTGTTAAAATAAAAGTGGATAAAAAGAAATGAACTGAGTAGTAAGTGAGGTCAATGGAGAATGGAAGTAAGAAAAGGGTTGAGAAAAACAAAACCAGCAAAGGTTTCTCATAAGAGTGAATTAAAAGGTGTTATTCTGATAAGATAGGAGTGTATTGATATAGTAGAAGTAATATTCTTGTTGTATGTTTTAAATTGACAGCTAGTTGACCTAAAAGAAGATTATGCCAAATGAAATAAAAATAAGCAAAACCAAAGCCAAACATGTGCTCGTTGCCTATGTAATACCAAAGAAAATCTAGAAACAAGAAAACAAATTAACAATAACAATAGAGGTAAAACATAGACTGGCAGAACATAAACTGCATAGGACTGAGGTTAAAATAAGTGTAAGTTTAAATAATCATGTTGAGTAACAAAACAAAACAATGAACAAAAAAACTGAAAACAAAACAAAAACAAAAACAAAACAAAAACAAAAGGGATTGGGATGGGATGAATGCAATAATTTACTGGAAAATCGTTAAAAGGCATAGACAGCCTAACAATAAGAAAAAATAAATTTAAAAAACAATAAAAAGGGAAATTAATTAAAGGGAAGAAAAAGCAGGTGAGGTTTCAGATACAATTGAATTTAAGGCAAAAGTTATTAAAGCCAGCTAATTATGTTAATTATATGATGTTGAAAGTCAGAGTTAATCATGAGGATATAATGATATGATGCTACAGGTTCCAAAGACATAGCGACAAACGGAAACCAATCTGTTAAACATCAAGGAGAAATGATAAGTACCCAGTCTTAGATCAAAGTGCTAATACCCCATTACCAGAACATAAAAAAATCAAGAAGAAACGATCAAGTAATAGAGCCTGAATAAACATAATTAAACTTACCGTCATATAGCAGTAATATAGATACTGCCAAGAATTAGATGGATTGAACACTGAAAAAAAAAACCCTGCTAGCACCCACCCCTCATTCCTCTGAGTTCAACCTCAGGAAACTTCAGAAACACAGACCCATGGGACCACCAGAGACACTGAAATACACGGGAGATCAAAGACTGTCCTCGAAAGTAGCCAACATGAGTGTGTGTTTGGGTTGAGGGGTGGTAGACAACAAAGGAATCTGAGAACACCCTAACGTTCTTGTTTTGGTCAGAGGAAGACCAATATCGAAATGCTTATGAAATCAATACAGATAAATCAACCCAAGACGTGTTTTAAATTAGAGGCAACCACCATGAGAACAACATGGATCAAATATGGTCTAAACCAGCAGAAGAAAACTTAATGTAGGCAATAGAAAGAAAAGAAGTGGTTAAATAAAAGAAGAAGAAAGAAATTATTATCAGCAAATATAAAACAAGATGGCGGAAAGATTAGACTAGGACAGTTGTCCTATGTGGGGTACATGGAATGTAATGAAAAGCAAATAAAGCCAGAGGGGCATTGAATGGATCAAGGATGCTCGTGTGCCATGAAGTAAATAACATATCCCTCAGCACCTGCGTGGAAGGAGAGAAAAAGCTTTCTCAAGTAAACATATATGAGGTCATGAAAAAACCAACAAGACAAATTCCGTAAACACACAAAAAAGCAGAAATGTTCTATTACATACTCTCTCACCAAAACACAAGAAAGAAACTTCAATGACAAAGCGATCTATGAAGAAACCCAAGTAGCACATGGAGACAACAGAGCTGCCTGTGTTAGCCTGGTCCCCAGGCTGAGCAAAAAGGGTCCTCCCTCAGAATTTATAACCACGAGTTTGAAATGTGACATTGCTCCTCATGTTGTAGCTTTTGTGTGGTTCTAAAGAGGTCTGAGTCTTTGTTGCCTGTTTCCCTGCATGCTTTTCGGGTTGTCCCTGTCCCCATTGTTCTAAAATTTCACGATGGTAGGCTCTTCTCATCCATTGTGCTGCACACCCGGGGCCTGAGGCTATTCCCGTGGTCTGTGCCGACGGTCGGCTTGGCCCTTGTGTACCACCCTCTCCTCAGCTATGGAGGGTCTTCGTTCTTGGCTCTGCTAAGAGTTGCCACCTCTCCAGCTCCCCAGATACTGGCAATATCTCTGAAAGGCCTTCTCTCCTTCTTTCTTGTCTTTGTGAGTTTATTTTGTATTCATCCAGTGCTGTCTTTATGGGATCGGAGGAAAGAATAGAAATGAATGCTTGCATTCTGCCTGCCATGTTTAATTGGAAGACGAGATGAACTGACTTTCCTTCCCCACTCCCGGTGCGCGTAACACAGTGAGTTGTTGCCGCAGGACTTCCCAGAGGGATGGAGAGAAGAGAGGAGGAAAAGGGGAAAGAAGCTGTTTAATTCTTTCTCTTTTGCTCCGCCTTTCACTGACACGGTGAATCCGGAGGGATGTACTTGGTACCAAACTCTAATTCCCGGTCACAGTTCTATTCATATGCACCCTGGCAGTGGCACCACTGGGGGGCGCTGATGGGCACAATTACTCAGCTTGGAGAGGGATTTCCCTGTGATGGTGGGAAGGAGTGGGATTATTGTTTGTTGAATGTTTCATTTTGTTTCTGAAGGTAGAGGGAGAGAAGAGGCCTCTGGTCCACCTGTGACTCATCACCGTTCGAGGCACTGGGCTGCGGAAACCCACATGTTATCTTATCGTAAATGGGAAGAAAGTGAACAAGCCAAATACTATAAATTTAGCTAACAATTCTTGCAAAAGTAATTTAGGGATTTAATGCAATCCCATTTAAAATTCCGAAAGGATCCTTTACAGAATTTGATAAAACGATTTCATGATCACTTGCAAAAATAGAAAGACAATAATATTGAGGAATATTTTAAGAAGCAAGAGTACTTGTCGGCTCTGATGCTTTTCTCTGTCACTCCTCCGCATCCAATGCATGACAGAATCTACCTCTGAAAGCGATCTTCAGTCCGTCCATCCACTCCATCACCACACCCGCCGCCTTAGTCCGAGCTAGCACCATCACTGTAATGGCCTCCTCACCCACCTCCCCAATTATTGCCAGAACCATCCATTACGCTCCCCACTTAGCAGCCATATAAGGTCCTCTCTCTCCTGCCCCAGCCTCTTCAGTGGCTTCTCCTTGTTCATCTCCCTCCACCCTCCTTGCTCATTTTGTAACTGCTTCTCCTTCATTCATTCCGCAGTATTTATTTAGAGGCTTTCAAAGAACCAATGAGCTGGGCCCTGAGGAGATACTGAGCAAAATCAGACTTGATTCCTGTCAGTGCCTAAGGGTTTTAAAGGCCAATGCAATAAGCACGAGAAAAGATTCAAAAGTGTTAGTCATTAGACCAACGCCAATTTAAAATAATGAGGTTAATTTTTATAACCATTAATTGGCAAAACTCAAACAGAAAACGTTAAGTTAAATGCTGAGGAGGCTGGGAGAAAGAGATCTATTTATTCATTATTGGTAACATGGTGAATTGATAGAAACATTTTGGAGAAGAATCTGGCAAAATGTCTTAAGAGCCCATAAAAAGAACATATTTTTTGATCGGGCTGTCTGGCTCTTGGGAAATTATTTCAAGGAAATGATTTAAAGGAAGGACAAAGGGTAGAAGAAGACTTTAAAGTTTGTTTTTTTGTTTTTGTTTTTGTTTTGTTTTGTTTTGTTTTATTGTGGGGCGCCTGGGTGGCTCAGTTGGTTAAGCATGAACTCTTGATTTTGGCTCAGGTCATGATCTCAGGGTCGTGAGATCAAGCCCCTTGTGTTGGGCTCCATCCTCAGTGGGGAGTCTGCTGGAGGATTCTCTCTCCCACTCCCCCTGCTCTCTCTCTTTCTCTCTCTCAAAGAAATAAATCTTTAAAAAAAAAGCTTTTTTGTTGTAGTGCTTTCTATGTTAGCAAAAGACCTGACATCACCTATATGCTCAATAAAAGAACAGTTAGATAAGTGGTTTAGAACAAGCTGGTGTAACAAATTATAACTACAGAAACAAAACCAAACACACAAGGTAGGATGCAATGTTTCCAAATGTGCAACTCTGTATGTGGATGAACATACGAAGAAATGGGACTTGTTGCCAAGCGTTAGAGTGGTGGTCTTCTATGGGATTAGATTTAATACCTAATAATTTTTAAATAACATGACCCAATGGCAAAGTTGGCTGAGTTTCATTGTAAAAGTAACTTGGATTCTGTAGCGTGCATTTCCCAGTGGCCATGTTTATATTTTAGGTGATGCGTCGTCAAAAATAATTGGCTCCTGGAAAAAATGTTCCTTTCATCCGTAAGTATTTGTTAAACAGCGTTAAAAGTGATACCACATAAAAAACGGGGAGCGTTGTGTAGTTTACATCGTCAAGGGACATTACAGAGTCTCTAGAGGGTGGAGGCATTTGTCAAAAAACCTAGGAGCTTGGGGTGCCTGGGTGGCTCAGATGGTTAAGCGTCTGCCTTCGGCTCAGGTCATAATCTCCACCCAGGTCCTGGGATCGAGTCTCGCATGGGGCTCCCTGCTCAGCGGGTAGTATGCTTCTCCCTCTCCCTGTGCCCACCCCCTCCACCTGCTCGTGCTCTCTCTCTCTCAAACGAATAAATAAAATCTTAAAAAACAAAAAACAACAAACAAACTTAGGGGCTGTGTTCAGAGTAAGTGAGCAAAGTGACTCAGCATCTGTTAAGCAACTCCCAATGCCCTGGAAAAGACAGAGCCTGTCTCCAAACCCTGGGACATCCCTCTGAGCTGACCCTGCGTGGTCACCATGTTCCTATAAAAAAACACATGCTCCTGGACCACTGCTGGGCACTAAAGACCGATGAGGACAGACACTGGGGGAGCTTGCGGGCACTTCTCCTAACACTCCAGGGGTCTGGAAGTCTGTTCAGGCTCAGTGAATCCAGACCTTCTCTTTCTGACTTCTAAGTTAGGATCTATAGAGGAGGTCTTTGTACAGTGGGGCAAAGCTGTTCAGAATTTAGTATCGGCTGAGTCCACATTGGTACAGCAGATGCTTAAAAGATGCTTTGTGTATAAGACATTTAATTTCACTGCAGAGGAGAGAAGACTGCCTTGTGACAGCCCCCAGAAGAAGGCAAAAGGGAATCAAGAGATCTGAGCTTTGATTTTGTTTCTGAAACTCTCGGGCTATGTGATCTGAGTCCTCTGTGCTTCACGTTTTTTTTTCACTTATAAAATTAGGAGGTAGAACTTGCATGATCCAGCCTTAAAATGGATTTCTAGAAACTACCCAGCTGGGGGTGTTTCAAAAGGATTTCACTATTTCCAGATGGCCAGCAGAGGTTTATGGCATTACAATGGAGAGGGGACGCCAGCCTGGGCCGTCCCCTGGCCTTCCCGATCTCACCATACCTAGCCTCTCCCAGGGAGGGGGCTGTCTCGGATGCAGAGCCCTCTGTTCTGCTAAGAAAGGGAACCCCAGAAACAGCATTCGGAGCCAAACATCTTGGACAGCAGTGTGGCCTCCACAAGCGAGGGCTGAAGAACAAGTGTGTCGCCCGATCCTCTTGAAGAGCACAGTGCGAATTCTCCAGGGCAAGTCACCTGAAGAGAACTGAAGGGCAGGGGTGCTAACCTAGGCTACCGCAGAGGTGGTCCAAGTGTAGTCTACAGACCTCTGGGGACCCTGAGGCCCTTGCAGGGGGTCTGCGGGGAGAAAACTATTTTCACAATAATACCATGACATCTGCCCCACGTTGGCATTCACTCTGATTGTGTCCAAGTGGTACTGGGGGAGCCACTGTCACTTAGTGCCCATCCAAGCAGTGGCCTTGAACAGCGTCCGCAGTCACCGCCAGGAGCCGCCGTAAACAATGCAAAGAGTCAGCTTCACTTTGAAATGTTTTTGATGAAATGATAAGAATTATTAATGTTACATATTAGTTTCTGGACATCTGAGTACACAGTTTTCTCCCATTCTGTGTGACTAACTGGGGAACATGCATGAAATACTTGTGTATATACCAGGACATGATGATGGTCCTGAATAAATGCTCTTGCAAGCTGGACTGGATGCTTATTTTCATAAACATCATTTTTACTTGAAAGAACCAATGACAGACAAATTATGGCTATTCAGACTGGAGAATGTGGTAGACATTTTCTCAAAAATGTAGTGAGCCTGTCATTTCAAGGAAAACAACGGACAGGATGTGTTGCCAATGATAAAATTAAAACTTTCAAGCAAAACGCAGAATTTTGGAAAACTTGGGGCGCCTGCGTGGCTCAGTCGTTAGGCGTCTGCCTTCAGCTCAAGTCATGATCCCAGGGTCCTGGGATCGAGCCCTGCATTGGGCTCCCTGCTCTGTGGGAAGCCTGCTTCTCCCTCTCTCACTCCCCCCGCTTGTGTTTCCTCTCTCGATGTGTCTCTCTCTGTCAAATAAATAAATAAAATCTTAAAAAAAAAAAAAAATTTGGAAAACTTGTATCTGTCATTATTAATCTGGTATCTTTCCAATACTTAAACACATTTCTGATGAGACTGGAAGTGATATTAATGAATGTGATTTTTGATATTGTATAATGAAATGTCTCAACATCTGGACCATCTGCGTAACTTGGTAAACCAGTGTTTTCCAAATGACCGATGTATGATGTCACAAAATCATTTATTTGTAAAAGATTCATTCAAAGTGCAAAGTAAAGCAATGCATTTTAATGTAACAGAGTACAAGTTCACTGATATGGTTTCATGCTCTACATTGTAATTATCCTTTAAGAAACTACCCTTTGTAGGGATGCTTGGGTAGCTCAGTTGGTTAAGCGTCTGCCCTCAGTTCAGGTCATGATCCCAGAGTCCTGGGATGGAGCCCCAAATCAGCTCCCTGCCCCGTGGGGAGCCTGCTTCTCTCTCTCCCTCTGCCTGCTTGTGCTCTCTGCTCTCTCTCTCTCTCTCAAATAAATAAAATTGTAAAAAAAAAAAAAAAAAGAAACTACCCTTTGTAGAGTTTTGGTATAGTATCAAAGAAGATTATCTGTAATTAATGAAAAAATTATGAAAATGTTCTTCCTTTTTCCAATTACCTTTCTGTCTGAGATAGAATTTCTTTACCTACTACAACCAAAAAAATCATACCACAACAGGAATGCAGAGGCAAATATGAGAATCTAAGTATCTTCTAATTAAGTCAGATATTAAAGAGATTTGCAAAAATGTAAAACAATGAGGCTCTTTCGCTAAATTTCTTTTGCTTTAGACAATATATTCTCATAAAACATGTTAGCATGCAATGAGTTTATTATTGCTAATTCATTATATGTTTAAATTAATTAATAAGTAGTATTTTAAAACTTCTGTTTTAATTTTTGATATGTTGAATTTGGATAAACAACCCATAAAACCAAAAGGATGTTCGAGTTCTCAATAATTTTTAAGCATGCAATAAGCATCTTGAAATTAAAAAGCTTGAGAATTGCTGCTCTGAGATCCTTGTGGACAAAGCGGGGTTTGGGATGAGTAATAATAAGGGGGAGGGGGACTTGACATTTCCCAGTTTGCACTATGGTTGGGAATCATCATGGCTTAATTGGGCTTCATGGCAAGGGTTGGTTATCGAGACAAGATCCTGCCTGGATCGGCAAAAGGAAATATTACTTAAGATTAGTAGAAATCACTTCCACCAGCACCGAATTTTCAAAGTCCTTGTTAGACCCTCTCTGTGCCCTTCCAATTGGCTCCATGAGCCCCTTTCCCTCTAAGGAGGGTCTGGTCCACAATCGCTCCACAGTATTGGCCATGGTGACTAGATGGGAGCTAGAAATCTGCCTCCCAGGTCTCAGTGAATGCTACTCTGGGTTCGACAATCAGCATGTAATACTTGGGAAGGCACCAGGCACTTCCAAGGCCCTAAGAATGAAAGATGAGCGTGTCACAGCTTTTGTCCTGGAGGACTGCTTGGCCTGACGGAGAAGAAAGACTCCTTAAGAAATAATTACAGTCCAATGTGATAAGCACTCTTTTGTACATAGTGACCAAATTTTTCCAACCCAAAATTAAGACACAGTGACATCTGACAATGGAACAATCCTGGGGGGATCTAGAGCACATGTCTGCTTTATTAGGAAACTCCCAGCAACTCCACAGAAATTCTGTATAGATTTGTGCTTGATTTGGCCCAAAGACCCACAAACAGTGGTCTGTATTTTTTTTTTTTTTTTTCAAATTCTGGGCAATAACAGTGTCAGAACAGCACCAGAAGCTCCTTAGGATTATGAAAGATGAGTAATGGGCCCCTAACATTTTATTTCCTCTGGGTTAGTGGACTGGAGGCACTGGAGCACATTTTTTTTCCATCATCCTTGTTCCAAGTGGTTTCCTCCCCCCCAGGCAGAGAGTCCAACTTTGTTCACGCAGGTCTCCCACACCAGCTGAAGCAGATCAAGCTGAATCCCAGAGTGAGAAGAATGAACTAGTAAGAAGCTTCTAAGATTCCAAGTCTTGATTACATGTGGGTAAAATTAAACAATAGAGCTCTTGATCTGCCAAGTCCCCGCTGGGTGGGCTGCCTGGGGACTGTGGAGGCTCTCTGGTCTGGACCAGGTCTTCTTAAGTCCCAACCACGTCCCCTTTGCTCCCCCTTTATTGGAGGCTGACCCAAATTCCTCTTTTTAATCTCCTTCTCCCAGTTCCACTTGTCTTTGCCAGCTGTGGCAACTCCAAAGTGAAATGAACGAGAATAAAACAGACAATGAACAGAAAAATCATGCAAAGTGCCACACACCAACGTCCTGCCACCCACGGTTAGAGAGAATGAGCATTACTGGGTCTTAAAGGCAGTCCAACTGAAAGGCAGGACAAGGAGCCTGACAAATTCCTTTTCAAATCTTGGATCCACTACTCACTTACATCTGACTAGGGGCAAATCAACACATCTCTCTGATATTCAGCGAGCTCATCCACAAACACAAGTTATTCTGAGGATTAAATGACATAACATATGTAAACATGCTTGGCACACAGTAGGTCCACTACTCATTGTTAGAATTTTTACATTTTTGTGTGTGATTATTTGATAAGTGTCTGTCTCCCCACAGATCTCTGAGTTGTATGGGAATGTGCGTTGCGTCTTTTTTGTTCACTATTACATCGCTAGAGCTCAGCATGGTGCCCGGCACATGCTAGGCATTTTTTGAGACTATGGTATTATAAAAGGGAGTTGGTAGGGTCTTGATTAAGGAGCTACTCTAACATAGCAAGTTTGGGGCTTCCTAACAACTCCCATGGATTGGTATCAGCTATCCCGAGCATGGTGTCATGAAGGATTCTAAGGTGGTATCCGGCCAGAATTTGTAGGGAAAGGGTGTGCAGACAGATCAACATCATGGTTGAGTATGTTGAATGTTTGTTGACCTTAATCTATGGAGTCAAGAGCAGCTCCCTCTTGCCAGCTATTTCCAGCACAGATAGATCTATTGTGTAATTCATGGATAGAGCCTCTTTAGGGGGACTGAGGTTACCAAACGCTTGACCTGAAGATAAGCACCATGACCTTAGGAATATTTTTTTAAATCACAGATTAGAACAACGCTACACAACGAAAGCTCAAAGCATACCAGTATTATACCTGCTACTCTTGATGAATTCACTTCCTGGGAATGTGTATTTCATGAGTCAGCTGGTAAAAGCAAACAGACCCGACATACTTCGGCGGGTGTACCCCATAACCAGACAGAACCGCGCGCCTTCCCCCAATCCATGAAGTGGCTACTCTACTCACGAGGGTAGTCCTTTGGGTGCGTCTTCTCGGACCAATTCCCATAAAATGTGAGTCTGTACTTGGCAGTTCCACAGGCACAGCAGTCTAGGATGGGTTTGTCAGTGACCCCGTCAAACACGGAATCTGAAACAGTCAGGGAAATCACGCAGTTAGGAAACCAGTGTGGGTCACTTATAAGGCAGCACTCTCTTGCTCTTGTCCTGTCTTTAGTGCTTGGGAAAAGAAGATGAGGTGCGCTTTCCACTGACTAACAACACCCAGAACCAGGTCAGTACTTGGGCTATAAAGGATTTTTATAGACCTCTAAGTATGGTAATTATATTCTGCAAATAAAAAAGACTCAGAACTTTTGCTCTAACAATGTGAGGAGACCTGTGGGACCAATAAGGCTGAATATTTAGGAAACCAGGGATAAAACTGACTCAGTTATCCTTTTTTCCCACAATAGGATTTTTCCACTAGATTTTTTTTTTTTTAAGATTTTATTTATTTATTTGACAGAGAGAGAGATCACAAGTAGGCAGAGAGGCAGGCAGAGAGAGAGGGGGAAGCAGGCTCCCTGCTGAGCAGAGAGCCTGATGCTGGGCTCGATCCCAGGACCTGAGATCATGACCTGAACCGAAGGCAGAGGCTTTAACCCACTGAGCCACCCAGGCGCCCCTCCACTAGATTTTAAAAGGAATATGCATGTGTGTGTTCTCTCTAAGAAATGTTTTCTGGGGCCAAATTGCGAGGACCAGGAGGAAAAGCTTTGCAGAGGAGCAGTGAGAACAAATAGACAGACATAAAGGACTGCCGAAAATTATCGTAAAAAATGCATCTATAGTCACATCCCTTCTTATCAAGCTTTCCGAGACTTGGGAGGCGTGGGGGTTTAGGACTATGCTGGTAAGTTCAGGTTTACTTCTGAGTACAGGAGCAGCCAGGAAAAACTGAACAAGATTCCCTCTCTGCCCCCATTTTTATCTGTGAATAGCTGATAAGTGGGGAAAGAGAGATTACATGAATAAATTCAGTATTTCCGATCGACAAGCCCACAATTGTGCTTTGTTGCTTTGTTGCTTTCGGTCTGTTCTGCTTCCTGCAAGACCAAAACAATGGCTTACAGATGCAACGTGCTTCCGTGGCTTTTTCTTTGGTTTTTCTTCAGCGGTATTAACATAAAGTTTTTTTTTTACAAGTTGGACATTTATTCTTAAATATTATATAAAGAGCAATGACAGTATAAAAATCTTTTTGAGTGTCAGGGAGAACATTTTACAAGTCTTCCTTCTGGAATTCACTGGGTTCCTTTGGTTTGAACATGCAAAATCAGTGATGGGGAGAAGAAGAGAATTCTGCCCTCCAGGATGGAGACAAAAGTATGAAATATGGTAATAATAATTACATTGTATAGAGTCCTTGAAGGTGCTGCTCTCTTTCCACGTACTGTCTCCTTAATCCTAGCAACCGTAGGAGGTAAGTACTTTAGTTAATTCCATTTTGCAGATCAGTACACTGAGGCAATTAAGTAACCAGTGCAAGGTCACGGGGTTAGTAGGTGTTGCAGGCAGAATCAGATGGAGTTCAGGCCTTTTTGAGTCCAGAGTCCAGGCTCTTAATCTTTGCACCGTATCATTCCTGGAAAGACCTTCTGCTAGATGGATCTGCATAAACACCACTGAGAGTAATTTTTGTGTGTGTGTTTCTCTTTATGCTTTTTCAAGTGAAGGCTGGTGCATTTAAAAATGACCTCCCTATAGAGCTCCAGGATTTCTAAGAGGCGGCACCAAAGCAGAGGTCTGAAACCACCCAAAATAGAAATCAGAGTTTGGCTCTTTCTTTTGTACACTTGGAAGAGGCCCGTGCATTGTCTGTGCTTAGGGGCAGGCTCTCTGTTGCTTAATGCACATAAAACCCAGTTACCATTCCTGGGTCAGCCACTTTGACAGTTAAGGGACAAGCCCTGTTGAATATATTTCAGGAAAGGTAGCGTAAATTAGGGACTCCTAAGGATTTTTTCCTTTTCCTTTTCCATCATTATTATTATGACCAACTATGTTGTAAAAGAACTAAATTAGTTTTGAAAAAAGGGATTCCAAGCTAAGAGATATATATTGGGGTTTCAATTGTAGCTCCCCGGTGCTATCTGATGAGGGAGCAATCTCTCAAAAAAACAAAATAAGGCAAATTGGTAGCTTTACCTTCTCAAAAGGGCTTTCAGATATGGGTAGGAAACTTAAAGATATATTCAAGAGTTCAGGGGAATATGCTTACAATAAACCTTGTGGAATTGCACAGGAAAATTAGCTTCCATTTAAAAAATAAGGCTCTAAGTTTGAAGCTAAAAACAGATATACTGTTCCCTATGAGGAAAAGCCTATTGAAAAGGAACCAGATTTTCTGGGGCGCCTGGGTGGCTCAGTCAGTTAAGCGTCTGCCTTCGGCTCAGGTCATGATCCCAGGGGCCTGGGACTGAGCCCCGCATTGGGTTCCTTCCTCCGCAGGGAGCCTGCTTTTCCCTCTTCCCAAGCAGCGGGAGCAGCTTGCGTGCCCTTGCTCTCTCTCTCCGCCCCCACCAACAAACAAATAAATAAATAAAATCTTTATCACCCCTCTTCTGCTAACCCCAGTAGGGTCTGCCCAGTATGGGGGACGTCAGACCATGCTGATCTCCCCAGCTGTCCCTTCTCTCATTCCTACTCTCCATCCATTAGCTTCTTCCTTTTCAGCTCTCCCCTTAGTCTTCCTTTTCTCCTTACCCTTCTCTCTGACATTTTCCTCCCTTCCCTGCATTCTCTCTCTGTCTCTCTCACTTCATCGATGGTATTAAAGTAAGCATGGGCATGCATGTGTTTATTATAGGTCATGAACTTTTTGAATATTTTATGTCTCCCTGTCCCTAATTGTAAGTAACTTAATGTTTTATGTTTCTTTTAAAAAATAATGATTGCCATTGCCTTTTATCTTTGCAGTTGTTAGTTTTTCCCCTATGGATGCACAGCTTCAACTGAGGAAAAACACTCGATATTAGTTTCTTTCTCCCCTTCCTTGATAGATTTGATTTGACTCGCCGAGGAAGCAGAGAATGTAAAGACGTTAATGAAAGAGCTAGAGATAATTAAGTAGGCATACACATTTAAGAGAGATCCTTTTGCTCTCTGCTTACAAATTAAAGACTTTCTTAATGTGATCTGCTTTGCTAATTGTGGGATGTCCTCATGGGTCTGCTGTCTCCGGGGATGGTCTACAACTGCACGTTATGATCCTTCAGCTCAGGGCCTGTAGGACTTTGTTTTTTGTCCACAGAGTTGCTGTTGGAAAATGGTCTTTTTTATATAGGCATGTTTAGTCATTTTGATAGGATCTCCGCCTCAGAAGTGATAACCAACAGAGACTTGCGTGCCATTCGATGGACACAGCACCTGCGGAATTTGCATATTTGTATGGCTTCGCACAACATCAGGGCTGAGGCTCTGGGAAGTGCACTTTAGTTAATGACTACTGTCCATACGCGGGGGTGACAGCGAAGTGTTTCCTAAGAACCCTCAAATCTGGGAAATAAGACTGTCCTCTGAATGTCAAACTAACACAACCAGACCGCAGGGGCTGCGATTAGCCATCTGTGGGTGTAGACCTAGAGGTGGTTTATATAAATGTGTGATCCAGAACGCTCTGACTCTAACTCGCGGGACCTGGACATCATCTCATGGAGACAGGGCAGGAAGGGGACCGTATTTTAGGAACAAAGAATCTCAACAGTCAAGATGTTCTGTGCTTGCAAAAAGGCTGAGTGAACTTGTGGACAATTAACTACGAAAACGAAAACCCCCAAAGCCATGTGTGGTCATGTCTACCTGGAAGCTGGCCAGGGACCTGGCCCCCACGCTCAAGCTCTCTGGCCCCTCCAACAGGTATAACCTTAATGGAGGGCATCTAATTCTCTCCCTCTGCTCCTTTCATGTTTTCCAAGCCATGTCTTCCACATGGGGCCTCATTTCTGTTCTCGCTCATCCAGAGGGAGTTATGCATTTCAGTGCATTGAAATGTAGTCCCTTCGACGGGAAGGCAGTGGTTAAGAGCATTGGCTTCTAGGTCTAACCCCTGCCCTTGACCACTAGCTGTATGATGCTAAGCGAGCTTTTAAAACTTTCCGTGTCTCAGATGTCTCGTCTATAAAATAGGGACGACCTGGGGCGCCTGGGTGGCTCAGTGGGTTAAGCCTCTGCCTTCGACTCGGATCATGATCTCAGGGTCCTGGGATCGAGCCCCGAATCGGACTCTCTGCTCAGCGGGGAGCCTGCTTCCCCCTCTCCCTCTGCCTGCCTCTCTGCCTACTTGTGACCTATCTTTCTCTCAAATAAATAAAATCTTAAAAAATATATATATATATTATATATATATGTGTGTGTGTATATATATGTATATACATATATATATACATATATATATATATATATATAAAAAAAAAGAGGGACGACCTAACAGTCTTCACCCTATAGAGCTGCCATGCAGAGCATGTGAACAAGGCACGTGAAGTGCTTAGAATAGTGCGTGGCATATAGCAAGCCCGCGAAAAATATTAGCTATTATTATTATTTTCCCAGAAGACCTTTATGAACCTTTCTTTTTCTTAGTAGCTTATGATTTGCTAGAATTGGAGAAGATTATTTCTCCCAAATAGCTAACTGCTCTAAATGCAAATAAAAATTCTGCAAAAATGAATAGAAATTAGACAGTTAAGATACATAATTGAAGAACATTTTCTATTTTTATTTAGTTCTCTAATGACTTGTAAACACATTCAGATGTTTAAGGTCTGAATTTTTTATGATTGATTAATAAACAAGATAACAATGGCTAACACTTGTTATAAATATATAAATAAATATATAAATATATATATAAATATAGCATTTACTATGTGCCAAGGAGGTGCTGTACTATTTTATATATATATTAAGTCACATGGCTGGGGAGAGCAGAGGGAGGATTCAGACCCAGGCTGGATCTAAATCCCAGCCTCTTCTCTGACCCGCCAGTCTACTTGATCTCCATGAGCTTTGTTGGAATGCCTTCAGCCCAAGAAGATGGGGCATCGATAAACTTGCAAATCTAAGGGCCATGTCCTTGAATGTGGAAAATTCATAAGGTCAGTGCTCCCTTGGCACTCTCACCTCCTGCCTGTCTTTCCTGGGGAAAATTCCCCCATGCTGCCCAGCTGCCACACAAATTCTGCTGGCGATTATGCCACAGAACCATTACAGACATCTTAAAGGTACACAATTGTGCACTTCTTAATTAAGTCCTGTGAATTATTCCAAGGAACCTCTCTAGAATCATCACTGTTTCACAAAAATAAGAAGACGACACCAATATAAGGTACATTATCTCCTACCCAGGGAATCGAGCTGAGTAATTAGAGCTTAGGGCAGATTCAATTATCCACCGCACACAGCCAGATTAAAAATCAGTGCTAAGGGGGCGCCTGGGTGGCTCAGTGAGTTAAAGCCTCTGCCTTCGGCTCAGGTCATGATCTCAAGGTCCTGGGATAGAGCCCCGCATCGGGCACTCTGCTCAGCGGGGAGCCTGCTTCCCCCTCTCTCTCTGCCTGCCTCTCTGCCTACTTGTGATCTCTCTCTCTGTCAAATAAATAAATAAAATCTTTAAAAAAAAAAAATCAGCGCTACGTGAGGAAGCAGAACCTGGAGAAGTTCAGAAAGCCCCATCACCTAAGTCCTGCCACTGGACGGTGGGACAGAAGAGCCCCCTTCCGTTTCTCTGGCCCCTCCCCCACCTGCAGTCCTTACCTTGTTCACAAAGCTTCTTGGTCAGAGAGCCCTCATCTTGGAAATAAATGATGCGTTTCTGTACGATGCTGGCCCTGTCGGGAAAGAAGACATGAGCGCAGTGGTGAGGAGAGCAGGCTTGAGGGACGTCAGATCCTGGCCTGGCCACCTATGGCTGTGTGGCTTCGGGCGAGTCACCCCCACTCTCTGTGCCTCAGTTTGTTCATTGGAAAACTGGCATTCATAATAACGCATAGCTCATGGGATTGCTCTGAGAACTAAATAAAAAAAAATGTATGTCAAGAGCACAGCACGTACTTAGAAACCACTCAATAAATACTAGTTGTTGTGCTGTCGGTGGTGGGGCTAATATTATTGTTAAGGTAAGAAAGTAAAGTAACGGCATTTTCAGTAACTTTTCTCAATGGCTCATTTTATTCTAGTTTTGTATCAAATGACTGAAGCCATTTATAGACCCACCAAACTCAAATCAGAAAAGCATGTCAAGTCCTCTTCCTGAAGGGGAAAGAAAGAATTTAAAAATGTATTTTGATTTGTTCTGAAAATGTCATCTCTATCTTTCCTGAAAGTCTAGACGAAACTGTCTCCTACATTCTGAACAAAGACAATTTCAGCTGTTATATCTCTCTCCTAAACATGTCAAACACAGGATCTTAGAATCTGGAAAGAATATTTGGAGGTTGAAAATTACTTCTGGTCAGCACATATTTTCTCTTTAATCTCAGACTGCACAGACAGACTCCTTCTCCTTTAACCCACTCTGCTGTGTATTTTCAGCTGGCTTCGCAGACGTTGAACCCTGAAAGCCAGTGTTCCTGTAATGTGAAGTCTACAACACTTAACAATCAAATGGTACCGGTGGATTTCGAGCCCTTTCTATTGATTATCTTCAGCAACGTTACTCAATCAAAAGGCAGTTTTTACTTTGATGGGCCCCATTTCACAGAGAAAGGGATCCCTTAGTTCCATTACAGCTGAGCACACTAAAGGAGGGTTAGCATCACATGATCTGCCCTGTGTCACATGACAGGACTGCAGACCCAGGCAGCCGCCCATGTGTGCACGGCTCTACAGAATACGGAGGCGGTTTTCTCGATGGTGTGGGCCTAGGCCAAGATTACTTTCCAAAGAAACATCTACTCTAAACCCAGTCTTGCACAAAAGAATACAATTCAGACCAGCCTACAGATGTCTTTTATAGTCTCTTCTTACCCAAGAGAGATGAGATGTTGAAATAAATGAATAAAATATGCTTCTTGTTTAGGCAAAGCTACTTTGATCATTGATCCCTTCTGTTGACCATCAAGCAGAAAATTTCCTGAGGCCAAGAAAACTCTCTTGAGAATCCTCATCCCAAAGCCAAAGTACAGAGTCTTTTGTTAGTCAGAGCATCCCATTATCTACCACTTCTGGAGTGTTCCCCACCAAGAAGTGCCTCAGGGACCCCTGTGGAAGGTGAGGAGAAGGACTTGTAGGAAGCAGCCCAGGCTTGGCATTCTTGCTTCAACTAAAGGCTTCGCCCTCTCACCTACCAAAGTGGCCTCCTCCCCCATTTGTCTCCCTGTTACCTTTATTGGTATATTTTCAACTGACAGCTGTTGGAGGCCTGCTTCATGGCCACACACTGGCCAGGGACACTGTCATGAACAAGTCAGATGGGGCCGCTTCCCAGTCTCAAAGCTGACAGCACAGTGGGCAGAAAGCACCGAACCGCTAAATCCGCAGCTAATCATATAACATGACTGAGATTAAGCGCTGAACAGAGACGTCCCCAGGGTGTGGGAGAGTAGAACACGGGGGGGTCCTGACCAAGCCAGGGAAGAAGAAGGCTTCGATTGGAAAGAGTAGGCGCTTACTGGGGCAAGTGGGAGGGAGAAACAAAGGAGAGGACCTCCTTTAAAGATCCTCGAGGTGAGAGGGTCATGGCTCACTGAAGAACTGACCCATGGTTAGGTCAGGGAGGTGATGCGAGATGAGTGGGGGAGGTGCACAGCGCTACATCACCCCGAGTCTGCAGGGAGATGGCATTTTACACCAAGCTTGATAAGATCTCTTTGACAAATGCGTCCGAAGAAGTGAGATAATCAGATTTGCTGCTCTAAAAAGAGAACTTGGGAGGTCACCCGGTGGCTCACTTGGTTAAGCCTCTACCTTCGGCTCAGGTCCTGATCCCAAGGTCCTGGGATCGAGCCCCACGTCAGACTCTCTGCTCAGCGGGGAATCTGCTTCTCCTTCTCCCTCTGATCGTTCCCCCAGCTTGTGCTCTCTCTTTTTCAAATAAATCAATAAAATCTTTAAAAAAAAAATAAAAGTAAAAAGAGCCCTTAGGGGGTGCCTGGGTGGCTTAGTCTGTTAAGTATCTGACTGTTGATTGTGACTCAGGTCATGGTCTCAGGGTTGTGAGATGAGGCTCCATGCTGGGCATGAAGCTTGCTTAAGATTCTCTTTCTCCCTCTCCTTCTGCCCTTCCCCACCTCTTCCCTGCTCTAAAAAAAAAAAAAAGTAAATAAAAATAAAAAGAGCACTTGGGCCATAGAGTAAAATGAGTTGGTGGGTGGTTGCAGTGCAGAGTTCCCAGGCAAATTAAATTTTACTTCAACAAAATTCATTTGGGGTGCCTGGCTGGGTCAATTAGCTGGGTATCGGACTCTTGATGTCAGCTCAGGTCTTGATCTCAGGGTCTTGAGTTCAAGCCTTTCATTGGGCCCAGCGTGAAGCCTTCTTAAAACAGAACAAAACAACATTCTCTTGCTAAAGTGGTTTGGAAACCCCTGAACTACAGGATAAAATACAAAATTACCATTGTATTCAAGGGTTTTCATAAAATTTCTCCCAAATGCCCCTCTGACTTCATTTGTCCTCATTTTGTGCCATGCTCCCTGGGTTCCAGAATTTGAGAAATTTATTCCCCTTATCTGAACACCTCTTCTACTCTGCTTGGCCCTTGCTGGTGCTGTTTCCTCTCCCAGAATCTCCCCAAATCTGCCTTTTTTAGCATCTGTAAATACTCTGAATTTTCTTCCTCCGGCTGTGAACAAGAGAACAACGGCAAGGCCTATGATTGTGCTTAGAAAAATTAAATCACTCCAAATTTTCAAAAGTATAATTATAAAAATGTGGGGAGCCAGAGACAAAAAACATGTATTTCCTATAAGATGTTTTCATTTCTTTCATGCCTTCTTTTATGAAGTCTATGATGGTTTACTCTCTTTTTGATAACAGTTCTAATTTCTGAGCCCTTCCTATATGCCAGCCACTGTGTCAGGGAGACCCTTTATGTTATTACCTTTTATATCTTATGTTTACATATAGTACAGCACCTCGAATTCCTTCCTCATCCAAAACTCTTGGGTTAGATGCATTTTTTGAATTCGGAGTTTTTCAGGTATTAGAAAGTTAAGATGATAATATACTATAAGCATCCTCATAATCAAACCCATCAACATTCTGCAGCAAAATGTAAGAATATTCATAAGAAGCCTAAATAAAAACTTTAAATAGCTTCCTGTCAGTTTAGGTCAACTTCAGCAAACTTGTTAAAATGCTCTTATTTTTAGAAGGATTAAGATGAAGGTTTGCAGCTATTTTCCCCTTTACCGGTGATAATGACCAAGATGCAGGGGGTTAGGGAACACGCTCAAGGTTTTAAGGTTTCCCCTGTCTACCTCCAAAGCTCATGACCTGTCCTATGCCTAGCATGACTGTAAGGGATTAAAGATCACATATAAAAAGTATAATTGGTATGTGAGGAAAGTGTTACTATGAAATGTAACCTCAAATTGATTTTCCTTGGATCCATTTAGCATCTCATGGAACATACCGTAAAGAACTGAGACTTTGGTGGGTCTCCCTGGAGCCTGGGTTGTGATCACCTTAGCTCTCCATGGAGACTGAGCATATATCTCCATGCCCACTCGGCCAAACCTCTGGGTCACGCCCTTTGGATCTCAAACTATGCAGATCAGATGTGGGATATAAGGCTTGTTCTGACCTGACTTCATCTTTATCTAATCCCTCCTGAGCACTCTGTCCAAGCCATACCCTCTATTTGCCTTCTCAATCTCTGCCCCTGGGCATCTGTCCATCGGACTCCTTCTGTCCTTTTCTGTGATTCCTCAATACACATATGAGCATAACACACACACACACACACACACACACACACACACACAATTAAGTTACCCAGAACTCATAACCACTAGGATTGGTTTCTTGACTGGCTGCTTGGTTGGGTGCCTCTTCCTATGAGCCATGGCCTCTTGGGTTTCTCCCCCACAGCACTTAACCTGTCCTGTAACTGCATATTTACTTTTCTATCTCCTGTGCTTGTTTCTAAGCTTCTCAAGAGCAGGAACTGTATCTTACTTACTTCCGTTGATGTTAGTATTGTTGTAGTACTGGGATTCAAGGAGAAGGGATAGAGTTTGGGGAAAAGGAGAGAATTTAAGGTTGAGTGGTCTGTCGGGCATGATGGTGGCCAATCTAGTAGACCTTAGACATAAGGACCTGTAACTCAGGAGGGATGTGAGGGGTGGGAGCAGGGGCATGTGGGTCACTGGAGCAGAAGTAAGAGGTGACGTTTCCGAAGCAGCTGATGTCACCCAGGGCAAGCGTGCAGAGTGAGAAGAGAGGTTGAACCCAGAACTCTGGAGAAGACCCACATTCACCTGCGGATATGCCAGTAGAGACCAAGATTTGATACGCGTGGTTGCAGAAGATGTTTCTTTTTATTCCTCATCTGGTCAACTCCTGAGAAAATTTATATTCTGAGAAAATGCATTTCATTTGGAGTCTGTTCCCATCAAAAGTATAAAACTCAGCTGAGATTTATAAATCATATTACAGTTCAGAAAAATAATAGCTTTACAAGATGAGAAAGCTGTTAGTAAGAATTCCCCTTAGCATTTCAAAATGACAAATTTCTCCCATTCTGTGTTGCAATCTGGCAGTCCTGTTGCATTGCATTTTTACCCTGAGACATTGATGCTCTCTTATCATGAGAGAGCGTGTTAAGGAAATCTAAATTAAATTTCTCAGTATGTTGGCTTCTCAAACTTTGGGATATTGAGGTTCTAAATAACTTACTAATCATTTCCAAGAGTTTTCTTTTAAACCTCAAGTGATGGAGCATTTCTAGAAACACCATCCTGAATCTCTTAGATGCTAGACCCTTTTCTGTCTGCAGGGTTTATTCATTTGATGTTACTTTTCCTCGGGGGAATTTTCCTGTTGGGTTAAAGTGAGAGTTTGCTAAGTTGTGGGTATGCTGACTCAGGCTAGGCGTGGACCCCTGCTCTCACCAAAAACGGACAGGGAGACATCAGAAATGGAAGGACTTGGGAGAAATCAGGCGAGGAAATGACTTCAAAATTCACACGAATCCTCAGTGGCTGGGTCACTGCTGTGCAGAGATAATTCATGTAATGTCCTTAATACAGGGGTGTCGCAGGAAATAAATATTCACTATGTGGTAGCCATTATCCTTACTGTTGTTAAATCACCCTCTCCTAGCTAGTGCCTGGCACATTGACATACTTAGTAAACGGTAGCTATTATTATACATCGGGTCTGTCTCCTTGGCTTGTGGAGAGAGGAGTGAGGGCGCTACCTTGGTCAGCTGCTTCAGGCGGAGCTAATGAAGGGCCAAAATGAAGCTCAGGTTTGTGGCCTTCAGACTAAGGTCGCCAACCCTCTTCCCAAGTCCAGTAAAATCCCTGCTGCTGAACATTTCTTGGAGTGCTTTAAAAACTTTGTCTATGACCTCAGGGATGTATTTTCATGGAAGCGATCCAGTTTATAACCAGTGACATCACTTCCTTCTACCAGTGAAAGAACAACTCTGTGGGAGCACCCAGAAATAAAATATTAGAGTCACAGTGGGGGAAATACAATCAGGGGCTGAGGCTCTCTGCCTTATTTTACTTCATGAGGATGCCAAGTACTAATCTGACCATGGTCTCATGTTAAACAACAAATATTTAGAGAGACTGGGTGCATTCTGTGATCCAAACTCCTCCCAGTTTTTTATATGGCTTTAGGTGGAGGTCAGGACATGAAGCGATGTCTGAGAGCTAACACGCACCCTGGCATCCCCCCATAATGTGCCCATGGGAGAAGAAAAGTGAAAGCTTATCTGCAGGGCCCTATCTACAACCCTCATGAGAACTCCCTGGCTACCCAACAGTAAAGTCATAATCTACGTTTGGGGTCACAAAGCTACAGACTTCGAGCCAGGTATAGTCATCTACCATTTTTGCAAAAAAGCAATGTTAGTAGCCGCCATGCGATTATTCCTGCTTCGTTATCAATAAAACATTTACCGAGGACTTACTTGGTGTCAGACACTTTGCTAGGAGCTGAAAATTCAAAGACGAATAAGAGACAGTGCTTTCCAGTAAGGAGAGCCTAGTCCAGTGGGCGAAGAGAGAGACAAATAAAGGAAACAGGAAATCAATGTTGAGCGAGATGATGGAGGAGCCGTGGGAGGCAGAAGAGCAGCGACTAACTTGGCCTTGGCAAAGCTCCAATGGGAGGCAATGATGGCGGCCCTGAAGGTTTGAGTGAAGATCGGGGCAGTGGAAATAGAGAATCTGAGGCACACATTGTAGGAAAATTGATCAGGACTGGGGAACTTTACAGGACCTGGGGTAGAAAGAGGAGGTTGAGTCCAAGAGTTTGTTTTTTGTTTCTTTAACAATGAAACACCCAAGTCCTTCACAAATATCAACTCACTTAATCCTCCCAAAAACCCCATGAAGTAGGCGCTACCATTGTCTGTGTCTTAATGATGAGACAGCTGTCAAAGGGAGGTAGGTGAAGTGACAGCCCATATACAAACCCCAGTAACTAGAGGGTGGGATGGTGATGCCAACCACTAAAATAAAAGACAGAAGGGGCAAGGAGGAATTGGTTTTTTTCCTTAATTTTTGGAATTTATATTGAGATAACTGCAGATCCACATGCAGTTTTAAGAAATAATACAGAGAAATCACACACTTTGTCCAATTTTCCCCAAATGGTAACATCTTATAAAAGTTCAGTCTGTATAATGTTATAGTGAGGATATTGACATTGGTACGATCCACCAGGCTGGAGTCTGGTAACAAAATAGTGTAATAGGGTTAGATGAGGGCCAGATGATGCCATCCTAAAGAAAGTGTGCCTACGACAAGCTGCCACACTCTAAGAAAGAACATTCTCGATGACTCTCAGAACACCTGGTATGTTAGAACCCCAACCAGAGAATCATCTACAAGTGCCACGGTGACTCAGGGATAGCAGGCCATCTCTGGCTGGGATGAGGTAGGGGTAGGGGTGGAGTTGGAGGCATTATTGGTAGGAATGGGGTCCATCAGAATAATTTCTTGGAAAGATGCCACAGAAGCTGAGTCTGTGACCAGGGACGGGCACTTTGCAGCAGTCAGAGCTACACACCAGAAAGGCTCCCTTGGCAGGTCCACCATCCATGGGCCTTCTTTTTTTTTAAGATTTTGTTTATTTATTTGAGAAAGAGGGAGAGAGAATGAGCAGTGGGGAGGGGCAGAGGAAGAGGGGGAGGGAGGGAGAGGGAGAGGGAGGGAGGGAGGGAGGGAGAGAGGGGGAGAGAGAGAGAGAGAGAGAGAGGGAGAGAGAGAGAGAGAGAGAGAGAGAGAAGCAGCCTCCTTACTGAGCAGGGAGCCTGACACGGGGCTCCATCCCAGGACCCTGGGATCATGACCTGAGCCGAAGGCAGACACTCAACGGACTGAGCCGCCCAGGCGTCCCACCCATGGTCTTTCTATACCTAAACCAGGCTACCAGCTCTACACAGTGCTACGCGAACACACACAGCTTATGTTATGACCAGAATCTAGCTGAGACATCCGTTCGGTTCTTAACGAGACTACAATCCATTCCCAACCTTCTATGACGATCATTGGATTTCTCAAGCTCTTGATTCACATCATTGAACATAGTTATGTCTACAAAGCCCCAGTTTCAATTTTAACAAGAACTGGGGAAGAAATATTTTTAAACACAGTTTATTTCTTCTCAGAATGACCCCATGACCCTGGGGATAACGAGCTTATCATGGTTCCATTTTTCTCTTATCATTGCCCAATTTCCTACCTAATCTTTATCATATAGCTTGTCAATACTATTACTCCCAGTACTTTACATTTTACTTTCCCAAAACCCCAAGGGAAATTAACGATGAGGAATTGATTTGCATAAGAGAGATGTGAAAAGAAAAGAATAAAACTGGATCATGTTTTAAAAGAGCTAATTTAGCTATGAGAGCCATTCAAACCAGACAGGCCTTCATTTATTTGTGTTTTGCTTATCAGAGTAGGTGCCAGAGAGCTGTGTGAGGAAGTGCAGGTACAAAGATGAATAAGGCCTAGTGTGACATCAAATAGTCAACAGTCTGATGAGAGAGAGAGAGAGAGAGAGATACATAATCTGCCTAATCAGAATCTTGCGTAATTAGTGCTGGCGTCTACTCAGTACGTCTTCCACGATCTCCTAACCCTGATCTTTGGGGGGTGGTACCAGGTAAGCCAGTCATGACAGTCCTGTTCTCACTGTCCCAGCCTTCCTTGCAGCTGGAGAATGAGCGCATGCGCCTCAGTATCAGAAGGGGAGGTTTGCAGGATGGAGGGGAGACCGTCTGAGAAAGTTTTGCTTTGCAGATGAAAAAAAATTAATGCCCTACCTTGCCTGTCCCTGTTTTTTCCTAGCCTTGACTATCAACACAATGTGTGAAACAAAGCAGCCATTCTGTGACCATGAGGAAAAGGCCGAGGAAAAAAGCAGAGACACTGGCCCTGATAATCGTTTAGCTACAGAAACAATCACCTAACGCGCAGTCACCTAACATCTGACCTTTTTGTTATATCAAAAACAAACCAAAAAATCCATCTCTTTATTGACGCTACCGTTAGTCAAGTTTCCTGAGCGCTGCTCTCCAAAGCACGCCTAACCGATAGAAAGAGGTTTGTATGAACAAAGCACTGTGGGAGCACAGGAGAGGGGAGTTCAAAAGGTGAGGTACAGCTAGTTCTGCTGACCCCAGATACCGGGCCAGGAGATGGCACTGGGGAGCCACTAGAGGATGCTGGTGGGACTGGGGGCAGGGATGCCTTGATCCGAAGAGTCTTGGAGAAAGACGCTCTGGATTTGGTGGGTGGGAGGTCATTCTGTCCTTTGCTGGGACTTTTGATGGTCACCAGGTATAGGCACCTGTTCACGCTGACTGGGAAGAGAGCAGGCAGGCCTGCAGGTATGAGCCAGTGTGAAGAGCGACGTGCTGGAAAGGAAGCAGCGTGGATGGGGAGTTTGACAGGTATGCTCAGGAGAGGGAAATATTCTTTTTTTCTCTGAAGGAGGCTTTTACATGTCTGTAAGCTGTGGCTGAGGAAACAGCGGGAACCCTTAGGGGAAACTGTTAGATCACTGGCTGGAAATTTGTCATCTGTTGGAAAACTCTTAAATAAACCCACATGGACAAAATAAATAGACTGCAGGATGTATTTCCCAGTTGTGGGAGCTCTGATAGGTAGGCAATTTTGGGTAGTGAAGAGGACCATTTCTTATTTTCTAGAATTGTTTTAAACCAAACTATCAATATTTTTTCGGCATCTTTTGACCCTTCATGGATTCCTCCCCCTGGCTTAACTGATCTGTGGCATTTCTTCACCTTGCAAAGGGATATACATTTAACTGTTGAGCCTGGGGTAAAAGACGGTATCTCATGATACATCTTTAGGCCAAAAATCTTTTTCTCTTAAGATTACAAGAGCCTGGGGTTTGATGTTCCTGAAAATTCCTTTTTTTTTTTTCCCCGCCAATCAGCTTTAGCATGCTACTCAGCATTTCATAACATGATTACTGGTAGTTGGGGTGTAACCAGTGGGGACAACTGACATTTGGGTTCGATGTTTCTCTAATACCGCTGAACCCCCGAGTCTGCTGGATAATGTCTCATCCAGTCAAGCTGCTGGTCAGCGCCTGCTTCACTTTTCCCTCCATTGTCTTCACATCCATAAACCCTCAGCGGACTGTGAGCCCCTCCACCCCTGGGACCGTGTGTCTTCTTCAACCCTGCCTGCCTGCAAACTAGCAGACGATCTGACCGAGGCTCTTTGAACCTGGGGCTCTTAATCTGGAGGTCCGCAGACAGGTCTCAGGATGATGAAATTTTGTGTGCTGTGCACAAGTGCATAGGTCTGGGGAAGAGTTTACGGTCTTCCTCTGCTTCTCAGAGGGGTTCCTGACCTTGAAAAGCTTCAGAACCACTATTGGGTCTGAAAGGAAGGATAGCAGATATGTGAAATCGCATGACTGTCATTCCATTGAATAAAATCTCCAACTAGGATACAGGATCTTTTTTTTTTTCCCCTAAAGATAAAGGTTAAATTTTTATTCCAAGCACCCAAGGTTCAACTGCCCTCTCTCTCTCTCTGTCTCTCCAGACCATGCTCTGATCCGAAATAGAACCTGCTTCGGCTGGACGACAAGAAACAGAAGAGTAGCATCGCTCCTGGGGTTCCCGGTGTGCCTTGAGGGCCTTGCTGCTCTGGGCAGGGCACGGCTGTCATCACGCAACTGTCCCCAGCCTCCCCGCTCCAGGAAATGCTGCCACATCGCAAAGGTGCTCCTGGCTGGCGCATACAAGTCATCGCCTTCCCCAATAGGTCCCGCTCTGCCGTGGCCTCCGCTGCCTCCCTTTCTGCGGGCTCCCATAAGCCACAGCTGGCAGCAACGCTCTCGCAAATGTAAGGAAGCAGTTCAGGTGACAGAGCAAGGTCCTTACGCATAGGCCACCTGCCGTTCTTTCTGTTCCTCCCAGAGCCTCCCTGTCACGCCGGGCTTTCTGCTGTGGAAACGGGACCGCAGCAGATCTGCGTGTTGGGAGAGCTGGGGACTGTGGGGGTGGGGGTGACAGTTCTTAGCTAGGGAATCATGCCCATGAGTGCGTTTCAGAAGATTCTTAAGCCCCTGAAAAAACTCCGCAAAATTGTTACGTATGAGCATTGTTTTGGGGAGAGATTCTGCAAGAAGCCCTGCTCTGAGTTCAGAGTCATGGTTTTCACGCCTGTTAGCCCCCACGCGCGGCCCACCTTCCCCTCCCCACCCGAGGAAGGACACGCCCGGAGGAGTCAAGGAAGGGCTCCCCCGACAATTATGGCGGCGACCTCCTAACGCATCACCTCTCCTTGCCGACCCATCCAATTCGCCTACACTCTGCCCGGGGATCAACCGTCACCTCCAGTGCGCGTGACCACTTCCTCTCGCCGACTCTTAGGCAGAGCGGCGCCAGGGTCCTAAGGGTGTCCTCTCCCACCACCACCCTGCCGCACTCCACCCAGTACGGGGCCCTGCACACAGCAGGTCCCCTCACGCAACGGTGCTTCTCTCGCTTATAGATCACGGCCCAAACTCTGGGATGAACGTCCACAGTCCTGAACACCAGGATGCTGGCTGCCTTCAAGGTCTCAGCCCCTGACTCTTCCCCACTACCTGAACTCAGCCCTGCCTTGTCACTGGGTGCGGAACGTGGGGCACACAACCCCTCCTGGCTTCTGCCCCCGCTACTTGATAAGCCAAGAACGCACTCCCCCCACCATGTGTCACCATCTCACCACTGCCCCAGAGTCTCATTGACCACGACCGTCAGAAGCGACCTCCTCTGGGTTTCTAGAACAGCACTGATCTTTCTCGTTCATTTGGCATTCGGGCACCGGACACTCAATGTTTGCTTCAACTTTAATGTGTTGTCCTACCATTTAACTTATTGTGTGTTTATGTTTTGGACGTCTGACGGAATTCTGAGGTTTTTCAGGGAAGGGACCTTTTGGTACACCCTGGTCCCTCTAGCCCGGGGCATAGTGCCTTCCGTGTAAAAAGCGCAGAAGGCGTGTTGATGTGCTAGGTTTTCACATTACTGACTTTACCGTAAGTCAACTCTTTTATATTCAACGTGTTGAGGGTCGACCCTATGTCCATGATCTGGCAAGAAGCGTAAGGTCGACCCTGCGTTCATGATCTGGCAAGAAGCGTAAGGTCCTTTGTGTTAGCAGTGCCGCCCAGAGTGCTGGGTGAACAGCAAACTGATTGGTCTGAGTCACGAAACATTTCCCACTGCATAAAGCCTAGTTAAGTCTGCTTCGCTTTGTTCAAGCCGGGCCTTTTGGCCGATGGCAGCCATAGTTCTCCAAAGGAACTATTTGGGTTGAATTCAAAATCCCTTCACAATGTTGGGAATCAGCAGCATGATGATACGTCTGCCAGGAGGAAGTTAAACCGGGACAGAGCTTTCTTTATGGAAAAAAACCACTGCTGATTGCACTATGCATGCCACTTCGCTCATCCTTTGAGTTGACTCTTCAAAAAATGATACCCATAGGTCTTACATTTTTGACTCACTCCAGATTTGTCCCAGGTGTCTTCTTTTCAACATCTGCAGCCCTCTTGTAGCATCTGACCTCATTCTTATGTCATATGAGCTCATTAGCCTTATGCCGTGGTCACACTGGACCCCCACAGAGCTCCAGAGCAATGACATGAGAATACACGCAGGCCACAAAATCTGGGCACGATCTGTCCTGTTTTCAACTCTTTCTCATAGAGAATACTTGCAGAGAGAAGTTAAGAAAGGAAGGGAAGGAAAAAGGGAGGTAAGGAGGAAAGAGAGCAAAGAAAGAGAAAGCAAGGGAGCCAAGAGCTCTATTTTTTGAAAAATAATGTGGAAGAGAAGTAATGGGACCTCATTTTAATGCAGAGAAGAATGCAAGGGACACGTTCTTTTTGAAAAATATATGGTAAATGAAAAAGACTTTCACTAACTCTTGACATGGGGGAGTTAAGAGTGAGCCTCTTACCCACGTTAAACAAAGTACTGCAAATGTGTTTTTCCTCAGCTAGGCAAGGAATAAATTAAAACCCAATGAATCAATAAAAATATCTCTGGCAAAGGTGAAAGTGTAACCACACATTTACATGTTGTGCATCTTAGAGAGATGAGGATGTTTAGCTCCAGGGCATGTGTCCCTGGGAAATGCTTAGAACCTTCACAGAGTAGGGACAGAAGTCACTGCGGACATGGAGAGGAAGAGGGGGAGGGAGGGGAAGGCTTCAGTTTCCCCATCTCTATAAGGGAACAGGAGTAAAACCAGAGGGTCACCACCTCCAGAGGGCAGCACAACAGACACCCTCGGAGCTGGTCCCTCACAGTGTGGTGAACCCACAGACGGAACGGAACTTTTCCAGGGTCTGTGCCCTGGGCATTACTTTGTTTTGTGTTTGCAAGTGGTTGAGTTCGCGCCATCTGGATTGGGATGTACATTTCCCTATTGTTCTGGCTGGCTCCATGTCAATGATGTTTCTGATACAAAGTAAGATACATCTCAAGAAAATGAACTAGCAGAATCCTTATCCTAGAAGGATATTTGGTAATGACCTTGCACTGAATAACACTTAGTACTCTAGTTAATCCCACTGCATCCAAATGGATGGACATGCATAGCGTTCCTCTAGACTGACGTCGCTGCTCCTGAAAATCTGGAATTCAACTTCCTGCTGACTTGGATTCTTGTCTGTTCGAGCTGTCCGGGAGAGGACCGGCAGTCCCTCGCAGCCAGAGGTCTAATGCCACTGACTGGCCCAGTTTGGGAAGACATTGTGCTGGATTGTCAGTAGAAAGAGCTAATAGATCCCAGCTTTCTAGGAGTCTAGTACCCTCCTTAGGAAGGCCAAGCCAGTTCTTTGATTAATACATTGTTACAATTCGTGTAACATATTTTGGGAAAACCAATTAACTGCAACTGACTGGGGATCAGTAAACGGATCAAAGGCAACCATGGATGGGTAGGACTGGAGAGAAGCTGGCAACTTTTGAGCTGTTTTCCTGCTAACTCTGCCCAGTAGGAGTTCTGCATACTGAATGCTGCAAACTGGCCTCATTGAGTTGTCTTTTGGCGGTAAAAAAAAAAAGGTCCGACAAATTAAGAGAAGATGGGTCGCTGACACAGGTAATGGACAATTGTCCAGAGCACTTTTCTGCTCCTTTCTGGAGCCTGGGGCATCATCCCAGTACAGCCATACCGATGTGCTGATGGGACTTGCCATGCTGTCCCATTCACCCGTGTACGTGCGGGAGAAGTTTCCAGCGCTGAAGGTCACCTGTGCCAGACAAATACTACATCCAAGCCAGCAGTGAGCAGCATTTCCCTGTGGATCCCGTTGGGCTCTTTTGGTTGTTGTTGTCAGGGCTTATCAGCATAAAAATGAAGTTGTTTTGACTTAGCGCTGTCTCTCTGCTATCAGAAAACTGTTATTAGGAGAATCGCATTAATTAGCAGCAGCTGAGGGGAGGGCCAGCCGTTCTGAGCTGCAGCTGCAAGTCTCTTGCAGTCTGACTGTTGCCTAAATTTTAACAATTAACAGAATAAATAGTCTCTGAATGTATTTAATCATGTTAATTTTGTTTTCCTCTATTTGTATTACTCTTTAGGAGGGGTAGTTCATCTGCATTAAATACTCCGATACCGTTAGCATCTTTAAAGCATATCCTCAGCTATCCTATTCCTCTCTGGTTTACTGGAAGTGAAGTTTAACGATAATTTTTTTAACTTCATTTAAACTTCACTTAAATGAAGTTTACCCCAAATATAACCCCAAAGTTTGACATATTAGCCAAAATACTTGATTAAACTAAAAATCTTCTTCTTTTTTAAGTAGGCTCCATACCCAGCATGGAGCTCAATGCAGGGCTTGAACTCATGACCCTGAGATCAAGACCTGAGCTGAGATCACAAGTCAGACACTTAACTGACTGAACTATCCAGACTCCCCTAAAAATCTTATTTTATGGCCATGTTGGGTAACAGATCTGGATGGATGGATGGATAGAAGGAAGGAAAGATAAATGGAAAGAATGATAAACTGAATAACGGACAGATATATACATACATACAGAAGGACTTCTAAATTTTAAATTCTAATCCCAACTAGTTCATACTTTTTCTTTATAATCACCATGAAATCAGAATGATAAAGACATGGTATAAGAGAAAGACCTTTCTAGTCAGGTTTGATCCTGGATCTACCTCTTCGGGGTGTCACAGATGATTTACAGCTATGTGTCAGCTTTTCTACCCTACAAATTTGGGTTCATATCCACTCTTGTAAGCATTAATGAACTAAACCACTATGAAAAGCACCTATGCTGAATCTTCCTTTCTTCTTTCAACTTTAAACCTCATGTTGCTATTTAGCTTATGTATTTATGTGTTTTCTACCCAACTAAAGAGTTAATTAAACCCTCATGAAGTAGGGACTTTCTCTTGCTCATCTCGGTACCTACCCCCAGTGCACTAGTGGCCCAGTAGCTTGGGCCCACTAGATGCTCATACCAATTCACCAGCATTAGTCTACAGGCCTTGACCTTGACAGCTAACATCTAGTGAGTGCTTACTATGTGCCAGGCACCCTGTAGTAAGGATTTTATATACTTCAAGGGTTCTCAGTGTTAAACAGCAAAAAGTCAACTGAATAAATTTTAAAGTCCTAATGGGTTTTATTAGTAGAGTCACGAAATAGGCAGAATCCCTTCTACCAAGTAGAGGAGAGCTCCAGAGGGCTACAGAAAGACAAAGATTTTTAAGGGCAGGACAAGGAAGTCAAAAGACAGAAAAAAGGATTGTTTCAGGTGAGGTCACCTTCATTTGGGGATAAAGGGGTTTTAGTAGATGAATTACTTTATCTGCCTTTGGGGGATAAAAAGGGCCCATGGAACTGATTACCTTATTAGTGCAGACCGGAAAATTCCTGAGGGACTCGTTAAAAGTTATATTCTTTGGGGGCAGCTGGGTGGTCAGTTGGTTGTATGAATGTCTGGCTAAGATCATGACCTCAGGGTAATGGGGTTGAGCCCTGTGTCAGGCTCCGTGCTGAGTGTGGAGCCTGCTTAAGATTCTCTGACTTCCTCTCCCTCTGCCCCTAACCCCCTAAAAAAATAACAAAATAAAATAAAGTTATATTCCATGAGGGGTGTAACTGCAGTTAGGTTAGGTATTAAGTCTTCGTTCACTGACTTGAAGCCTTAACCTAAGTGACACCATATTGGGCCTGTGGTTTTCTTGTTAACATCAGCCCTGGTTACTCATTAAAATCATTTGGAGGAGTTTCTAAAAAGTGTTGACACCCTGATCCCACCTTAGACCAAGATCAGAATTTCCAGAGCTGGGGCCAGAACACTGGTGAGTTTAAAATGCTGTTCGAGTGATTCTACTGTGCAGCCCGGGCTGAAAATCACTGGCATAGATGGTCTTGTTTAATTCTCCCGTCAATGAGGCAGGTACTATCATAAGCGATGAAAAAGCCTAGGCACAGAGTTGACTAAGTTTATGCTACCCTTCATCAGCGAGGCAGGATTAGGAACCCCATGAGGCTGACTCCACACACCACAGCTTTCTTCACTGGGCTTTCCCGGCTCCCATGCAATAAGGAAATCCCGAGCTAAAACTCCTGCAAAGAGAGTCTATGTAGGTGTCCCCAGCATTCTACAGTGACTTTGATCAAAAGAGCAAAAGCACAGCAATCCTTTCTGTTTTAAAAGCGGAGACGAGGTTTCTATCTTGACTTGTATGCTCAGGGTCTGGATGACCCAGTTCAAATCGCGGTACCTCTCTGAGCCTTAATTTCCCATGATGACGCTGACGTCAAGTTTGCCAGAGTACTGGGAAGGTGGTCTGTAAACTGGAGACCTCTTAAAGAATGCGAAGGGGCACTTCCCATGCCCTAGCTCCTCATCTCCATTTTATAGGGAGGAAACCCAGCTCAGACCTGGTAGAGCCAGGACTCGGCCCCTGACCCGACTGAACCCAGGCCCCATCTGCGAGGGGCAAACTCCCTAACGCAGCGTCGCAATCAGTCAAGAACCATCTTGCAAAGTGTTGATTAGCCATAGACTCTGTGGTGATGGCGGGAGAACTTAGGCTCTCTGTAAAAAGCTGTTTTAGAAACAGCCGTGACAGCAGCTGCTGGGGATGGGGGGACCTTCCTCTTCCCTCCCACACGTCCCCTGCCCCCAGGCCATAACTCTGTCACTTGCTGCTTTGTTCCAGGGGCTAACGTGAAAATGGAAATGCAGGCTTGTTTCAGAGAGAACCTGGCACTTCCGGTTCTCAGATCAATATTCGTGTGCCAGTCCCTCAGCCTTGTTCTCCCATCTTCCCTCCCCATACCTAGCCCAAGCCTGGCACACAGTAAATGCTCACTAAATGTTTGTCAGGATGAATAACTGAGTCCTGTGGAGGAGGGCTAGGGTGTGGAGAAAGACACAGTGCCCTCCCTTCCCGCCGAGGCCAAGCGCCACCTACAGCACCACACGCCAAGGGGCCTAGAATACCTTTGCCTTATTTAGTTTCCATCCTGAACTGCTCACCTTGATCCAGCTTGGTGCCCTGTTTCTCCCCTTGGGACTGCCTCTCCCACCGAGGGCCCTTTGGACGTGACCCTCGGGCTTTCTTCTGTGATTTGACCCTTTGTTTCCTCCCGCCGCCATGAGCCCTGGCTCTGCGGCCCCCCAGGGTCCTGCCATCGCTCCGTCCAGCCCAGGCGCCGGCCCTGCCTGGGCCCACGGTAGGTCTCCCACGACTGCTGACGCTGTGGGCAGGGGAGGCCGGGAGCGGGAGAGAGGGGAGTCATGCCAGTGGGTAAGACATACCCACCACCTCAGCTCCCAAGCATTTCCCTCATTGGCCCTGACTGTTCAAGAGCTAGCTATAAAAGACAATCCTCTTTATAAAAGACCAGTAATCCTCGTGAGAACTCAGCCTCATCGATGATCTACTTACACACTGTGACCGAGCAAAAGCTTGGGCTCTGGAGTTGGGCTGTCTGGGGTTCAAATCCCAGCTCTACTGCTTACGATGTTGGACTTGATGTGCCTCAGTTTCCTCTCTGTAAAATGGGACAGTACTACCTTCATCCTAAGAAGGTACATCGGCACACATTTTATTATTATTTGTTATTAAAAATGTAGAGCAATGCCCAGCTGAATGCTCCAAGAAGGGATGTGTTGGTGAAGGAAAGAGAGAGAAGGGGGAAAAAGTCAATTGAGCGCCACCTCTGCGCCCCCCTCCCGCCACCTGGCCCTCTTTCTTGCTCCACCAGCTGGATCCACATGAGGGTTCTCAAACAGTCCTTGCTTTCTCTGGGCTGGGAACAATCCCACACTCTGTCTCCTCTCTCTCTCCCCTATTGCCTTGTTGTCTGTCAGGTTACCAACTGGACCTTCTTCTGTACCACCCCAGACTCGGCTGGGTGCCCACCCACCCCAGCCCTGTGCTCTTCCCAGCGTAGCTCCTTCTACACCATATAGTCCTATTCCTGCCACTAGGAGTTCCCGAGAGGCCGTGCCCTGGTGTTGGGCATGGTGCCCAGTACAGACCTATGGTGCCACGGGAAGGAATCGAGGAACGGATGAACTTAGCCCGGAGGCCAGGCCTTGCCTATATTCTTGATTGAGCCCCAGCATGCTCTCATCCACATAGTAGCCCAACCTTCGGAGAGGAGGAAACCAGGAAGAAAAGGGAAAAATCTAGAAGGAAAGATACAAATGCAGCTCTTCCCTTTTCCCTTTCTATCCCACCACCCTCTGCCTTTGCACTGGGCCTGTTTAATTCAAAACCATTTTGACCTTAAAGAAAACTTACAAGAACAGTACAAAGAACTTGTTTTCCCCTGAAGCATCTGGAAGCAGGTGGTTGAATGACGTCCAATCGCCTTAAGTACTTTCTCGTGTATTTCCTGCAAACAAGGATCTTCTCCTGTGTAACCACACACAGCCACCAGACACAGGGAACTAACATCAATACATCCAACCCTCAAACCCTATTCCATTTTGACTTAAATTGTCCCTTTATTGCCAAAAAGTCTAGTTTAGAATCACAGCATGCGCTTCGATTTTATGTCTAGGACGGTTCCTCAGTCTTTCCTTGACTTCTATGACTCTGAAACTTTTTGAAGATTACATGTCAGGTAATCCTATAAAATGATTGAGCTTGTCTGATGCTTCCTCAGGATTCGATTCAGGTTATGCGTCTTCAGCGGGAATATCCTAGAAATGACACTGTGTTCTTCTCATAGCGTCCTAACAGGCGGCTCGTGGTTTAAATTTAGATTTGTCCTATCACTGGTGTCTGCCAGACATTCCTGTTTAGCTCTTTGCAGTTATTAAGCATTTTGAGGGCAGAGACTTTGCGATGATATGAACATCCTGTTTCTTTCTTTGTTGGCTTGTTTATTCATTCATTCATTGAAATGGCACGTGTACTTCTATCAGACGGCCCCGGCTCTCTATTTTATTGAATGGGCTGCAATCCATTACGTTACTCTTACAGCTCTGTGGGAACACACAGCCCCTGTCTATTTGTACTTGGTCTTCCTCTTGATGTTCGATTTTAAAGTTTTTCTTTTCCTTGGTCTTGAGGTTTGAAATTTAACATGACTGTTTTGTTTTATGTGGTTATTTTTTTTTTAAAGATTTTATTTATTTATTTGACACAGAGAGAGAGATCACAAGTAGGCAGAGAGGCAGGCAGAGAGAGGGGGGGGAAGCAGGCTCCCCGCTGAGCAGAGAGCCCGATGCCTGGGCTCGATCCCAGGACCCTGAGATCATGACCTGAGCCGAAGGCAGAGGCTTAACCCACTGAGCCACCCAGGCGCCCCTGTTTTATGTGGTTCCTAACAGCACTTCATATTCTGTATGGGAACTGGCAAGGAACAGACAAGCAAAGGGAAAGCAGACCCTGCGAGACCGAAACCTAATAGGGCTTCAAGCTTTACACCGGGTTTCAGAATGTACCAGTTTTGTCCTAAGGGCCAGACACTGGAATTCACTTTCAAGGATGAACGGCTACTTTTGTCTTAGAAGCATGTACGTGAGATCTTTATTTTATCGCAAACGTAAAGCAATAATCCCAACAACAACAGTCATGTAGCCATTTATAGAGCTTTATTCTAGACCAGATGCCGTTCTGAAACACTTTCATCCTCACAGCAATCCTATGAGGCAGGTACTATTATTATCTCCATTTTACAGGGGAGGCATCTGAGGCACTGGGAATTTAAAACGACTTGCCTAATGTCATTAGTTAGGCGGCAGAACCAGAATTCAGTCTCAGGTCACCTGACCTGTGACATCTGTAATGCTGAACAGACTAGTCCAAAGGGGAGCTGGGTCTGGAATTGGGGGCAACTGGCATTTGTGCAAAGGCATTCTTTTGGGGGGAAGGAAACTGGCCACCGAGGGTAGGCTGAGAGCCGGACGCTCACCAACCATGAGGAGCAGGGAATTTCCCCCTCCACTTCTAAGGATGAGCTTGGGTTTTCTGGGCCCTAGCAGCAGCCAAAATCTAGAAGGCGATTATAGTTTCTCTGTGCTACAATTCCCTCCTGACACTCCCGAAGCTTTCAACAACGTCTTACTAACCTTCGTGGCTTGGCCTTAGGTGTGACGCGGAGTACCAAGTGACAGGGCTCCAAGTAGGGAGCAAAGTTGGAGAGAAATTGCCTGACCAATGGACCCATAGTCTAGCCCCAGGTAGATGGGTGGGCCGGCAAGCAACAGCTAGGAGGTTTTGAAATATGTAATCATCCCCTAAAGATTCCTCTTATTCTTGGGCGGTCACCGTGGCAGAAGCCTAGTGTGTCTGTAGTTAAGGAAGAATTAGTTCTTGATCAATAATCTTCAAAGACTGCTATCTATTTAAAAAGATGTGGGGCCCTCTCTTTGAGGAGTCAGACTGGCCCTGGGAGCCCACCTTGGTTCTGTTTAGAGAGTCCTGTCATTTCTAGCCTCGCTAGATAAAGCTGTTGATCGTTCTTCCTTCAAACCATAACTTCAGAGCCGGGATCCAGGACGTCTGCCAAATCTTCCCTTGGGATGGATTCTTCTTTAGCACAGCACACGTCACAGTTGTTGACCGAGGAAGAAGGCAAGGTGTCTTCCATCCCAGTGTACAAAGAGATGGGTACAGAGATAGGCAGGAAGTGTGTTATTGCCTACAGCGTCCCCACTACCGAGGCACAGTCAAAGAGGGCTGTGGATGGAACACGTGACAGGTACAAAGTAGGAGCCCAGTGAGACCACTGAAAGCCAAACACAAAAAAGCAAAGGTAGGGAAATCAGATCCGGGAAGAGCTTTACCTAGCAACACAGCTGGTGTGAAGGAAGAGTCCTGCAAGCAACGTGGACTGGAACAGTGGGGCCTGTTCGAGCGCATTCTGACTCATCAGATTTCTACGTGGAGTCACAGATGTGTTTAATTTTATACATCGAGACCGATTTGCACACTGTGAGCGTGCACGAACCCAGCTGCCTGAGCCACAGAAGCATGGGAGATAGGAAGACGGTGAGTGGGAGACCCTGGCTGCCATTCCGAGGGCTCTGTCTGCTCTTGCTGGTTTCCCGATTCCAGACCGCAAGATGAGACTCAGCCCCGTGGCTTTCATCTGGGGTTGTGGCCAGTCACCCATTGCTCACCACTCCCCCATTTTTTCTGCACTCTAGAAGGCTTTTCTGGGTAGCTGGGACTTTGTTCAGAGTCTGGGTGTAATTATCACAAAACAGCCTCTGATTTCAGGGGAAAAAAAAAAATAGGAGGGACGGACTTTGGACCACATAGGAGGTGACAGCTAACCACTCCTGCACCCAAAACTGCAATTAGAGCAAGTCTCAGGTCATCGTTCATCACGCCGATTTAGGTTTTGAAAGGAAACCAAATGATGGATATAATGATTATTTCTGTTTCTGCTTCCCCCTCTTTTTCTCCTAAAAAATTGGCAATAGCACTAAAGTCAAATTAAACATCTGTTTGAAAAATAAGCCGGAGTGCCAATGACAGCTGCCTCGGACTTACAAATGCACCACAGCTGTCAAACTCTGAATTAACAAGATTTTCATTTATGAATAGCAGAGAAGTAAGATAGAAGGGAGCTTTTGCTCCCGTTTTCCTGGCTTCCAGGGGCGGTGCGATGTGAAATCTTCGGGAAATGCCCAGGGAAAAATGGAACTGGATTCAGCCTATACTAATCAATCATGGAAGGAGTGGGGAACGTTCTTTCTTTTTATGCTATCTCATTTCTCCATTGGCTTTAGGTTGAGTGTTGTCTCTGGCAAGCAGGCTTGCAGGGAGGCTCACAGTTCAGGGACAAGTCTCCGGTTAGTAGCTGAAAATGAATGGTGACGGAGCTGTGGGTCTCTGCAGAGGAACATCTTCAATGACACACGAGGATCCGCGTCTCCGGAGGGCTTCAGCCCCTGCCCCTTCCAGCTGCAGTAACGAATGCCCAGGTCTACATGACTTGGTTATACTACAGTTCCATACTGGGTGCAAACGATCTAATCAAGCCATTTTGGTGATGGGGTAGAAGATGCTAACTTGTTCCACACTTCATGACCCTGAAAGCCAAAGTAGATGAGGAACCAATTCTTTGTCCTTTTCTACCTTTGTCCCTGAGTCATTCCTGTCCTCAGGGATAGGGTGTGGCTCAGGAGTGGAGCAACTCATCTCTTGTGTTTATTGCCTGGTTTAAAAAAACAGACTAAATATGGGTAGGTGTGATACCACTGAGTACTTTTCCACTGCTGCCCAAACGTTTCTAGTTTGATTCTTTGATAGATTGTCCCATGTCAAAAATGCCCACAGGGATAAACAAACTGTGGTATAGACAGATAATGGAACATCACTCAGATATATAAAGGAATGAGTACCAGTACTTGGCTACAATATAGATCAACCTCAAACACATCACGCTCCGTGAAAAAAGCCAGACACAAAAGGCCGCCTCTTGTATGATTCCATTTATCTGATCAATAGGTAAATCCATAGAGACATATGCAGATTGGTGGTTGCCAGGGGCTGAAGGCAGGAGAATGGGGAGAGACTGCTTAATGGGTGAGGGGTTTTACTCCTGGAGCGATGGAAATGTTTTGGAACTAGAGGGCGCGGCTGCACAACACTGCAAATGTACTAAATGCCACGGAATTGATGCCTTCAAAATAGTTAATTTCACATTACGTGAATGGAATCTTAGCTTTTAAAAAATGTCCGTAGGGTCAAAACCTCATGCGTTGACCCCACCCCGGCCGGGGGCAGGGAAGGTACTAGCAGCTGCTGCTCCATCAGTGGGGGAGGACTGGAAGCCGGCTTGCTGTGGGGGACGTGGGGCCCTGGTGCACTATGGGGATGGGCCATGTACACCCCCGGCCCCTCGCAACGTTGGTGTGGTCCGTAGAGCAGAGCTTCAGGGTTCCACCTGAGCGTCGGTCTACTGCTGTGCCTGGAGCTTCCCTGCAGCCTACACTTCCTGTTTAATGCTTGCCAGTCCCCCCCCCCCCCCACCGGCGGCTGGATCCTGCGCCTGGGACTCCAGCTGCTGAATCCGGCTGCTGCCATCGGACTGCTCTCCTGGAACTGTGCCATTGCCGGCCTCCCAGGAACTCCTGGCATCTGGATTCTACCTGTTAGATGGTAAGTCTTCGGGCATCAAAATCTTCCTAAACCGAGCACATGTTGCCCTTTTAGCCATCGCCTCCATCTTTCCGAGTGCTATTCCAGAACCAGCCTCTTCCAACAGCCTAGGGGTTCCCAGCTCTGTTCTGGCCACTCCTGGCTTCCTCCCCTGGTTGGTCCTGCTGACGCCCCGGCTGGCCACGTGGGAGAGCCCCCCTGACTTATAACAAAGACGCAGTGGTTCTTCTCACTACCTCACGCCAGAAAAATTGTGGGGGAAGCTGCACCCCAGATCCTCTAAATCATACAGTCATCTCATGCGGGCTTCCTCTGTTATTTCCTTCTAAGATGAAACGGTTTGGCGAGCTCTATGAAGTTACAAAGTATTATGAGTGTTCCCTAATTCCTCCTTAATACCCAGCCTCTCTTCCCACGAATAAGCCTTTCTCTTGCCAGGTGCAGGGTTTGTTTCCATTTTCCAAGTGGCAATTAGTTTCCTCCCTTGGGAAACAACATCCTCCCCTGCCCCACCCCCAACCCCCCAACAGACAGTCCCCTACCTCCTTACAGGAGGGGCTCTGAGCTCACAGACCTCACAGACCAACTGAGGCAGGAGGCGGAGGGCAGATGGGGGTTGGTTGAGCTCAGTCAGGGTAGTTCAGTGGTGTTTCATTAACAACAAAGGCTTGGGCATCGGATGGAAGTGGGTTTAAGTCCCAGTTGCTTTATTACCCTGGATACGACCTCTCTAAACCTTGATTTTCTCAACAACAAAATCTGAAAACCCTACAGAGAAAATAAGAGAAGACCCCAGAGGCTTTTATGGGAATTAAGTGAGATAAGGCACGTAGTGTATGTAGCCCAGTGCTTGGTGAGGAATATAAGCTACTCATGTCGTCAGGCACACTACTGATGCATCGGACACCTCTGAACGCGGGCCTCATCACATCCTCCCATCCCAGCTCTGACCCCAATCATGGGACAGCGGTGACCGGCTCTGCCCTACTGCAACTGCAGGACGCACACTTTGTCCACATGGGGCGCTCTTGCTTCCTGTCCCTGAGCTTTGTTGATGCTACAGGCCAGGTTCAGAATCTGATGAACGCTCACATGTGTGCAACCCAGAAGTTCAGAGTTCACGTTTGTGGGGCCAACCTTGGTCAATGGAGGATGGAAGCCAATGGATAATGGCCTCCCCCTCTATCCCTAGGCACACTGTTCTGAGACATGTGTCATAAGACCTCTCAAAAGGTTCCAGTGGGATCAAGCACCAGTTGCCTACAGTGATGGGCAAGTTAATAACACGCGACTGAATCATACCCTCCCTATTACCCCCCTCCCTGTTCCTTGGGATCACCTCCCAAATAAACTACCTGAATACAAGTCTTTGTCTCAGCTGGGCTTTTCAGAGAACCTAGGACAGGAATCAGACTACGTTTTTAGCACTGGGGTATACATTAGAGCATTTTCTAGAAAATGCCAGGGAAAAAATATTTTACTGTTGCAACGTCTCAATTCTGTTGCTATAGCATGAAAGCACCCCTAAACAATACATAAATGAATGAGCGTGGCTGTGTTCCAATAAATCTTTATTCACGAAAACAGGCCGTGGGCTGGATTTGGCCGGCAGGCTGTGATTTGCCAACTCCTGCACCAGGGCCGCAAAGAGGAATAAAATTGATCCCCTCCAGGAGGCTCAGTCTCAGCACCTAGACATGAGGCTATCCAGGAGACTAAAACAAGTCACGAAGGGCCTTGGACACCATGCTAACTGTATTTTTTGGCAACGGGCGACACTGAATAAGTTCTCAGATCTTGTAGCAGCTGCAAGTGGGAATAGGTGATGCAATTGGGCAAGAAATTTGTGTGGTTTTGTTTTTTTTTTAACATTTATGTACAACCCAGTCCTGCCACGGGGCTACCTCCTTTGTTCCCTGGGGAGTGATACTTGTCATTAGCAAACTTCCCACCAGGGACTGTATCCACAGGGCAAAGCCCCCTTATCCGATACCCCCAATGCCAGGTGCGTTTCAGAATTCAGAATATTTTTGGATTTCAGAAAGACAATGCAATGCAAATTCCATATGTTTTGTAATACTTCCTATCAGGGTCTGAGGCTGCATACATACAGGAATATTTACACTAAAAGACCATAAACAACTTCAACTCAGTTCAGGGCAGGTTGGGGCCCTCAGTGAGTTAAAAAAAAAAAAAAAAAATCTTTTGGATGTTAGAGCTTCTTGGATTTCCAAACTGCAGATGAAAGACCATGAACCTGATCTGTTTTGTGTGCGACGCTGTCAGCCAGCCTCTGAGTCCTCAGTGCCTACGCCCAGGAGGTGCTCGCTAAATGTTACTAAGAGAACGAGCAGACAGGAACGGCTGGAGCACAGGGTTCATGGAGGGATTCAGGGCAAGAAGAGGCTGATCAAGGACATGGGGAGACTTAAATGCTCTGATTAAAATCCTAGATTTTATCTTGAAGGTGACGGAGAGCCCCGTACAGCTTTGAGAGGTGAGGGGTGTGCCTCAGCTGCTCGTGGGGGCAGGAAGCCTTACCCCAGAGGCAGGAGCGGAGGGCGAGGGACCGGAGTGAGCGAAAAGGTGGTTCTTGTAAATACTGGGGCAAGACATGTCTGTGGATGAGGCCACAGATACGGAGCAAGTGGCAGACAGAAGAGACAGATCTGGCACCTCACGGTGTAGGGAGAGAGAGTGAAGTCAGAGTTGAACCTGACCCAGGAGCACCGATCTGAGGTGGTAGAATGCAGATCGCAGACTCTGGAGCCCAGATCCTCTGCTTAAATCCCAGCTCTGTCACGGACCCTGTGACCTTGGGCAAGTCACTTACTCTCTCCTGGGCGCATCAGAGTCCTCTGTAGTTTCGGCTTCAGACGGTGGCTGCTAGGATTACCTAAGTATTTGTAATGCCCCAGAACAGGGCTGGGCTCTTGGCTCTGAGTACTCCCTGGACCCCATATCCAGCCCCCGTTTCATAAGGTAGAATTCCCCAAACGGTTCACCCAGTGACTACCTTCTCAGGAGCAGGAGGACCCACATCTTGGACCCTCCCGGAAAGTTACGAATGGGTGTCAGAAATCCAGTAATAAACGTAGGTAATAAAGGTAATAAATGTACGAAAGAGAGGATCACTTCAGGGGACAAAACTTAGGTCAGATTTAAGGAGACGAGACTTCCCCCCAGGGGGCTCTGTACACAGACATTCTATTCAAAGGGGTCCTTTCTTCCCCTCGGTTGCTACTTTGCCATCATGTTTACAGCATTCCGGCAGCAATGTAGCATGCCAGGGTAACATTAAGTGCTGGGTCATTCATTTGTAGGGAGAAGGCTATAAGGAGGTCTGCCTGGAAAGCCTGTAATTTAGAAATGTTCAAATCTTTGCATCCAAATGGAAAATGGAAATGGTGTCAGGTTTGCGCCAAAAGGAAAGTGCTATGTGCTTCCCTTGCTGCCCTCCTGGGCAAAGGAACACAACTAACCAAGCAGCCTTCAGAGCTGTCATCTACGGACATTCAGCACACTCTGCAGCTTATTCAACCAGGAATAGTATGCAAACACCGCAACACAAATGCTCCTTTTTGCTAGTGAGGGTTCTGCAAGAAAGTCGGCATCTCCCCTTTCATCTGCCCTGAGCTTGGCGGCCAGATTTAAGTGTCCTTACTAACTTTTTAATGAACTTTCCTCCCAGCATGTCAGTCCAGTGTAATAACCACTAATGGTTCCGTCGTTCCTCTCGAATCAAATTCAATCTCTTCATCTTGACACTAGAAGACCTCCAGGATTTAGCAACAGATTTTGGGCCCCAAAGACCTTCTCATCTCACAGAGGCTGTCTCCCGGGGCTGCCATGCTTATTCTCACCTCAGTTTCCCTATGTCCACCCCCGTCACCTGGAATAACCTCATCGTTCTGTCCATTTATCCAAACCCTATGACAGCCTTCAAGATATACGCTAACTTTCTGAGAAACTCTGGTGCTCCCATTTTCCATTCCTCACTCATCTGATTTCTGACTAACCACGTTTAATTTGTCCCCAGTTCATGCTTGTCTTGGGCTTGCTAACCTTTGCATACATATTTTAATTTATACCACAACCAGATTGAAAATACCTCGGAAGTCAGGATCGTTGTTTATACCTTGAGTCTTTCCCAAGCTCTGAGCATGTGGCAGGTACACAGGGAATACTGGTTGGCCAGTTTCCCAAATGCTGCCTTCTATGTGAAAAGAAGGAAACTTTCTCAACTAGATCAAGAGTCCTTCTCCGGGCCCCTGAGTGGCTCAGTCAATTAAGTGTCCAATTCTCGATTTCGGCTCAGGTCATAGAGTCTGCTTAAGAATTTCTGCCTCCCTCTTCCCCACCCCACTCTCTCTCCCCACTTCTAAAAAAAAAAAAAGTCCTTCTTAACTCAATAAAAGCATCAATTTGAAACCTATATTTCATGTTATATTTAAAAAGTAAAATATCATAGAATCCCCATTAAAATCAAGAATGCACAAGAACACCACCATTTAATGGTCTACTAGCGGTGACAGATAATAAACTAAAACATGAAAAGGAAACACAAGGTATACTTAGTCATAACTTCCCGAAAGAATGAATGAAAAAGCCATTAGAACTATCAAGAGAGTTCGACAGTGTCCAAATTCAAACTCGGAGTATAAGAATCAACGGCTTTCCTAAACACAAGCAATTAATGATTAGAAAGTATCATAGGAACAAAAAAGAAGCCCATTCGCAAAAGCACTAAAACTATAGAATACCTATGAGGGAAAAGCCAGACAAGAATATGTAATCTCAATGAAGAAAAAATCACAGTACTTTACTGAAGCATATAGAAGACCTGAATAAATAGGGGATATTCCATATTTCTGACTGGTGAAACATATTGTAGGGATACTGACATTTCCCACACTAAACTATTAATTCGATGCAACCCCATTCAAAATCCCAATACAAGTTTTACTGAACTACAACAATCTTATTCTATGATAAGTGTGGAACTATGAATCTGCCTGAATGGTCATGAACATTTTGAACTAGAAGATTAATGGGCAATGGCTCGCTATCAAAATATAAAACAAAATTGAGCTATAAAATGGTGGGAGTCTTCTGTAGGAATAGATAAAAAGACTCACAGAACAGATGAAATAGCATTTCAAGCAACTGGGGAAAAGGACAAACATTCAATAAATGGATGTGGGATAACCACCTAGCCATTTTGAGAAACAGAAGTAGATTTTGATTTCCCATCTGTGCTGGATATCTTTGTCTTTTTCCCTCTGGATACCTCTCAAAAAAACAAAACAAAACAAAACAAAAAACCAACAAAAGAAAGGAAGAACACAGGGCTTTGGAGTTAAATGGATATGTGACTCAAGAAACTTGCCTAATTTCCCCGGGATCTCCTCTGTAAAATGTAAGTAGTTTATTAGGAAGATTAAATCTGATAAAACCTGTTGGATGCCTGCCAAGTTCCTGGTACAGAGAAAGTATTGGTTGACCTTTTCTCTCTCCTCCATTTGGCCTGTGGAAGCTCGAGGCCAAGAACGTACGTCGGTTGCCTATATATCCTACATGCCTGTGCAGATAGAAGCTTAGTTCTATTTGCTGAAAGAACGAGCGACTGAACAAGCCACACTTGTTCATTGTTAATGGATAAACATATGTTCACATATGTTCATTGTTAACGGGTAAACAAGAGATGCCTTTCCAGCTTCTGCCAGAAAGATCAAACACTTCTGCTTTGTGAGAACAGTAAGTCAAAGAAAACCAGAGCTCTGGGCCAGCAGGATCAGGATTTTCAGAGCAGGAAGACTCACCACATAAATCTAACGTTTTCCAACTTTCTTCTTCAGAGCCCCAGGCTCTGCGGAGTGAGTCTGCCGAGTGATCGGGCAGCCAGGGGCAAGCGTGTGGGTACCAGAAAGCCACGCTGGGAACCTGGTCTCCAGGCTGAGACACCGGAAACACCAATGGACAATAGGCAGGCCACATATGACCACGACAATAGAACTCTGACCTCCAGATTTGGCAGCAATCAGCCTGGAAACCACACACCCTGGAGTGTCAGCCCAGAACATTTAGGGCTTGTCAATGACCACCAGCATCCTCTAATTTTTGCCCCCACTGCCTCCTCTATTTCCAACTCAGGAACTAACAAGGGAAAGCCTCTAAACCGATTACATAAGATGTTCCACGTTCAGTTTATCCTGTTTCCAGCTTCCCCAAGCTAATACTCTATCTTCCAATCAGAACATACCTGCAGTCTGCCCTTTTTTCCCCTATAAAGCTTTCCCACTTCTCTCCTGGTCTTGGAGTCCCTCCCAAATGCTAGTGATGGCAGCTGACTTCCTTGCTACACAGCCAGCACTTGATAAATAGCTCCCGTGTGTTCTCATTTCTGTGGCCTTTATTTCCAGAGGCCTTCTCCCATATTTTAGCTAGATACTAGATACATGTTATATACTGGGTTTATATATAAGGTTTCATTTTTAAAAGTTCTACTGCTAATTCTTTTTAAAAAAAATTCACTGATACAGACCAATGCCAAGAGACAAACCTCTCAAGGAATCTCAGTAAGCCTGTTCAGCTTGCATCAAACAAAGAAACAAGGGATATATGGACAGATGGCAGCAAAGGGAGGCTAGACAAAGACAGAGCTGGGCCTGGACAATGGACAGAGGCTTCCAGAGACCTCTATGGGCTTTTTTTTCCATAAGCCAGGCACAGTTGCATCCAGAAGCTACAGGGACTGGACTGCCTTGTTGGAATGCCTCCTTACTAGCCCTTCCCCAGAGGTGGGGTGGAGTTAACCACAGTTCTAAGACTGTAGAAGTGTCCACCTGTCAGAGGTGCAAATATATAAAATAAGGCCCCAGGGGACTCAAATAAGAGGAAGATGGTCGGGAAGGTCCCAGCCCCTTACCTTCATGGGAAAATGGCTTCTTGGATGATGGGATTGGAGCCCTGTCCATCTACCTATGACAATTTGCCTGCCTGAAATCTTAAAATTCCCAAGATCCCTCTATATGGTCTTTAAATCTATTTAAAATAGGTTATGGCTGCATTTCCCAAACTGGTGAATGTTAATATATGTTTCAGGAAAAGAAGGAGTCAAATAAATTTGGGAAATGCTGGTGAAACCAATTTAAACACATTGCATTCGAGTACGACTTTGTAAAACCTTGAATCTGCTAATATATGTTGTGAATCTGCAAGAAAGGGATAGAGTCTACAGCATTTTCGAAACTTATTTAACTGTAGAAATTGGTTTCCTGCCCACCTATTTACATCTCCCTGAACATCATCCTATGGCATACCATTTTGGAGGCACAGGTCTGAGATAATGCTACCTTTCACAGGTAAACTATGAGCTCGTTAACGCCCCTTTTTTGCTTTTTTAAAGATTTATTAGAGAGGGAGAGTGCACACACGTGTGCACACAAGTGGGTGGAGGGGCTGATGGAGAGGGAGAGGCAGAGAATCTCAAGCAGACTCCATGCTGAGAGCAGAGCCCAATGTGGGACTCGATCTCATGACCCCAAGATCATGACGTGAGCCAAAACCAAGAGTCAACCACTTGACCGACTGAACCACCAGGCACCCCAAGTTAACACCTCTTATCAGGCATTGTAACTTAACGAAGGGAGGATCAGGAGACCAGAGAGGAAGTGGCACATGAGGGCAGTTTTGAGGACAGGAGGAAGAAAATAAGACCATAAAGCAGGGCTACTAAGGAGGTTACGGTTGGGTCCCCGGTCAGCCTAGCGCAATTTAAGGATAGTGGTGTTAAATTCCAGATGGAGGAAGTCAGAGAGCATCCTTACCTGGTTTGCAATTTTTCTTAACCAGCCCTAGTATCAATATCTCTAGAAGCTAGAGCATGGCCAAGAGAATCCCTGAATTCGAGAATCACTGAAAATCTCTAAAAATAAGAGATTTGGGCAAATGGTTCTCTTTATAGCATTGCATCAGTGATGGCCTTGGACCCCATTTCAGAGTTAAGATAACTCCAGGAAGAGAGATAATGCCACTCGTCTGATGCCCCAACAATGCCACTTTTCCTTCTGCAACCCCACCACGAAGTTCTTGACAGACCACAGGGAGGGAGACGGAAGCGTTCCACAGACCCCTGGTTCACTTACTTGAGAATCACACAGCCTGTTCCTGCTGGGGGCGCCATCCAGAACACCTGAATCCGTGTTCTCCTCCGTGGGGTGCTTTCCGTGACCGCAACGGGGCAGTTACTCATAAACTGTGTTTCTTCTTCATCTATGATCTATGGAAAGTAAACACATTAAAATGCAATGTCACTCTGGGAAAGGCTCTCAGGTTTCCGAGTTGACACTTCCTTAATTTTATTTTTAAATCTGTCGTTTTGTGTTAGCAGCCCTATATCCCCAGACACCAGAATAGTGCCTGGCACAGAGTTCCAGTCAATGCTTGCTGAATTAACATGAGGGCAAGGATTTGGCACCTGTGCTCTGCTCTCGGGGACCAGGATCTGGTGTCAGCACTTTGAGGAACAGGCCACTAGGTGATGGTCTTGCTTATTTCACTATCATAATGGCGTCCAGCTTCAGGGGAGGAGGAAGAGGAGGAAGAGGAAGAGGAGGGAGAGGGGATAATCCAAAGCCAACACTCTAAATAGCTAAAATTTGCAATTCAGCTACAGTTTTAGAACTTGAAATCGAAATGCTAAAAGAAAACATCCCTTTGGAGGAAGTCCACCAAAGTACATAAACTATCCCAGCTTCATGGCACTGTTTACTTGGCGGAATCTCTGCCTCCTGAGTTTGTGCATTGTGTCAGGGTTCTCCCAAGTTAACCATCAAGGTTTCCGTGGACACTGCGAAAAAACTGGTAGCCATTCCCATTCCCCAAGACTGGTTCAGCGTTTCTCCGTTTGCTTTTGGGTCCACTGCCAGAACTTGCCTGTCCCTCTAGTATTATTTCAGACTGTTAGACCTGGAAGGATCTCCTGGGGCAAATCGTCTAAATCCAATAGGTCTTTAGTGCCGACTCCAATTGATTGGTAGTGGCTGTGTCATGAGTAGTGGTAATAACAATAACAGATAACATTTATTGAGTGTGTAGTATGTGCTAGGCACTAAGCTAAGTGCTTTATCTGACTTACTCATTTAATCTTCAAATACAATTTAATAAGATAATAATATCCATATTGTATTTATTTTACTTTTAAAGATTCATATTCCTTTTAGGATAGCAGGTAAAATAAAATGAAGTCACTCAAACTCCTTAGTTCATCATATATTTTTATTCCTGGACAAAGCAAAAGCAATCTTCTATTATATCTTACTTATCTCTACATTCTTTATCCTACTCCCACTTATATATGTCCTTCTGAGTGTGTGTGTGTATATAAACATACATATGTTTATATAATATATAATGTATGTATAAAATATGTGTATATATTATATACATTATGTGTGTGTATATATATACACACATATATAACTTACTTGAAGTTATATAGAATTGTTTTGTATTTTAATGTTTCTTTCACTTAATCTTATGCTTTTAAGATACAGGTTTCCCCCACTATCTGAAAGTAGAGCATACCTATGAGATCTTTTGTAAGCTGGAATGGTATAAACTGAAGAAGCAATCACCATTAATTTATATGGAAAATTTTTTGAGTGTTCCCAGACCCCAAAAATAAGCCTTCTCAGGCTTTTCTGATACCTTAGGACACATCTTGCTAACAGATGCACAAAATAAATCAAGATAAAACACACATGCTCCCAGACACAGTTCAAAGCTATACAGGGCTTGATGCTGAGATGCTGAGTATAGTTTCTGGGGAAGGAGCTTGGCCATATCTTTCCTGCTGCTCAAGTTTGCACTGTCTCTAAACAGCTCACTGCAAAACAAATGCTGAGTGCTATTTGCATTTTTTGCCTTTTTTCATAAAAGTGAAAATCCTCTTTGGATTTCTTTCAGGTGGTGAAAACAGGTCTTCCATAAAAGCAAAGTGGCATGACATGAACTTTCAAGAAGTGGGGATACCTGTATGTCAACGTTTCTATATGTGAATGTAATTCATTCTTCTGATTGGGGCCTAGTGTTCCACTGCACTAGTCCATTCCTCCAGTGTCGTGCAGTCAGCTGACTTCCAGATCTTTACCTCCACAAACATTGCTGCAATGAAATACTTCATGCGGCTCTACTCGCGAACCCACATGAGAGCTTCTCCGCGATGTAAACCATGTAGCGGGAGGTTCCCCCAGAGGTTCATCTTACTTTTGGAATTCTTCACTGAACAGAAATAACTTTCATCTAGTCAGTTTCACTGATTTCTCTCCTGTGGCTTGCACTTTTGTGGTCTTGCCTAAAAAACAGACTGCAAAAGATATTTTCCAGTATTTTTTTTTTACCATTAGCTTTATAATTTACCTTTCACATTTAGGTCTTCAATCCATTTCGAGTTTATTTTTTAATACAGTGGAGTAGGGCTCTAATTCCATTTTCTCCACGCTGTGTCTTGCCTAAAAAACAGACTGCAAAAGATATTTTCCAGTATTTTTTTTTTACCATTAGCTTTATAATTTACCTTTCACATTTAGGTCTTCAATCCATTTCGAGTTTATTTTTTAATACAGTGGAGTAGGGCTCTAATTCCATTTTCTCCACGCTGTGAGCTACTTTAAAAAAGTTACTAAACTTTTAAGAGCAGCTTAGGTTTACAGCAAAATCGAGCAGAAAATGCAGAGTTTCCATAGACTCCCTGTCCCCACTCATGAACAACTTTCCCTATTATCAATGTCCAGCACCAGACTGGTACTTTTATTACAACTGATGAACCCACTCACCCATCATCAGCACCCAAAGTCCAGAGTTTACACAAGGGTTCACTCCTGGTGCTGTTTATTCTATGGGTTTTGACAAATGTATAATGACATGCATTCACCACTGAGGTTTTATAGTATTGTACTGAATAGTTTCACTGCCTTAAAAATCCTTGGTACTCTGCCTGTTCATCCCTCCCTCCCTCCAACCCCTGACAACCAGTAATCTTTTGTTATAATTGCTTATTAGTTCCAGGAGGTTTTTTGTTGATTCTTTCAGATTTTCCTATGTAGACAATCATATCATCTGAGAAAAGAGTTTTATTTCTTCCTCCCCAATCTGTATACCTTTGATTTCCCTTTCTTGTCTTATTGCATTATCTAGAATTTCCAGTATAATGTTGAAAAGTAGTGGTAAGAGGGGATATCCTTGCCTTGTTCTTGATCTTATGGAGAAAGCTTCAAGTTTCTTACCAGTAAGTATGCTATTTAGGGATAGGTTTTCTTTATCAAGTTGAGATATTCCTCTCTATTCCTAGTTTGCTGAAGGTTTTTATCACGAATGGGTGTTGGGTTTTGCCAAATGCTTTTTCCACATCTTTTGGTAATCATCACATTTTTCTTCTTTAGTCTGTTGAAATGATGGATTATGTTAATTGATATTTAAATTTTGAATCAGCTTTGCATTACCTGGGATAAATTCCACTTGGTTATGGTATATATTCTTCCTGTACATTGTTGGATTTGATTTGCTAACATTTTTTTTTTAAGATTTTATTTATTTATTTTGACAGAGAGAGAGATCACAAGTAGGCAGAGAGGCAGGCAGAGAGAGAGAGGGGGAAGCAGGCTCCCTACTGAGCAGAGAGCCCGATGCAGGGCTCGATCCCAGGACCCTGGGATCATGACCTGAGCTGAAGGCAGAGAGGCTTTAGCCCACTGAGCCACCCAGGTGCCCCTCACTCTTAAATCTTTAAGGTTGTTAATGGTGGAAGGTCTCATCTGTAATTTCTTCCTGCTGAATAGGGGCATAGAGTTGTCCCTACCTACTCGGGTTGACATTGGTCAGTTGGGGAATGTGTAGGGGAGTTAGAAAAGACGGAGGCAGCTGAATCCAATGCTGTCAACATGTGAACCTCCGTGAGTAGAAAGGGTCATCTGTTAGCTGGAGGTCATGACAGTGAAGGAGTCTTGGCACCAGGCAGGGAGACACTGGTGAGGCTGCCGGGAACTCTGTAAGCAAAGTATCAGGCCAACAGTTCCAAGGGGCTCTATGGCTCCGGATTTCATAAAGTCAAGCTCAATTCCTTAAAGCTGTCTGGTCATATTTGAGTTTATGCATGTCTCTTTCAAATATGACATTCCAGTCAAAGCCTTGGTGAAATAACCCATGTTTCCAATGGTGTCCTGAGACACTGGAGGGGAAATCTGGAGTGGGAGGTGTTAGGTCCAGGGGGTGATCTTGCTCCTGCTGTGGCGTATGCCGATCCTGAGTACGCAGGTCCCTGCTGCTGTGCCACTTGCCACAGAACAAGCCTTGACTGAATGGAGAAACTTGAGTTCGGGGGTGGGAATGAGAAAGAAAGAAAAAGACAGAAAGGATGGTATTGGGAGGGTAGCAGCCAACACTGCTATGATTTGCTAACATTTTGTTGAGGAATTTTGCATCTATATTCATGAGAAATAGGAGTCTGCAATTTTCTTTTTTTGCAGTCTTTGGTTTTGGTGTTAGGATGATACAGGCATCATAGATTGAGTTAGAAAGTATACCAAAGTGTTGGTATAATTTCTTCATGAAGTGTTTGGTAGAATTCATCAGTGAACCCATCTGGGTCTGGTACTTTTTGTTTTGGGAGATTACTAATTATTGATTCAGTTCTTTAATAGATGTAGGCCTATTCGGATTGTCTATTTCTTCTTGTTTAAGTCTTGGCAGATTGTGTCTCTCAAGGAATTGGTCTGTTTCATGTAGGTTATCAAATTTGCGGGCACAGAGTTGTTCATAATAGCCCTCTATTATTCCTTTACTGTCCACTGGATCCTGATAATGTTCCTTCTTCTGTTTCTGATATTAGTGGGTTTCTGTCTTCTCTTCTTTTTTAGTTAACTTGGCTGGGTGTTTATCAATTTTTTTCATCTTTCCAAAGAGCTGATCTTTTGGTTTTGTTGGTTCATTGATTTCTGCTCTCATTTTCATTACTTCTTTTTCTCTGTTTATGTTGGATATAATTTTCTTTTCTTTTTCTAGGGAGGAAACTGAGATCATTGCTCTTATATCTTTTTCTTTTCTAATATATATATTCAATGCTATAAATTTCCCTTAAGCATTGCTTTTGCTGCATTCCACAAATTTTGATAAGTTGTATTTTTATTTTCATTTAGTTTAAAATATTTTTAAAGCTCTTTTGAAATTTCTTCCTTGACCCATGTGTTAGTTAGAAATGTGTTGTTTATGAGGATTTTCCTGCTATCTTTCTGTTATTGATTTCCAGTTTAATTTCATTGTGATCTGAGAGCAGACATTATATGATTTCTGTTCTTTTAAATTTGTTAAGGTGTGTTTTATGGCCCAGAATGTGATATATCTTGGCGAATGTTTCATGTGAGCTTGAGAAGAATGTGTAATCTGCTATTATTAGATGAAGTAGTTTGTAGATGTCAATTACAACCACTTTATAGATAGTACTGTTGAGTCCAACTATGTCCTTACTGATTTTCTGACTGGTGAGTCTGTCCATATCTAATAGAGGGGGTGTTGAAGTCTCCAACTATGATAGTGGATTCATCTATTTATCCTTGTAGTTCTATTAGTTTCCACCTCACATATTTTTGACGTTCTGTTGTTAGGTGCTTACACATTAAGGATTATTATGTCTTCTTAGAATATTGACCCCTTTATCATTATGTAATGCTCCTCTTATTCTTGATAACATTCCTCGCTCTGAAGTCTGCTTTGGCTAATATTAATATAGCTACCCTTGCTTTCTTACAATTTGTGTTTGCATTATGTATCTTTCTCTATTATTCTGCTTTTAATTACTTGTGCCTTTATATTTAAAGTGGGTTTCTTGTAGACAACATATCAGGGTCTTGTTTTTATTCACTCTGACAATCTTTTAGTTGGTATATTCAGACTATTGATATTTAAGGCGATTATTGATATAGCTGGATTAATATTTGCCATACTTGTTTTCTGTTTACCTTTTAGTTTATTTTCATTTTTGTCTTTCACGTTTCTGTTGTTTTTGTCTTTGACCATTTTTATATGATTCTATTTTCTCTCTTTTCTTTGCAAATCAATTATATTTCCTTTTTTATTTGCTTTTTTGTGGTTATCCTAGAGTTTATAGTATATGTTTACAACTGGCTCAAGTCTATTTTCAAATAACATTATATTGCTTTACAGATAGTTCAGTCACCTTATAATAACCAAATATTCCTAGTTCCTTCCTCCTGTCCTTTGCATTATTGTTGTCATTCATTTTACTTATTCATAAGTATGCGTGTAGGCACAAACATATTTAATTGAATGAATTGTTGCTGTTGTTATTTTGAAAAACTATTATCTGTTAGATCAATTAATAAGAAAAATAAAATGTTTTATTATTCCTTTACTCATTCCTTCTTTGATGCTCTTCTTTTCTTTATGAAGATCCAAGTTTCTGACTTAATTATTTTTCTTCTCTATAAAGAACTTTAAAAACATTTCTGCAAGACAGATATATTGACAGCAAATTCCCTCAATTCTGATTTGTCTGAGAAAGTCTTTATTTCTCCTTCGTATTTGAAGAATAATTTTACAGGGTATAGAATTCTCAGTGTTTTGTTTCTCTCAACACATTAAATATTTCACTCTACTCTCTTCTTATTTGTATGGTTTCTGAGGATAAGTTGGATATAATTCTTATCTTCACTCCTATATATGTAAGAATTTTCCCCCCACTCTAGCTTCTTTCAGGATTTTTTTCCTTACCTTTGATTTTCTTTAGCATAAAAAATGATATGCTTAGATGTAGTCTTTTTGGTATTTATCCTTCTTGGCATTCTCTGAGCTTCCTGAATTTGTGGTTTGGTGTTTGATATTAATTTGGGGACATTCTCAGTCACCATTGTTTCAAATATTTCTTCTTTCTCTCTTCTCCTGGTATTCACACTGTGCATATATTACAACTTTTAGAGGTGTCCCACAATCCTTGGATATTCTGTTGTTTTTTTTCAGTCGTTATCCTCTTTGCTTTTCAGTTTTAGAGGTTTCTATTGATATTTCCTTAAGCTCAGATTCCTCAGCTGTGTCCAGTCTACTAATAAGTTCGTAAAAGACATTCTTCATTTTTGACAAAGTTTTTAATCTCTAGCATTTATTTTTGCTCTTTTTTCCCTTAGGATGTCCATCTCTCTTCTTACATTGTCCATCTGTTCTTGCATGCTGTCTACTTTATCCATTAGATCCTTTAGCATAGTAATCACTGTTGCTTTAAATCCCCAGTCTTAATTCCAACATTGATGCCATGCCTGCTTCTTATGCTTTCTCTTTCTTTCCAAATTGTGTTTTTTTTGCCTTTTAGTATGCCTTTTAATTTTTTGCTGAAGGTGGACATGATGTTCTGGGTAAAAGGAATTAAAGTCAGTTGGCCTTCAGTAATGTGGTGGAAAGGTGTTGGGGACGGGAAGTGTTTTCTAGTGCTATGATTAGGTCTCAGTCTGTTGGTTGGTGACTTGTGCCCCTGGACTGTGAACCTCACTTAGACTTCTCAGCTATCCCCGCAACCACCCTTCTTTGCCTTAGGTGAGACTGGGTGGCTGAAGTGTCTGCAGTTGTATATTTTCCTTCCACCACACAGAAGGCTAGAGGGAATGGCGTTGGGTATTTCTCTTCCCCCAAATAGATTAGGCTCTGATAAAACCTCAGCAGGTTAGGCTCTGGTAAAATAGTTTCTCCTGAGGGCAGGTCCTGTTAAGAACAGAATGCTTTGGTGTGTTGAAAGATGGTTTCTCTTCTCCTCCCCCTGCCAGAAGCACAACATAGTTTTTCTCTGACATTTACTTTGAGAATCTAATAGAGTTCCTGGAGGTAAAACTCAAAAATTTTGTCCCCCATCCCCAAGCCAATGACTGGGTGCCTCTGGAGTTTTTATCTCTCAGAATTGTCCACACTGAGCCTCTAACCATCTAGCAATTATAGTTTAGGTTTTCCTATGCTGGCACATGGAGACTTTTGCTCTGGTAAGTTGTGATCCTCTGTATCCTCCTGTCTTTCTCCCCAATACTGGGGGCAGTAGTTTGCCCTGTGAACTCACTTCTCTGATGGATCTAAGAGCTGTTGATTTTTCAGTTTGCTTAGCTTTTTTACTTGCTGTTAGAAGGCAGTGTTGACTTCCACTTCTTATATGTGGGATGGGACACCAGAAGTCCACACTGTGAGTTAGTTTTACGCTAAGTTAATTCATCTTTCCGCCACTTTTTTGTGATGCCACCTCTGCCATATATAGAATGACAACATAATTTATAAACAAGGATGAAAAGGCTGTTATTAATGATTGTCCTGGGATAACAGGCAAAACTGAGACTTTCCCAGGCAAATGGGGCATATACTCAACCTAGTCATATACCAGGTTTCCAAACACTCATGTTATTTCTGGACTTTCTGTTCTAGTCTCCTGACCACTCCCTGCTCATGGCACTATATTTTAATACCTAGAAGGGCAAGTCCCCTGTCCTTGCTCTTCCATATCAACATGGTATTACCTATTTGTTTTTTTACATACATAGTATATAAACTCTAAAAACTCCCTTACCTCTGTCATTTTATCTTCCTGATGTGATGAAATCCCAACCTTAGATAAACTGCTCGCCCCATGATAAGGCCAGTTGTCTTCTATATTAACTGACTTCTAGCCTTGAGTCTGCCCTGCTACACTGCTGTGTGTATCTGATAAAATCTCAGCAGGTTAGATTCTGGTCAAATACTTCTCATTCGTTATTTTACTTTCCCATTCTTGACAATGATGATTTCAAATCTTCTCAACTCTCCCCAAACCTCCAACTTTTATCTCTCCTCTTTACTTATTGTTTTATCTTGTGTCTTTACAGAAAAAATCAAAGTCATCAGATGTACAGTCCCTCATTTTCTCATTTGCATCTGCCCTGTCCTCCTCTTTGCTGTTATAATAGAGGAGTCTTACTTTTCTTAATTTCTGCTTTGTTCCCATCACTTCTTCCTGACTCTAAGAATGACTTTTCTCCCCACCAGATTCAACTTTTGCCCCAGTGGAATCATTCTCGTTAGCCTGTTAAGCATATTTGTTAAGCATATTTGAGTCTCTCCCACTGAAAAATTAAGTGACCCTGAGTTATTCCTTCATCCCTCCCCAGGAGGGGATGTTCTCTCTCCACTCCATCACAATCAAATTACTTGAAGGAGTTGGCTACGTTTACTTTATTCACTTCAGCTTCCACTCATTCTCAGCTTGATCCCAGGAGTTTTGGGAACATCATGGTACCCAGACAGCTCTAAAACCATCAGTGCCTTCTGCAATGCTTAATCCCATAAATCCTCTGTAGTCTCTCTTCTTAGCACTCTCTCCCTGCTTGGCTTTAGTGCCATAGCTCCTTCCTGCCCTCCTCCTTGCCTCCACTTTCTTATCTACTCTTTCTCCACTTTCTTTGGCTGCTCATCCTCCTCTACTGGCCTTTGAATCAATCTGTAATTGCTCAAGGAGAGTCCTAAACCCTCTCCAGTTCAGACTTTATTC
>CM052884.1:58192759-58213419 GCA_028534135.1 Potos flavus | reverse complement strand
CCACAGACACGCCCTCCTGGAAACTCTCCCCGGCTTCTCTAGGGGCTCTTCTTTGCCTCTCCTCTCCTCCCACGAGCATCCCCCACAACTCCAAAAGGGAAATGCTGAAGTGCTACTATTATCCGTGTTGTACTAATGAGGACACTGAGGCATAGAGGGACTAAGGAACTTGCCCATGGCCATAAATCTCCAAAGTGGCTGAGCTGGGATTCAAACCAGGGCGGTCTGGTTTCAGAGTCCACATGCCTGAATACAATGGCAGACTGGCTCTCAGCTACCTGGATGATAAAGGGCCTCGGATTTAATGTGCCCCCAGCGGCGTTCAACATCCTCCTCCCTCATAAACGGGCTCTTCCTCCACACTCTCCTTCCTGATCAAGGCAGAAACTTGGCAGTCTCCTTGGACTTGTGCCTCTCTCCTCACCCACGGCCAATCAGTTACCTTCTGAACATATTCTGAGCTATTCTGTGGTGCCTGGCTTACAGTAAATGCTTAATAAATGCTGGCAGACTCTTAATAAATGCTATTACCAGACTCTTCATGGCTTGGACTGTCCCTGCTGTCTTGTCCTTCTACATAAACCTCCCACCCACTGAACTCGCCTGATCTACTGGCCATTCTTCTACTTTGGGTCTCTGAGTACTATCTTGTCTCCTCTGCTGTGAGGGCTCTGTACTACACTCTCCCTGATTAATTCTTCTACAAGTTGGCCCAAGTATCACATCCACGAGGAGGCCTTCCAATTGCCACCTCCACTCCCAAACTGACCTCCCAGCATGCTCTGCAGATCTCCCTGCAGCCGTTATCATAGTGCAGTTTAATCATTGGTTTGCTTTTCTGTTCCCCTCCCCCAGTCAACCCTGCTTTCCCGAGGTTATAAACTCCTCATGAGTAGAATAGAGTATCTTGAACGCCATCCCTTCCCTTCCCCTCCCCCTGCCCTTCCTCAGTTCTCTATCTCTATTATGGGCATCATTCGACTAGGAATTTCTGTGTCCTCTTTTAAATGTCACTGCAAACTTCAACCTCTAGTATGTCTGAATCCATTCTTCTCCATTCCCAAGTGACTACCTGGGTGCTTTAAGATCTCATCCTTGGGGGGCACCTGGGTGGTTCAGTCAGTCAGATGTTAAACAACTGACTCTTGATTTTGACTCAGGTCACGATCTCAGGGTCGTGAGATCAAGCCCTGCCTTGGGCTCTGCACTGGGTAGGGAACCTGCTTAGGATTCTCTCTCTCTTCCTCTCCCCCTGCCCCCCACTTGCGCTCACTCTCTCTCTAAAAAAATAAAAAATAAAATCTGTTAAAAAAAAAGCAAAAAGATCTCAGCCATGATAACTTTGGCAAAGTAGATCTCTTTTTTTCTTTGGGACCTAGTGAGGGCTTTCTGCAGAGCTGAGAGGCAGAGCTGGTTGTTTGAAAGGCGCTTCAAATTCCAACAGAGGCCCTCTGCCTCTTTGTAGATCGACTATGTCCCTGCATTGTAATGCGTTTCACTTCTTTCAAATTAGCAACAAGATCCAATGACTCTGAACAGTACCTTGCCCCAGGGTTATTTCATAGGAGAAAGGAGGTAAAGAATTGCTCAGTAGCTCTGGCAAAGACGTCTTAAAACCAAGTAAAGTGTGAGCTAATCAATCAGGCAGGCGATCAATAAAATCTAACACCAAACACAGCACTCAATAATAGTGAGCTCTCATTCTAAGTAGTCCATGATTCACATGCTTGGTCGATAATATTACAAAGACGTAACAAGTATGAAAACACAAGGAGCCTAAAAATAGTGGATGTGATGCATCCATTATCAGAATGTACATATTTTTCAAGATACTTAGCTGGTGCTAGTGAACCCAATAATTAACTTTTGCAATGTGCTGAATAGCAGCAGGGTTTTCGTGGAGACCTTCCATCTGAGGGTCTAATTTTGTAAACATTTACAAAGGCAGCACGCCCCATGAAATATGGTTGACCCTGCCACTTTCTGGCTTGGTGACCTCCAGCAAGTCACTCAACCTCTGATTCTTCACCTGTAAAATGTGGATAAGAACCCAGTTCTGTCTCCACCACAGGGCTACCATGCGGCTCAAATGAGAGGATGGATGGGAACACGATGTCAGCACTGCTGAGTTCTCTAGAAAGGTAAGACGCGTTTTGCAAAAGGGTCAGTCTCTATTCGAACCAGACCAAAAAAGAGAAAAGCTTCATTTACAGATTATTAAACAAAAATAATGCTAAACTAATTTTAAGATTCTTCAGTTAATGCTTAGTCTAGAAACAAGGATCTTAATTTAAAAAAACAAGCATTGATACTGATTTTCTAAAATCAGTTTGTTTCATTTATTTTATTATTTGGCTTTCCCTATTAACTAAAGGGGTGAGAAAAAAAATTTTTTTTAAGATTTTATTTATTTATTTGACAGAGAGAGAGAGATCACAAGTAGGCAGAGAGGCAGGCAGAGAGAGAGGGGGAAGCAGGCTCCCTGCTGAGCAGAGAGCCCAATGTGGGGCTCGATCCCAGGACCCTGAGATTATGACCTGAGCCGAAGGCAGAGGCTTTAACCCACTGAGCCACCCAGGCGCCCCAGGGGTGAGCAATTTTTAAAACAACTGTTGTTATTTATAACTTCACTGGCTTTCACCTCAATGAAAATGCTCTAACGAGACAATGTCGTGATTCCAGGGCCCTGAATTCAGTTATACTTGGCCCTTTGTTCAGTCTCAACTTGGAAAGTGGTTTGTAATATTTTCCTTAATAATGAGTACTTCTGGAGAGCAAAATTAAATTTCTCATGTGAACGTAGGAAAACGCAGCTCTATGCCAGGAGGGCCACTGCCAGCTCAAATGGGCCCGACAGCAGCACTGGACCGTACGAAAGTCCCCCTGGGGACCAGCAGTCCACAGGCATCTGCGAAGCGGGGCTAAAGGCTCCCCTGCAGAGTTGCAGTGTCCCGCGTCCGTTCTGGAAGCAGTCTGCAGTGTCTGCACAGTGTCGCACGCAGGTCCCTCTGGCCAAACGTGGTGCCTGGCTTACTAAGTGATCACTAGGAGGGGCCTGGATTGGAGCAAAGCAATGGCACATTCCCTTCCGCGGAGATCAAAGTCATTGTGTGAGTCAACACCAAGCTTCCTGACTTTCCCAACTCCAGGTCCCCAAAGCGCTCCTACAACGATCGTTTTGAAATTCTACTTTGAAAGTGTTAATTTTAGATTAAACCAGATAGGAGCTATCTTACATTCCTTTTGAACAAGGTTGGGCTTATATTTCTTTTGTAATGGGAGTATAAAAATATAGCAGGAAAAAACCTTATTCTGAGAACTTGTTTTAAAGCACCCATTAGCAAGAAATGAATAGTATGTTCAGTTGACTTTACTAATTAAATTTAGAAAAAACATAAACCAAAGCTATAGTGCTGTGGGCCCTTTTCCAAATCAATGCATGAATACGCTGGCTGTTATTTTGGTATAAACATCTACCTGGATGCATATGCTTTTGCCTTCTTGCTGAAAGTGGAGACAGCACAATGGAGTCGTTCTGGCCCATCCCTTTGCTTCACCAGTGAAACCCTTTCGCAGGTCAGTGCAAGTGGAAAGTTCACAGATGGCGGACCCACCTTCCTAGTTTCCTAAATCACTTAGCCTCTCGGTGGTTCAGTCAAATGAATCGTAGTAAATGAGATAGGGTGTGAAAAATGCTTTAAACCTAAGTGAGCCCATGAAATATAGACACTGGCATTGTACCCACAGAGAAAAGAAAATTCCCGAGGCATCACCAGTAGGGTATCCAGGAGCAATAGTGCCTGCTCTGAGAGTCTCTCCCCTTTTCAGCCTTCCCCTTCCCTGCCAAGGAATAGAAAAAGAATTCGTGCCAAGATTAAGTGACCCCGGGGCATAAGTCTTCACCTCCCCAGGCCTCTGTGGCCACCAGCGCTTGACCCATAAGAGGGAAAGTTAGTGGTTTGGCACTCCAGAGATCCCTCCTACAGTCCTGGCAGCGTGGGCATTTCGCCAGCCTGCCATGAGCAATTCCACTAAGGTAGGTAAAGCCAGAGGTGACCCAGAGCCAACATATTCCCTGCAAGTGTTCCTAAGACCCCAAGCCTCTGACACACTACACAGGGACAGCACGAACTTGCTCTAACTCCCGGCAAAGAGCTGCTGGCAAACTGCCAACATGGCGAGCATGGAGATATTTCCAATATCTTCTCGTGCTTTTTTTGGTGGGAACACAAAGTCTTTATGACCGAGCTTATATTTATCCATAGTTCCAAGTGTCAATCAACCAAGTCCTTGGAACATCAATTCACAAATTATCAAAAACTTAATCATGTTCGTAGCTCTTAATAGACTGATTACACTTCTGGGAAACCATTTTCATGAAGTAATCTAAAACATAAGAAAAGCTTTATTGGTCAAAGATCTTTTTTTCTCCCCAGGTATTTATATAAGTAAAAAACAAAATAATCTCCAAGCTACAACTCAATGGGGAAATGTTAAGTGGACTCTTTTGGGTCTATTAAAAATGATGTTTACCCAGAATTCTGCTTCTAAAATTTATACATATACAGGTGTGTGTGTGAGTGTGCACACATACACATATGAACACACATATTGGTTTGCAATAGATAAAGACGTAAAAACAATCTATGCAACGAAAGATCCATTAATAGTCATCTAGTCAGGGGCGCCTGGGTGGCTCAGTGGGTTAAGCCTCTGCCTCTGGCTCAGGTCATGATCTCAGGGTCCTGGGATCGAGCCTCACATCGGGCTCTCTGCTCAGCAGGGAGCCTGCTTCCTCCTCTCCCTCTGCCTGCCTCTCTGCCTACTTGTGATCTCTTCCTCTCTGCCAAATAAATAAATAAAATCTTTTTTTAAAAAAATAGTCATATAGTCAAATGGTCTATACAATGAAATTTTTAAATTTCCTACTTCTGTATCTTTGTTCTACAACAAGAATGTACTATTTTTTTTAAGAATGTACTATTTTTTATAATTAAACTACTACTTCAGAAGTATGAAAGCTATTTCAAAGGACCAGATCACAAATCTGCATAAGAAGAGGTGGACTTTTGACCTGGTCCCTGGGAAATGTCCCCATGCACGTCCTTCAGTTTACAATGAAAGACACGGCAGGTGTTCATTCCTCCATATACTTCCAAAGACACGGCACAAAGGTGCAAATGCCTGGCGTCTGGGGTTCCACACCATCTCCCATGCGCTCAGACGCCCCAGCTTATCATTCTTCCCCAGAACACAGCACCAGACTCTTCTCTTCCCGAACTCTAGATGCTCTCTACCAATTGATCAGGACGGGCACAAAAGACCAAACCCACCTTGGTTCCTCCTATCTAAGATGCCACTGAGTGTAGGAGGCATCAGTGATACCATAACAATTTATCTGGGGAGGACTCCTCCATTTCATGTGCGTATTGATTGTAAGATATATTCTGATTTCCCACTACGGTGTTAAAATGGGCCTTTCAGAATCGGTGGACGTTGCCATCGCCCGCCTTGGTCTGTGATGGCCCCTCCTTTCTTGCCCTCCCCATGGCATTCTGTGCTTGCTACCAGAACCACTTACTGTTAAGAAGCCCTAGCTCAGACAGAAGTCAGTGGGCAGGGCTGGAAGAGAGAGAAAAGCCAGGATCTGGAAGTGGCTGGCGGAGTCAAGTAGGCCACAGGCAGCTTGGGCTGGGAGAGGGGCAGGACGGAGTCTCTCACACGCAGCCTCTCCCTCAGCATAAGCCTCTAATTTAATTACAGACAAAAGCTTCAAAAGAACCAGCCTTTTCACTTTCCTATGCTTAATGCTCCCCTTTCTCTTAAGACCACAGCGACTGCAAAGAGGCTTTAACTTTCTTTCTCCTGTCTACAAAAAACCCAAGGGAAAAAACAGCCCAAAGTTTGGGAATCCTTGCTGTGTGGGCTTGAGCCAGTAAATAATCCCTCGGAGTCTATTTCCTCATTTCTGAGATATTTATATCACTTTCTTATAGACGGCCTGTAAAGATTAGAGTTAAAGGAGATACGGGCACCCCATGCTTAGCTTGGTATCCAGTGGGCACTCACTAAATGCTCGCCATTACTAAAAGTAGTATGGGGATAAATGCAGTGAAACTATTAACACATTCTCTAGGGGGTATGCTTGACCCCAACGGAGCCTAAATCTATAAACATGAATAATTTTTTAAGTTGCTGACATGTCCAGATATGTCAAAACTGTCTCTTATAGTCTCCCTTCCTCGAGAGTAAGTGCTCTGCGATGCACTTAGAAATTTAATAAAGTGAGCTAGATTTCCCCCAGCTGGGCAAACTGGGTGTTTAAGAGGCAGCGTATTCAACAATGGCAATACAGTGAACAGAATTCAAGCAGCTTCCAACACTGCATTTGAGTTGCACAGACCCCAGGAAGATCCTACCCAATATCCAGGCAACACAGTGAATGGGACTTAGGGCAAGTGCAGCCACAAAACCACTGGTGGGTCAGAGAATTTGGGGAAAACAATTGTCACAAAGCCCCTTAATTCCTTTTTTTTTTTTAATAGAATAGCCAAATTGGATTAATTTGCAAGTCTTACTCAGAGAGTAGCTCTAAAATGACTAATTACCACTCCTTAGTAATAGAGTCAGATTTTTTTTTTTTATTCCCAAATCCCAAACTAGGATAAAAGCTGCCCAAAGGGAAGCGGAGTGGGCTTGGTTTTTCTCGGTCTCTGAGCACCACCCCCATGCCCTTACCAAAAAAGCAGACAAGGCGACCCAGAGTATGATCAAAGACCAAGAAGCGAAAGGACTATCTATTCAGTAACCTGCATAATCAGCCCAAGAATTAGCAGAAGTTGTTAGCATGGGCCTCTGGGACTGCCTCGATCCATAGTCTCGGCCTGCAAGTTATTCTGAAGCAGAGGCGAGAACCTAGGTTCAGACTGGAACAAACTGATTTAGTAACATGCGAGAAATTACGTTTGGAGGATGGGGTTGCTGTTAGAAATGGACCCACAGGGAAGAGACGTAAGAAATAGCATAGTCATTGGGGGCCATTTTGTGCGGGGACAGGCAGCATCTCTCCAATGAGGCAGGATATATAAACAGACATCTATAATATTTAATAACTAAGACACAACATAAAATAGAGCTACATTTTTGTTCAACAAGCACTTATTAATTAATTAACTACCAAGAACTAATTTCTGTGGCGTTGGACTCTGGAGATTCCAAGATGATTAAAACATGCTTTACCTTCAAGGGACTTGCAATCTAGGAGAGTGAAGGCAAGAGGTACAAATTAAGGGAAAATTCACCCAAACCAAGGACAGTGGAAGCCTGCGGTGGCTGGGGTGGGGGCTGGGCTGGCAGAGGAGGAAGAGGAGTAGCTCCACAGAGGAAGTGTGGTTTCGTGGAAAAAACGTAGGCATAAGCTGTGACTGCAACTTGATACAGCATATACACAGCAAAGATCATCCTGGCTGGCTTACCTGGCTCGGTGAGTTTGGGGAGCCGTGAGCTATTGAGAAACAGGCGCGCAACGAGAACAGCATAATCACGTTTCCCGATATACATGATCACGAACGCACAAGCGCATGCGCACACACTTTGCCCGCATAGGTTACCTGTTTCGTCTGTGTCAGCAGGAGCTTTCCTCCTTTCAGCAAATGTAAAGCTCCCACATTCTCTGCAAGCTCCCATCCTCCCCCAAGCTCCTCCACCTTCACTGGCTTCATCTTCTGCCTCGTGTCTCCTCCAACTCTGCCTCCCCTATCCACCTCCACGCTTCTCTCTGCCACATCCATCTTTCACATCTGTGCCTCTTCCTTTCCAGAACGAGCTCCCTGTCTGCTCCTAATCCCAGCCTGCTCTCATCTCCTGATGCTAATCCTCTCCTATCACTAATCTTTCTTGTCTACCATGGTTTCACCAGCAGCCTAAGTCCAAATAACCAGCCTGAAGCCTGTCTTGAGCTCCCAATTCAAATTTCCAACCAACAATGAACCTCTCCAACTGAATTATCTGCTGGGCTTTCTAACAGGGGCAAGGTGGAGTCGTGACTTTTCCACCAGTCTCTCTCCTCTTCCTGTATCTGATCTCCACCTCGCCATTGTTCCATTATCCATTCATTTCTTCCTGCAATATGTATTTTTGGGGCATCTAAAGTGTGTCAGACAACCTGATAAGTACTAGGAATATAGTGGCTGTAGTCATCAACTGATGGGAAAAATGGACATTAAACACATAGTCCTTAATTACAAACATGATTAATAGCTGTGGATTTTCTACAAAGGAAGGCTGTATGTGTAATGAGAGCATATAAGAGCATATAAGGGTGCTAAGGAAAACTTTTCCAAGGAAGCAATTGCAACATATATGGTGCGATCTGAAGACTGGGTAGACATTAGGTAGGAAAAGATGGATTGAGTATGCCAAACAACAACAAAAACATTTATTTACAAAGGTCCTGGGGCAGGAGGGAAATTGGAGTATTCAAAGATCAGTATATCTACAGCCCAGGGAGCAAGGGGGAGATGATGTGGCAAGACAGATAAGCAGGGACCAGACCTTGCCAGGCCTTACAGGCTGGTATGAAATTTTGTCTCCTTCCTGAAATTTTAGTAATAAATGGACTACCTTCAACCAACAATCATTGAGCACCTACTTTCTACTGGGCACTTTTCTAGATGCTGGGGACACAGGGAATATAGCAGAAGATGAAAGAGAGTCCTGACCCTATGGAGCTGACATACGGGTCTCACAGGCCCTGAAGGGTGTTCGGCAGAACCGCTGTGAGGTGGCAAAAGTGAGAGCAGGAGGTCACTGTGCTCACCCAGGGATACATGGTGATAGACTGGACTAAGACTGAGCTGAGAAGAAAGGAAGCTGGTGAATTCGAAGGGCACTTGGGAGGTACCATCAATAGGATTGGTCGGAGAATGTTCAGTTTTTGTTTATTGTGAGATTTTTGGTTGTTATTTTTAAAAGAGAGAGTCATGAAAGAAGAGATATAAACCCTGAAATGAAGGAAAGGCTCTAATGGGAAAGAAAAGGCTGGCTCTACAAAAGGGAGAAGGGGCCATTGGCCATTGAAAGCTCCCAAGAAGGTTAGAGAGGGAGGTTCTCAGAGCCCAAGCAGAGAACATGGCCTTGGGAGGAGGGAGAATGTGCTCCATTACCTTAGCGGGAGGATGGTGAGGAAAGATGCAGGTAGGTTGATTAACTTGATACCAACAAGTTAAGGAGTTTTGGTCCAGGAATTTCCCTTTTGTTTTTTTTGTGTTGTTGTTGTTATTATTATTTTTCCTATAGAAAAAGAGACCAGGCCATTTGATGAGAGTAATGTAAAAAGAGGTAGGGAAAGGTGAGAAATTAGAGAAAATCAACAGTAGGGAAACGGGAAAGAGAACCTTCCAGAATAATTTAGTCGGATTGCCAGATTGTTGCCTTGGAGGTTGAGGACCCTCCAAGGTCAGTGATGTTAAGTAGATGTGTGTGGCAGGCAGAAATGTCCTCCCAAAATATACTCCCCTCCTAATCCCTGGAACCTGTGCATGTAACCTTATATGGCAAAAGATGTGCTTAATTTAAGGATCATGAGAGGTGTTTATCCTGGATTACCTGGGTGGACCCTAAATGAAATCACATGCATCCTTAAAAAATAAAGGCAGGAGGGCTGAGACAGAGGCACAGGGGAGAAGGCCATGTGACGACAGGGCAGAGACTATAGTGATGTGGCCACAAGACAAGACTGCCGGCAGCCCCCAGAGACTGAGGTGAGGAGGTGAGGAGGGGAATACTCCTCTAGATCCCCCAGAGGGAATGCAGTCCAGTCGACACCTTGATTTTGGCCCAGTGAAACTGGTTTTGGACTTTTGGACCCCAAAACTACGAGAGAATAAATTTCCTCTGTTAAAAGTCCCCAAGTTTGTGGTATTCTATTATAGGAGCCCCAGGAAACACAGACCATGTCCGTCCACCTAGCTGCACTGCACGGAGACTCTCTACAGGGCTCAGATGCAAGCACACAGGGCAACAGAAGACATGTTCATTCAGGGTTGGAGTCTGGCCAGGCGGATGTGAAGACAGGGGTAAGGAGGTTCTGGGTTCCGGCAGGAGAGTTAGTGGGACATTGAGTTTAGATGAGCAGGGGCAAGAAGAGAGGAGGGGGCAGTCAGATGGAGAGACAGCGGAAGGCTCGATGGACTGGCCACCCTCCACCCATGGCCGAGCAAGAAGCCTCAGAGTCCTACTGAGCCCTTCATCTGTTCCCAGTATTCAGCTGGTCAGGCACCCCGGCCATGCGGGCTCTTTAATGTCGGTGGCGAATATTCATCTCGATGGGTGGGCCTCGTCATCTCTCCTGCGGCTCTTGCCACAACCTCCTAACCAGCCAGCCTGCCTTTGGTCTTAGATTTTCCAAATTCTTCTAGACTGATAAGAGTTATCTTCCCCAAATGCAGATTTACTTATAATTCATTATAATGTCGTTCCCTAGTCTAAAACTCTCTTCCTCTTGCCAACAAACGTATTTCCGCCCGCAGTTGGTAAAAGGATAAAGTCCATCACCCTAAACCGGCAAGGAAGGGGATTTAGATTCTGGCTTTCACCAGTTTCCTCTCGTGCCCCAAGCGAGGCACTAGCCATGTGGAATTCCTTGCCATTCCTTGATCATAACACTGCTTTCCAGGCCTCCAATCCTTTGGCCTTGCTCTTCCCTCCGCCAATGCTGCCCTCTCCTCAAGCTTTGAAATTCAGCTAAAGACTGGCTTCTCCCATGCTCCCCTAATGAGAAGTGCTAAGGCTTATTAAGGACCAATGTATTAGACATCATGTTAAATCCTTTTCCTAGAGTTACCTCAGTTGATTTATCCAGTGAAGTAGGTACTATTATTACCATTCCCCTTTTACAGGGAGGAAGAAATGGGCTTAGAGAGGCCACGGACTGGAGTTGCAGAATCAGGATTTGAACTCAAGTCTCTCAGGCTCTAGAGGTGAACTGTCAGCACTGTATTACTGGACCCAATGGGGATGACCACACCTCTTTTGTGCTTCAGAAGCCCGTCGTGCTTACCCTTAAGGAGCCGTGGTAATGATTATGAAAGTTATGATAAGTTATGTTTAACCACTATGTGTCCAGGATTCTGATAGTCGCTTGTAGATTTAACCTCTTCGTTATTTCTATTTTTTAGACAAATGAATGGAAACTAAGAGGACTCAAGTCACACAGTTAGCAAGAGTAGAACAGGGATTTAAATCCATGCTCTCTAAATCAAAAAGCCACAGTCTTAACTTATCCTCCCTCTCAGCCCAAAGTCTAGAACGTGGCCATGGCCATGGACAACAGATGTTTAAGTATGAATGGGCATCATTATTATGTAGATGGCGCTTACAGGCATAGCAATGGATGAGCCTACCTTAGACCGCAGAGAAAGAACAGAAAAAAATAAAATAAAAAAAAGAACAGAAAGGGACGTGGGACTCAGTCTGGGAGAGTGCAACATTTAGAGCAGTGGGGCCCGGGGAGGGCAACTGTGTTTCCAGGGGACATTTGACAGCATCTGGAAACTTCATGGGTTATCACAACTGGTGTGCGTGGGGGGCGCTACTGGTCTTCAGGGAGTAGAGGCCGGCAATGACCTTCAATGCCCTTCAATGCACAGGACAGCTGCCCACAACGAAGAATTATCTGATCCCAAATGTCAACAGTGCCGAGTCTGAGGCACAGATTTAGAGGTCAGGTAGAGAGGAGAAGCAAATAAAGCCACGGCCATAGCCAGAAAGAAAAATAAAGAATACGGGTATGACGCGAGAGGAGAGTGTTTTAGGAAACAGAAAGTGGTTAGTCCTCCCTGACGCTGAAGGATGTGTAAGGCGATGATGGAGAAGTGTCTCCCGACAACATGGAGACCATGGAAGAACCTGGAAGAACCGGTTCAGTGGAGTCATAGGACTAAATCCAGGCTGATGGGGTTAAGAAGTGAATGGACGGTGAAGATGTAGGAAAAACAATGTGTAGGCATAACTCCCTTGAGATACTTGGCTCTGAAGGGGGAGCAGAGAAACGAGGTAGTGGTGGGAGGAGATGTATAGTCCTAGGACATTTTGGGTTTTTTAAGGATAGGAGATACTGGCAGCACTGCCTCCTCCCCAGCCTGGGCCCCTGACCAGTCTTCTCCATGGTGCCTTGGTTCCCTCTCCTCCTGGCTAGATGCCTGTGCCCTCCCATCCTCCACTGTGCCCCTGGGCTCGTCAGCCCTGCAAAAATCACACCACCTGTTCACTTGGCTCCTGCCACCAGGCTCTTGAGGGTTGATGGAGAAAATTTCAAGTCTAGTCTGAAGGTTCCTGCTAGGAGTGTGTGCTCTCCACTGGGTCCCTGTGTCATTAGGCGGTCTTTCCCTTCGCCTTCCAGACTCCATACTCTTTCCTGCCCTTGCTCCCAGCCTCTTCCAACTCCTCAGTCCTCAGCCCTGTCCTTGCTCCTCTACAGATGGGCTTGCTTCTACCTACTTGAAGAACACTTGTGGAGCGTGTTTCTGGCCAAGCTGTCCTCAATGTTTATGTATTTCTTGAAGTGTGGTCTACGGGGCACCTGTACCAGATTTACCTGGGGTGTGTCTCTGCCCCAAGTCCTCACCCTCGTACATGCATAGGATCCAGTTCTCTGGGTTGGGGCCCAGAGAGGGGCATTATAAACAAGAACCCGGGAGATGCTGATGCTCATATTATTTGAACTTCTCAATACTCTTGTGAGGGGGGATGCCCGGGTGGCTCAGTGGTTAAGCAGCTGCCTTCGGCTCAGGTCATGATCCCAGGGTCCTGGGATCGAGTCCCACATCAGGCTCCTTGCTCGGCAGGGAGCCTGCTTCTCCTTCTGTCTGCCTCTCCCCCTGTGTGTGCACGCTCTCTCTCTCTCTGACAAATAAATAAATAAAAATCTTTAAAAAAAATAATCTTGTGAGGGAGGTATTACTATTAAAGTCCATATTATATGGAGAGCATCCTACGTGAATTCTATCACCTTCATTTCTTATTTATCAAATTGTTGTATATTTTCACCAGTTTCCTTTGGCTTCTTCCCACCCTCAAATAAAGAAGCATTCCCTCCCACCCCTGATCAATAAGAGTAAGTCCTCTTTAAAAGATTGCCTTCGACCCAAACCCTCCCTTTGTAATTGTCCCACAGTTTGGGGCATTCTGATCTTTTTTTCCTTTTTTTTTTTTTTCACTCCTTTCTCTCTCTGCATTTCAGTTTGGAAAACCTCTACTGACATATCTTCAAGCTCACTGGTCCTTCCCTTGGCAATGTCCGATCTGCCAGTGAGGCCAAAAAAGGTATTCTTCACATCTATTACAGTGTTTCTGGCTTCTAACATTTTCTTTTGACTCCTTCACAGAATTTCAAATTCTTTGCTTACATTACCATCTGTTCTTGCGTGTTGTCCACTTTTTTCATTATAGTCCTTAGCCTATCGGTCACAATTTTTTTATATTCCCAGTCTGATAACTGCAAAATCTCTGCTCTAAGTCTGGTGCTGATACTTGCTTTGTCTCTTCAGATGGTGTTTTCCTTGCCTTTTAGTATGCCTTGTAATTCTCTGTTGAAAGCGAGACACGATCTACAGGATGATAGGAGCTGAGATGAATAAAACTTTAGTGTGAGGTTTTCCATTTATCTGGCTGGAAGTTAGGCTGTGTTTAATGTTTGCTGTGGCTGTAAGTGTCAGGGGCTTCAATTCCCTCCAGCATCCTGTTTTCTGTCTTCTCTATTATCATTGGTTTTCTCCAGAAACTCCTTCTTTTATTTATTTTTTTTTTAAGATTTTATTTATTTATTTGTCAGAGAGAGAGAAAGAGAGAGCGCACAAGCAGGGGGAGCAGCAGGCAGAGGGAGAAGCAGGCTCCCCGCTGAACAAGGAGCCCGATGCAGGACTCAATCCTAGGACTCTGGGATCATGACCTGAGCCGAAGGCAGCTGCTTAATCAACTGAGCCACCCAGACATCCCTAGAAACTCCTTCTTAAATAAAGTTTGTGTCTTGAATCTCTCTTGGTTATAATCCACTGTTATACTAGAGCCCTGTTGATGGGACAATAAGGTGTAGGGAGGGGGAAACAGTCTATAACCTTATGATTAAATCTCAGTTTTTTACTGGGCCTGTCTCTGGACTGTGACTTTCAGAAGAATTTCTTAGCCTTTTTTTCCCCCCTCCTATGTGAGATAGGAAGGCTAGAGGAGACTAGAGTTGGCTAATTGCCTTTCCCAAAGCCCAGATAAGGCTCTGGTAGTTTCACTTGAGGGCAGATCTTATTATGGAGACTGTTCTGGATATATTTCAAAATGGCTATTTTTCCCCCCTCCCTCTGCCTGAAGCAGGAAGGGAATTTTTCTCCGATCTTCACCAGGTGAGAATATAGTGGGGCTTCTGGAGGTAAAATTCACAAAGTGTGGAGATCCCCCAATACTGAGCTCTGAGGAGTTTAACTCTCAAGCCAGTCTATACTCGGTCTCTAGCTATCTGTCAGTGGCCATGTCAGTGTCCCTTCAGCTACTATCTCTAGCAGCTTCCGCTCCTGAGAAGCTGTGATTCTCGACAGGCCCTGTCTCTCCAGTTTTGGGGCAAGGAGAAGCAGTTTGTCTTGTGTCCTCAATTCACTGATGGATATGATTAGAGTTATTGATTTTCAGTTTTCCAGCGTTTTTCTTGTAAGGACAGGAGTAGACTTCCAAGCTCTTTACAGGTCAAGGCAGAAACTGGAAATCCTTATCTCATCATTACAACTCTCTGAGTTAGTATTTTTCCCAACTGACAGACAAGGAAACTGAGGCTCAGCAAGGTTAAATTAAGTGGCCCAAGCTTATGCAGTCAGTGAGGGGTAGAGTGGCTATGTTGCCACTAAAATGATGCAATTAAATTGGGGCTCTGGCCAAGTCCTATACTAGGATCCAGAAAGGCACAAGGACAGGCTGCTCTGGAAAGAGGCCAGGAGTGTGGGTGAGCGTGTGTGTCCTCATATGGATACATATGAAGGAACCCTAGGATGTCAGTGGACTTTGAGAAGGAAAGGGGTTGAAAGTAGGTGCCAGAATCCTTGTTTTTACCAAAAAGTCAGTGTCTTTCTATTGTCAAAAAGAACAATTCATCCAATTCATGGCTGAATTTAAAAAGGCACACGGGGAGGGGGGGTGCCACCTGGGTGGCTCAGTCGGTTGAGTGTCTGACTCTTGGTTTCCACTCAGGTCTTGATCTCAGGGTCATGAGATCGAGCCTCATGTTTGACTCCAGGCTGAGCGTGGAGCCTGCTTAGGATTCTCTCTCTCTCTCCCTCTACTCCTCCTCCTCTCCGTGCGCGTGCTTTCTCTCTCTCTCTCCGGAAATAAATAAGTAAAAAGGCACACCTAAGAAACTGACAGCTATTTATTAAACGCCTACTATGTGCCAGGCACTGTGATAGTGCTGAACAAATCAGCGCCCCTACATTCATGGAGTAGACACTGCAGTGAGGAGAAATAGCTAATAAGCCATCAAGTTAGAACATGCCAGGTGGTGACAAGTGAAAAGAAGAAACAAAGCAGGGTAAATGGGACTGAGTGATGGCGGTATTGTTTTATAATATATGGTCAGAAATGGACTCTTTGACAAAAATGACCTATGAGCAGGATCCTGAAAGAAGTGAGGGAGAGAGCCTTTTGGATACCTGGGGGAAGAGCATCCTGGTTAGAGGGAAGAGGAAATAAAGAGTCCCTGAAGCCTGCATCCGTGTCTTAGCTGAAAACAAAGGCTCATTCAATCTGCAGATGATGGAAATCTGTGAGGACAGTGATGAACTATGCAGCATAAAAGATGCCAAATCTAGAAGAATCTTGAAGTGCTGGAGAGATAAGCCATGTTGAACAAGCAATGTATCAGGGCAAAAATCTAAGGTCTTCAACTCTGATGGACATTGGGGAGGGTATGTGCTATGGTGAGCCCTGTGAATTGTGTAAGACTGATGATTCACAGACCTGTACCCCTGAAACAAATAATACATTATATGTTAATAAAAAACAAAAAAAGAAGGTAACTGCACAAGAATGGGATTTGCAAGTTGTGGTTTAGTAACCACACGGTAAATGGATGGGAACTCATTCCAGCCAATACTCTGGCCTCCCCTAAACAAAGAACTATGGAACATCAAGTATCAGTGGGGGGCAACTGGAGGGATAGCTTTGTGTCCAAGGGAGCTCACCAAGACAAAGTAACTTGGCAAAGGTTATTTATACATTCTCTCTAAAAGTAAGATCTGAATCGGGCTCCTACTCAAATTTCTACTTGATCAGATGTGACAGAATGTGATATAATAATATACATCAAGAGCTTAAAAACTACCTGATACAAAAACTCGGGGTTCTATCCCATGGAAATGATCTCAAATATAGAAAAATAATGTCCACAGGGCAGGGATTTTTGTCTGTTTGATCATAGCTATATTCTCACAGCCTAGAACATGCCTTGTACATATTAGTCTTAATAAATATTTGTGGACTGAATAAGTGAATGAAAAAGGATTTCTTTACAAAAGTTTTTTCTAATATTTTAAAAATATACCGAAATTTCCTACAATAGGCTACGGTTTAAGTAAACTATCATCCATTCACTCTTTGGATTTAACTCTATTTTAAAAAGCAAGCAGATGGGGGCGCCTGGGTGGCTCAATGGGTTAAGCCTCTGCATTCAGCTCAGGTCATGATCTCAGGGTCCTGGGATCGAGCCCCACATCGGGCTTTCTGCTCAGCGGGAAGCCTGCTTCCCCCTCTCTCTCTGCCTGCCTCTCTGCCTACTTGTGACCTCTCTCTGTCAAATAAATAAATAAAATCTTAAAAATAAATAAATAAATAAATAAAAATAAAAAGCAAGCAGATGGCTTAAATATTTGTAACACCAGAATTAAGATTTGTCCCATAAAGTAATTAGGTCTGGAATGGAGGCTCATTATTCTCACTTTAAAGATGAGGGGATTACAAGGCCACACACTGTCTTATTGGCATTTTTAAGCTACTTAATACATATGTGATAAAAATTCTTTTTGAAGAGAACACAAACAAATGGAAAGATATTCCACGCTCATGGATTGGAAGAATTTATATTGAGAAAACGTCCATACTATCCAAAGCAATCCTCAAATTCAATGCAATTGCTATCAAAATACCAATAGCATTTTCGCAGAACTGGAATAAATAATACTATAATGGGTATGGAACCACAGAAGAACAGCCAAAGCAATCTTGAGAAAGAAGAACTTAACTGGAGGTATCATAGTCCTAGATTTTAAGATATGCTACAAAGCTGTAGTAATCAAAACAGTATGGTGTTGGCACAAAAAGAGACATGTAGATCAATGCAACAAAACAGAGAGCCCAAAAATAAACCCACACTTACATGGTCAATTAATCTTTGACAAAGGAGGCAAGAATATACAATGGGGAAGGACAGTCTCTTTAGCAAATGGTGTTTGGAAAACTGGACAGATACATGCAAAAGAATGAAACCAGACCACTTTCTAACACCATACACAAAACTAAACTCAAAATGGATTAAAGACCTAAATGTGAGAAATGAAACCATAAAATTCCTAGAAGAAATCACAGGTGACCATTTTTTTGACATTGGCCTTAGCAACATTTTTCTAGATATGTTTCCTGAGGCAAAAGAAACACAAGCAAAAGTAAACTATTGAGACTACATCAAAATAAAAAGCTTTTGCACAGCAAAGGAAACCATCGACAAAATGAGAAGACAACCTACTGAGGGAGAGAAGATACTTGTAAATGATATATCTGATTAAAGGTTAATATCCAAAATATATAAAGAACTTAGACAGCTCTATATCAAAAAACAAATAATCTGATTAAAAATGGGCAGAAGAAAAAATAAATTAAAATAAATAAATAAATAAATAAATAAAAATGGGCAGAAGACCTGAATAGACAATTTCCCAGAGAAGACATACAGACGGAAAGATATTCAACATCACCATCAGAAGAGAAATGCAAATTCAAATGGCCATGGGATGTTACCTTACACCTGTCAGAATGGCTAGAATCAAAAAGATAAGAAATAACAAGTGTCAGTGAGGATGTGAAGAAAGGGGACCCCTAGTGCACTGTTGGCAGGAATGCAAATTGGTGCAGCCTCTGTCGAAAACAGTATGGAGGTTCCTCAAAAAATTAAAAATAGAATTCCACTACTGGGTATTTACCCAAAAAAACAAAACTCACTAATTTGAAAAGATATATGCACCCTTATATTTATCTCAGCATTATTACAATAGCCAAGATATGGAAGTAGCCTAAGTGTCCATCCATAGAGGAATGGATAAAGAAGATGAGGCATCTCTATATATATTGAATATTGCTCAGCCTTAAAAAAAGAAAGGATAAGATCTTGCCATTTGTGATAACATGCATAGACCTAGTGAATATTATGCTAAGTCAGACAGAGAAAGACAAATACCACATGATTTCACTTATATGTGGACTCTAAAAACAAATGAATAAACACAAAGCAGAAACAGACCCATAAATACAAAGAGCAAACAGATGGTTGCCAGAGGGGAGGGGTCGGGGGGATGGACAAAATGGGTGAAGTAGAGTGGGAGATACACGCTTCCAGTTATGGAATGAGTAAGTCACAGGGATGAAAGGTGCAGCCTAGGGAATAGAGTCGATGGTATTGTAATAGTGCTGCATGGGGACAGATGTGGCGAACACAGCAGGACGTAGAGAATTACCAAATCACTATGCTGTACAGCTGAAACTGATGTAATGTCATATGTCAGCTACACTTCAATTAAAAAAATAAAAAATAAAAATCTAAAAGTGAAAATAGGAGCACCTAATCAGAAGAGCATGTGATTCTTGATCTCGGGATTGTGAGTTCGAGCCCCACGTTGGGTGTAGAGATTACTTAAAAATAAAATCTTTAAAAATAATAATAACAAAAGGGAACAATCAAAATGGGAAGATTGCAAGGCTACACAGTGTGTACTGGCATTTTTAAGCTACTTAATACATGCCTGATAAAAGTTCATTGGGGGCAGTAAGTTATCTATTGTCTGCTACAGAATTCTACAAGGTATTTAGGAATGATTTCCAGATCTTTAGAAAGACAGATGGAAACAATACTAGTTCCCAGGCAAGAAAGCGTGAGACCAACTCATGCCCACAAACAAGTGGGAAGGGCCAGAAATTCCAGCAGCAAGTCATCCATTAATTTGGAAAACATTTATCAACTGGCCAGCGTGCCAAGCCTTGGGGAGGCCGTGGGAACAGAGAGATGGCCACGGCCCAGATTCCTGCCGCTCTGCAGACTCGTGGAGGGGAGCAGGGCTCTCACACGTCAGGGCCACAGGGTGTGAAGAACTGGGATAAAGGCAGGTGTCAAGCGTGCGAGAGCTCGGCGATGGGGAAGGGGCCTGGACTCCAAATGGGATGGAAGCAGGACACGGGGTCAGGGGCGACAGCACGGGAAGGACCCATGGGGCGATAAACCCCGTGTGCTCTCTGCAATGACCCTGAGAGGATTTTAGGGGACAAGTAGTCGACTTCTGTGTGTCCCTCCCACACTTCTGCTCCCGGAGCTACACGACATGCTGAATGGACGAAATAGCACAGAATCCATCCTCACGTGTCTCCATCCCTGTCCACGGCCGTGCCCTTGGTCACGTTTCTGTTTCACTCTAGTGTTACCTGGCCCGTGCGATGCGGGTGAGAACAGTGCCTGCCTCATGGGAGGGGCAGAAATGGACCGGAAATCAGTACCTTTATTTATTAATGTGACAAGTGTGTGCTGAGTGCCTGTCGGGTGTGCCATCGTAAACAAGACGGATGGTCCTCTTCTCACGGAACTCACGGCGAAGAGGGAGAGAATTAAACAAACAGACTAGTTCGTGCCTGAAGGTGATAGTCGTGGTTTCCTCGGTCTGTTCATCCCCCCGTGCACAGCCTTTGTCAAAGTATCCCTTGAACCCGTTTTTCAGTGACGCTGCTGTGTGCGAGGAGGTCACAAAGCCAGTAAGGGAGCCCAGCCAACCACCTAGCACCCTTGTGGACCAGAGTTTTGCATTTATTTACTGGGTATCCTGGATCCAGCGACACCTAAGTTTTCCATTTTACTTGAGAGCTTTCTCAGTCATATGACGATGAAGACAGAAAGTTAGACAAGACCGTTTCTCCCCTCGCGGGTGGAGTCGGACCTCAGAAGGGATGTCTGCTCACGTCTCCAGAGGGATGGGGTTTGTGACTCACTGGCCACGGAGACGTGGAAAGGGCACTGAGCTGCTGGCTCAGGAGGAAGACATACTGATTGAGGGTCCACTGTGTTGGGAATTCTACATAAGTTACCTCCCTGATTCTCAAAATAACTTTTATCATCTCTATTTTATAGATGAAGGAATTACGATTTCAAAGAAATTAAGTGATTTTTTTACCTAGCTGGTAGAGACAGAATTTGAGCCCAAGTCTGCTGACTCCCAAACCATGTTCTTTCTACTCACCCAGTGTATATTGTAAATAGAAAAGTTAAGCTAGAATTGGGAGAATAATGGGATACATGGTCCTTTTTGAGGAAGAAAATCAGCCTAGAAATAGGAATGCTTTCTTCTGTCATAATAACCCATAATAACCCAGCAGCA
>CM052884.1:58045246-58192259 GCA_028534135.1 Potos flavus | reverse complement strand
AAAAAAAAAAAAGAATCCCTAAGACAATCTAAGTCCTGTGTTTATGCTCCTATGATGGGTCCTAAGACCTCAGTAGATTTTCATGGTGACTCATTCTGAACTTACAGGCAACTAAAAATCCTAAGGTATTTTGTTGTTTGTTTAATGTGCTGCCATAAATTCAACTATCTCTTCTACTATCTTCTACTATCTCTTGGATACGTGCCATTGGTTATTTGGATGTAAGTAAGTGACCTTCTGTGTTCCTCCATTAGCCTGCATCTTGCCAGATCTGGTCTATCAACTTGATCTATGCCAAACCTATGACTGGGGGATTGCCCAAATCCTAGTCCTGACATGGGAATATATATCCCCTTCACGTCAATGGGTGTGGTTACCATGATGAAAGGCCCGTATCAAGTTGTTGAAAGGAGTGATGAGTGGAATTTTATAATCACCTTTGCAATACATATCAAAAACATTAAAATGTCCATATCCTTTGCATTTGTAATTATAGTTCTGGGAATCGATTCTAGCAAACTATTTTACCAAACAAGGAAAAACATATGCAAAAGATGTTTTTACTCCATTATGTATAATAGTGAATCACAGACTGAAAAATCCTAGTATCTTTTAAGGGGCATGATTAAGCTTAGGTGGCTATACCAAGAGAAAATTTTCCTATAAGCTAAGAAAATTCCTAAGAACAGGCTTGCGATGGCTTTTGATTTTTAGAAAAGTGTGTCCAAACTTCTTTGAGTTTCTCACATAGCTCAGGCCCCATAATAATCTGCTAACACAGATTATTAATGAAGAAAAAATGAAAACAGGTTAGAAACAGGTGATTAAGAATATGGAATAATTAGTTATTAAAGACACTTGTTTTATGGTATTGATAAGGGATCTTCTCAGGCAAACAACCCTTCATAAATGAGGCTTTATTCCTTTGATTGGCAGACTATTACCTAAGCTGGTTGATGCATATGGGCCCTAAGAATAAAATAAAGGGATGGCATTATAAATTAGCAGCTTAATATTTTGTCAACAAATATTTGAGTGCCCACTCAATGTGGGGCACAGTTGGAGGTACTGGGATACGGCAGCAAACAAGACAAATAAAAATCCCTTTCTCATGGAGCTATAATTTAAATGGAAGGGGGCAGAGAACACTCAAGTCGACAAGTCAAATGACCCATCAGGTGCCAATAAAGGCAAGAGGACAAAAATTAAGTGGGGAAGAAGGTTAGGAAGTCTAGCCCAGGAACTGAAGGAGGAGGGGGAAGGAAGTTTCAAACAGGGTGATGGGGATGGCCTCCCTGAGAAGGGACATCTGAGCAGAGACCCAAAGGAAGTGGGAGAATGAGCTGGACAGTTGGCTGGGCTGTGAGCATTCCAGGGAGCAATTGGGCTTTAGAAATACAATTTTAAGGATTAGTGGGTTTCTTTTGTGCAGGCCTTCCATCCCCTGCATTCCTTGTCACTTCCAATTAACCTTAAGTACACTAGCTTGCTCATCAAAGAGAGATTCCCATGTCTCTCCCTTCTGGCAGCCGGAGACAGATACCCTAGTCGGTGCAGGCTGCCATGTTGGACCCGCTGTTGGAAGCAGAGGAGCAACCCACCCTTCTCCTCGGGCCTTCTGCCGCCGGGTGAGAACGCGACCCGGTACCCAGCCACCCCGTTCCCTCCCCCGCTGAGTCTAAAGGGGCGTTAAAATTCACATTTGTTTGTACCTGGCGAATCTGTATGCCCTGTGTAAGGGCTCCCTCGCGTAGAAGCAAAATCACCCACTCTCAGAGCCACTTTTTAGAACTAAGGATGTCATCTTTGACCAGATTTAAATAGGATGAGAATTTCGTTTCTGTTGTGAAAGTCCTCAAAATTGTTGTCTTTGGAGTGAGGGTGTTGACAAAGAAGTAGATCGAAATATGTGTTAATCACTACGTGTATGTTGTTAAAATCAAGACGGCATTTGTAGGTTCTGGTCGCCTGCTCAGTTCCCGCTGACGACAGTTGGCCACAGAGGTAAAGGTGAGGTACAGTTACAAGGAGGACACCCTCAGCTACAGGCGGGCAGCGCTGCGTCTGCTGTTCTCACCTCCATTACCTCCAGTGCCTCCCTCAGTGCCTGGCATGCAGGAGGTGCTCCATAAATGCTCACGCATAAATGAGTGACCCCTGAGATACAGCTTTGGTAGACATAAAAGACGTGCAGGCTAGAGTGGGAGGGGCGAGTATAGAGACGGAGCAGGAGAGGGAAGGGAGGCATGGGCTGTGATTCCTCCGGCTCCAACCTCTTGAGACCAAAGTGGAGTGTGCTTTAAATACATGAGGGCGGGGCCAGGGTGGGGCCGGGGCGGGGCCAGGAAGTGTGAGAACATCACCAGCACCAGGTCTGGCCCCTCTCCCCCATGGAGATGTTGCATTACTTTGGTCAATTTACTTAGCACCTTGGAGACTCCGTTCCATCCTCTGGAAAATAGGGGTAACAACATGGACCTCACAGGGTTGCTGTGAGAACTAAGGAGGACAATGCACGTAAAGCCCTCGGCACAGAGACTACCCCCACAAAAAAGTCTTAGCAGACCCTCCTGCTTTCCCTGAACGCGGACACGTGGAGAGGCAGTGTAGACAGTGGTCGGGAGCAGAGATCTGGAGCCAGACTGGCTGAGTCTGAATCCCAGCGTTATCACTCGGAGCTGAGTGGTCTTCAGAAAGTTACTTAATTGCTCTGTGCCACAATTCTCTCATCTGCGAAAAACAGGGCAGCACTCCTATCTCAGAGTGTTGCTCTGAGGATTAAATCAGTTAATAAATGTAAACCACTTAGAACAGTATCTGGCACACAAGCATTATCACTGTCTGCTTGGCGTGTTTTGTTTGTTTCCCACTTCGATTCCTCCAGGGCTGGCGGAAGGAACGAGGCTATGTGGGAGCAGACAGATCTGGGGTTCATGTCGGATGGGCTGGGTCCGGGTCTCATTTTAACACAGGTTCTCAAACTCCAGCAGACCCTGGATTCACCCGGAGGCGTGGGAAAGCGCAGGTCGTGGAGACCCCCACCCTCAGAGTTTCTCAGTCAGTAGGTCAGGGTGGGCCTTGAGATTTTTTCTTTCCAGCAAGTGCCCAGGTGGTGGTGACGCTGCTAGTCCAGGGACCACACTCTGGTGGAGAACCATTGTGAGGTAACAAGAAACAATGTCCAAAGCTCCAAAAGAAGGAAGAAGGGAGGATGCTTAAAGAGATAGGAGTCTGGAAAATTCCAAATAGGACTGAGCAATGGACACTAGTGGAAAGGGTAACGTGTTCATTTATTCATTCAAAAAACATCTACTCACTCCCCACTGTGAGCTGGGCCCTGTATTCACTCATCAGTTGAAAGGACCAAGATTTAGTGGAGTAGGAAGGACAGTGAGTTGGAGAGGACTATCAATGTATCAAATTAAAGCAGAATAGCCTTTAAAGAAAGAAGCCACATAACTCCTCCCAAACTCCACATCAGGTCTTCATTAGGCCTACCTCAGGCATCGTGTGTGTGTGTGTGTGTGTGTGTGTGTGTGTGTGTGTGTGTTAGAATATACATAAAATTGGTCATCCTAACCATTTTAAGTGCACAGTTCAGTGACATCAAGTACAGTCACATTTTCACACAGTCATCACTCCTGTCCCCCTCCAGAATGTTTTTTCATCTTCCAAACTCAAACTCTATACTGTTCATTGATAATTCCCTATTCCTTCCTCCCCTGCATCCCCTGGCAGCTACCACCGGACCTTCTGTATCTCTGGATTTGACTACTCTCAGTCCCTCACATAAGTGGAATTATACAGTATATGTCCTTTTGTCCATACTGTCCATACAGGATGTGACTGGCTTCTTTCACTTCACACAGCATCTTCAAGGTTCGCCTATGTTGTAGCGTGCGTCAGAATTCCTCTCCTTTTTCAGAATTCATATTGCACCGTATGTATATACCATGTTTGTTGATCCATTCTTGCATCGATGGATGCTTGGGTTGTTTAGCCTTTTTGGCTACAGTGAATAGTGCTACTACGAACATGGGTATCTGTTTGAACCCTGATTTCAACTCTTTTGAGCATATATCTCTAAGCATCATTTTAGAGCAGATAAATTTTGTTGGGGTGAAAATTAAGGTCACACACACCCCCATCCCACCCTCTACCTCTTCCCTTCATAGAACTTTACCCCTCCTGACACTCAGGCACCCAGATCTCTCAGCTGCCTGCATCTGAGAAACCATCCACACGTCCAGGTAAATTAGCACAACACCGACCGGGGCATAGGCCTCAATGCTCTGAATGCGTGCATGAATCTCCTTCTCACTACAATGACAACCTTACCGACACACTGTGCAAACAACACTTGTGCCAGGAGCTTATTCAGTACTATTCAAAGATTAAACAGTTTAGTCTCTGGAATCAGACACCTGATGGAGGAACCTGGCCTTACTATTTACTAGCTAATTAAGCAAATGATTTACTCTTGCTAGTTTCAATTTCCTGATCCATAAAATAGGTATACGAGTTCCTATCTACTTGGTTGTTTGGAGACTCGAAGCAAGATGAGGTATACTAATTACGTTAAGATGAGATAAACCAAAATAAGGCAAAGAACTTAACCTAATGCCTGGCATATGGTCAGCACCCAACAAATATTGGGCATTATTAGTATTATAATTGGGTTACGTCTTCAGATATATGCTAAGAAACTTCCTGCTACCTAACTACACAGAAAGACATTACAATGAGCATGGAATTAACAGTCCCACTAGGCCGGGGGCCTAGAAGCCTAAGCAATGGACATTTTTTAAAACATGGGATTCAAAATTATAACCTGGCTACAAAAGATTAAAAGATATCTTTGGACAGGGAAGATATTTTGGAGCAGGGTCCTCAGTGGCACCCACAATTGCACCAGAGATCCCAGCAGTCAACTATGGGTATAAGTATTTTTGAGGTTTCTTTTTCTTCTGAGTTTGCAAATGCCAGAGAAAAAACAGATTCTAGAACAATGGAAATTTAAGATGAGAAATGGTTACAGCCAATTTAGCCATGCCTCCTCCTAGGATGGCCCCAATCCTTCTGGGACATGTTCTGACGACGGGACGGCCTTTTTTCTAAACCTCTGAAAGGGGACGATGTTCCCGCCACTTCCCTTGGAAGAATATTCCACGGCGAAATATGACTCATTGTCAGGGCCCTCGCCTTTGCAATTCTCTTTCTTCTCTTGACCCACTTTCGTCTTGCTGTGCCCTTTTGTACAAAGTCAAACGCAGCCTCCCCTGGAAGAGGTTGCTCTGTGAGGACTGACATTTAAAGACCATTACCACCTCTCACACTCAGCCCTGTTCATTTAGCCAAGCAAAGCATTTTAATTCTTTTAATCTCCTCTCATAAATCAATCTCTTCGTTCCCTTAATAGTCCTTCTCCTATGCTTCATATTCCTTCCAGTCAGGCCATCCTAAGCTCTCGTTCCGTTTATACTTGAGAATTGCCAGTCAGTCACAAAAGGGCTCTCAGGAAAAACAGCTGGGCCCCACCAGGGCTCCGAGAGCTCCCCCGGAGCCGGGCTGTCTGCTGCCCGCAGGCACTGGGAGCCCAGAGAAGAGCCCTGCCTGCTGGCCAGGCCTGAAGGCCTTCAGGCATTCGCTGCCTACTCCATTATGCATCTTTCAAATGGCCTGTGGTCAAGGAAGTGCCCGAGAAGCCACCTCAGGCACCTGGGTCTCTGCTGTCACTCAAGCTCCTCAGACTGCCCACCTCTCACCTGGCTTCCACCCACAAGGGCACGAGGGCCACGGAGGAGCCCAGAAGGGTCTTACCTGGAAGGTCCCAGCGTGGTCTTCTTCCTTATCGCCCTCTCTGTTCTCTTTGAGGGCAATTAATGTGAATCCTCTGAAGTAGGAGGGAGGGGCAGCTGAAAGCGTTACTGTGGAGAGAGAAGAAAGCAAATTAAGAGCACAGGAATCAGCTGGCTTCCATCTGACAAATGGATGTTCACGAGGTCTCCATCAATACACCAGACCTGTGGGTTGGAGGGGCCGTGGACAATGGAAAAGCCTCATCCTTTGGAGTCACGAACTATGGCCCTCCACCCTGCTCCCCCTTACATTTCAGAACTTGCAAAATGCCTCAACTAGGATCTCAGTTGGGCCTCCCTGAACCAACAAAGGCTTCGGTGAGCTCCCTCCCAGTATCTACAATTTGATAAAGATAGTCCCTGGCCAGCAATCCCGTCTTAAAAGCTATGTAATGTTACACTTCCATTAGACTGGTCCAAGAGAAACCTAGCCGCTCACAGCAGAAACTCCCTTACAAAGTCCTCTGGGGGTGCGGAGACAGCTGTGTGTCTTCCAAAACATACTTCCTTTTTCTTGTGGGCTCTCAGCTAGACCACATTCCCAGCCTCCCTTGAAGTTAGGTCTGTTTGCACCCTCATTCTGCCAAGGGAAAGCACAGACAGACATGATGAATCCCACTTCTGGCCTGGCCCATACAAACTTTCCACAGGATCCTCCACTCTTCCTTTCCCACCTATGGCTGCAGAATGCAGGGGATCCAGCAGGAGAGTCTGGTGTCCTGGGAGAAGATGTTGGAGCCACAAGAGAGAAGGAACCTGGGTTTCTGAATAACTACACAGAGAATCACCCACAGACCAGAAACATCCATATTGTACTTTGTATGAAAGGGAAATAAACTACAGTTATAAAATATAACTATGTTTTCAGGAAAATCTAGCTCAAGGGTCTTCTCAGCAATGTGGTTACCCCTCCTTTGTATCCTCAAGCTCCCAAGATGGAAATCCTTTCTTGCAATTTTTGCACTGCATTGCAATTCTCTTTTTACCTGCCTTCTCCACTCGACTATGAGTTATGCTGGAGAAGAATTTGTTCGAATTCTCTTGGTATCCCTAGCACCTAGCACAGAGCCTGACATCTAATAAATGCTCAACTCAAGTTTCTTGAAATTTATATAAGTTGAGATTTAAATTACTGTGTGGATTAAAGTGCCAAGATTCTGACCTTTAAACATGGAATTACAGACTCTTAGAGCCTCAAGCCTATCCCAAGAATCCTCCATTCCAGTCTTCTAATTTCAAAGACAGGAAACAAAGACACAGAAAGGTCAACAGACACCCCAGGGTGGTAAGACCACCCAGAGGCAGACTTAGGGCCAGACTCCCTCCCCAGCTTAACATTCCACCCAGAATTGTATATAGTGAGTATATTTGTCATAGCATGGGTATTCCACAAGGGTTAAGTTTTGAAATTTTAAAAATCAATTCATTTAATCAGTTCTGATAAGCAACCCCCTGTCAGGAAAGGATATTCTAGTCTTCTAGTCTCAGTCCTAAAAATAAAGGACCCCCAAATCCTAAAAACTAAAATAACCATCTTAGATAAGGCAGCAGTGGTCACAATGATACCTCAGGGAAGGAGTCTGAGACACAAAGATTGCAAATCTCATGCTATAATTGGTCAGTTCATCCCACCAAAGCAATAGAGCATTCTGATTGGCTACTGATGTCTAGAAAAGGTCAATTAGAACTTCCTAGTAAAGGAAGAAAGGGGGAGAGAAAAAGCACAGTAAAATAGAGTCAGGAAAGTATGGTGCTCAACAGCAGCCAACAGAAAATGATGACTGTGATGTCAGAAGAAAGAGCTAAGATGTCTGAGGGACAGACTGCCACCCTTAAAGCAGTCTGAGGCTATCTAGAGTGGGGTGGCGAATGAACAAACAAAAGAAAACAGAAACAGACTCAGGCTTACAGAGAATAATCTGGTGGTTGTCAGAGGGGAGTAGAGTGGGGGGATGGGTGAAATAGGGGAAGAAGATTAAAAGGTACAAACTTCCAGTTATAAAATAAATAAGACAAGGAGATGCAACATACAGCATAGGGAATATAGTTAATCATATTGTAAAACCTTCGTGTGGTGACAGTAGCTAGATTTATCATGGATTGCTTTGTAACGCATAGAAATGTTGAATCACTATGTTCTACACCTGAAACTAATATAACATGGTATGTTGATTGTACTTCAATTAAGGAAAAACCTACAGGTGGGCATAATAACAGCACTTACCTCCAAGTATCAGTGTGAAGCATAAATGAGTTAATACATGTAAAGTTCTTAAAATCCTGCCTGGAATATAACAGGCACTTAATAAATATTAGCTCTTATTATCAGTGATGAGATTATCACATTGCATTTGTGAATAAGTGTTTGTTTACCTATTCATTCAAGTTCTTCAAAAGCAAGAACCAATTCTAAGCTCGGCACAGTGATTAGCACAGAGTTGATGTGCAATTAAGTTTACTGAATTGTGTTCATGGACTAGTAAACTCAGTATTATAAAGATGTCAGTTCTTCTCAAATTGATTTATAGATTCGGTGCAATCGAAATTAAATTGCCATCATGGTTTTTTTGGGAAATGACAGGTTTATTCTAAAACGTATATGAAAATGCAAAGGGTCAAGAATATCCCAGGCAGTCTTGAGAAGTGAAAAGTTGGCGCGCTTGTGCTACCACGTATCAAGACTTATGCAGCTACAGAATTCAGCCAGTGTATTCCAGCGAGGAAAGGAAAAAAGGCCAATTGTATAGTTTGGGGTCCAGAAAAAGTTCCACGAGTACCTAGAAACCTTATGTATGTTAAAGGACAGACTACAGAGCAGTTCGGAAAAGACAATTATCTTCAACAGAGCTGCTGGGGCAACTGGACAACCAGGTAGAAATAGGTGACTCTTGGTCTTACACATCATACACAAACTTCACACAGACAGTAGAGCTAAATGTGAAGAACAAAACAACAAAGCTTTCAGAAGTTGGCCAAGGATAAAATATGAATGACCTTGGAGTCAGAAAGACTTTTTAAACAGGACATACGAGAAAAAAAAAACAAAAAACCTGAAAATAAAGGAGAAGATATATAAATAGAATGATATAAAAATTTTGCTCAAGAAAAGACACCATTAGGTACAAGTACGGCAGAGTGTGGAAGAAGATATTTGCAACGCATTTAACCGCAATTGACTTTAATCCAAAGCATATAAAACCTCTTTCCGATCAGTAAGAAAAAGATAGACAACCCAATAGAGGAAAATAGGCAAAACACATGAACTAAAACTTCATAAAAGAAGGTGCCCAAATGGCCAAAAAGCATATGAAAAGACACTCGACCTTGTTAGCGAACAGGGAGATAAAAATTACTGCATTTCCACCAGATTGACTAAACGTAAAAGGTTTAACAATATCAAACATTAACGGAACTTTCACACACCAGTGAACCGAAAATAAGCAATTTTCACTCAAAAACTCTTTGGCGGTATTTACTGAGGCTGAACACATACATACCCCATGATCCAGTAATGTCACCCTAAACCAACAGGAATGCATACAGATCGGGACCACACAACACCAATCAGAAGATTCATAGTAACATTGCATTGGCACCCAAACGGAAACGCCCAACGTCCATCATCAGTAAGATGGATATGTAAGTCGTGGCGTATTCGTAGAATTGAATGCACTGTAGTTATAAGAAGGAAGGAATTAGTACTACATACAACTGAATCTCATAAACATAACCAAGTGAAAGACACATAAAATTATACAAAAGCCGTGTGTCTTCTTTCACTCGAGATTATTACAAAATTCAAAAACAGGCCAAGTAATCTATGTTGCCAGAGGTCAGGACAGCAGTGATCCCTGAGGCAAAGTGGAGTGAGAAGTGATCTGGGGGGGCACAAGAGATGCCTCTAGAGCACTGATCATGTTCTGTTTCTCCATCTGGGGACCGGTTGCAGGAGTGTACTCAACATGTGATAATTCACTGAGCTGCATGATTTGTGAACTTTCCCCTAGGTAAGTTATATTTTGATAAAAATATTAAGTAATGTTTCCGAATGATAAATATTCATCTTTTTGTATATCTGGGTAGTGCGCTTAAAGGCTAACCATAAACTCAGCTTCCCAGGGTGCTGCATTCCTGTGGGTTCAAAAACACGGAGGGCGTTCTCTCCCTCACTGAATACAACCCGCAAGATGGCGGCTCTGGAGGCGGAACTCAGTGTGGGGCTTCGATCCCTAATTACCACTGGTGACGATGGTGGTACACAGTATAATCTGAAGGAACACAGGAGATCCTATCCCTCCAGAGAACCCCATTATATGACTCTTTCCTGAAAGAAACAAATGTGCAGTATGTTCTGAGTCCCAGTAATGACTGAAGATGACAGCTCGGCAATAAATAATAGAATCTTCTCTCTAATGACTCCTCCCAAGTGCCTCCCAAGAGAGGCCATTAAGAGACCCAAGAAATTCAAGAAAAAATGCTTATGAAGGATTTAAAAAAAACAAAAAACAAAAAAGGTCCATCCCGAGCCATCCTGTGAGCACATCTGGGGAACTGGTTAAGAGGAAAGATTTTGGATGAGCACCCTAGAGCTATCATTTATTAATTACATGACCTCTAGCAAGTTATTTCACCTCCCTGTTCCCTCATTTTTAAAAAGACGTTAATGATATTGCCTTCCTTGTAGGAATGTGGAGAGGATTAAATACACATTTATCACAGAGCCTGCATAAAAGGATTCGAGAACTGTAGCGGATGCTGGCGGTGGTGCTGGTGACGTTGGGGCTGAAGAAGATGATGACAAAGGTGATTATGATGACAAAGATCGTGATGCCCAGCACGCTGATGAACCAACAATGGTTTCAAAAACCTGGTCCTCAGGGACAATGACCTCCAAGAAAAACTCTAGGAGGTGCCAATGGAGGACCACTGAGAAGACTGCAGTGGGGATCCTCCTCACAGGATTTGGGGACGATCCTCACAGGGCCAGGTTCTGGGGAGATCTGGGTAAGCGCTTATAATGAACAGTCTTCCTGTAGCTCATCACACCCAATGTAGGGTTTGCTGTGAAGTCCCCTCAGCCCCACACACTATATACCCTTCCAACACTCCTCCCCTTTTTCAGAATTCCTCTCACCCAATTTTAAGTACATACTTATTTGTGAATTATATGGTAAATGCCGGTCTCCCCTAAAATCCTGTAAGCTCCATGGGAGCAGAGACCACGTCTGTCTTAAGCTGCACTGTATTTTTAGCCTTTAGTGTGCCTTTTAATACACAGTAAATGCTCAACAAAGACTCATTGAATGAATGAATGAATGAAAAGGTGTTCATTTTTCTTCAATGCATAGTGGGCTCTCTCCTGCTCTGGTCCCTCCTCTAAGTCCCCCTGGGTTACCACGTGGAGTATGTCAGTCTCCCTCATCCTTTTGTTACCGAGCATTTGTCTGTGCCAGCCCAGGGCTCTGCCCCTGGAGACACAGAGAAAAGACAGGGCCTCTCCCTCTAGGAGCATATAATCTAAGAGCTGGGAAGAAAAGACACATCTGGGGGCGCCTGAGTGGCTTAGTCAGTTAAGTGTTTGTCTTCGGCTCAGGTCATGATCCCGGGGTGCTGGGATTGAGCCTCGCATCCGGCCTGCTCGGCAGAGGGTCTGCTTCTCCCTCTGCCCCTCCTCCATCTCGTGCTTTCTCTCTCTCTCACTCTCTCAAATAAATAAATAAAAATCTTAAAAAAAAGACACATCTGCAGATATTTTTTATAACATATGATGGGTGTTATGGAGGTAGGAACAAAGTGCTCTGGGATCCCAGAGGAGGGAGCAGCGGGGTCTAATGTGGGAGCCAGAGGAGGCTTCCAGGAGGAGGTAGCATTTGAGCTCCAAGCTGAATGAGGAAGAGGAGTTTGACCAGGGGACGAGAGGACTAACAGCACTCCAGGTAGAGGGAAAGGCATGATGAGCCAGTCTTGGCTTTGGAAACCGGAAGCAATGCTATATTTCATAAAATGCAAGCCGGGAGGGAGAGTCTGCTAAGAGGTCAGGGGAAGAAGGCAAACGGGGTAGAAACTTAAAAGCCTTCAAAAGCCTTGGGATACCACCATGAGGGGCTCCAGGGGGGTTTGAGTTAGGAAATGTCATATTCAGATTATGTTTTAGGAAGATGAGGCTGGAAGTTGTATGATTACTGAGTAATAGCCCTTCCCTAAAAACCAGTGGCAAGGGCCTCTCTGGCCTGCCTTGCTTGTATAGGGACCGACGTTTCACGCTGGAGCCTGGCCTTAAATCTCTACGCAAGGTTGGGTTCTCCCCATCCTTGGGTACACTGGCCATATGCATATGCCAGTTCCCACATAGCTTTCTGGGTCCTTCATAGGTCAGCGTATCGACCATCTAACACAAACTCTGATGAGCTATTACCCAATCCAATGTTACTGAGCTGCCCCAGTCTTCATGTCCCACACGTCAACCGCAGGAAACTTTAACTTCCGCCTTAACTTGCAACAGGGGGCTTACAAGGACTGCTGGAGCAGTCCACAAGCCACCGTGGTCCCCTCCTCACTCTGTGTGACGTTCAGAGCACCAGGAAGCTGCAACTCGGATGCTTCATTTAGAAATTGGCCCAGTTGAGCCCACTCAGCCAGGATCAGGCAGGAGATGCTAGTGATGGGTTGACAGCTGGGAAGACAAGGCTGAAAGTCTAAAGGTGAGCAAGTGAGTATGGTGGGGTTGGCTTACCCTGTTCCCCTGGATGGTCTTCTTTAGCCAGTGCTCCAGCATCCCCAGCCAGAGATGAAATATTGCCCGTTCCAAATGAAATAGCACACATATCTAAAAATCAAAAACTGTTTCTCTATAATGGATGTAGCTAACAAGTCTGGGTTTGAATCCCCCCCATTTACTATGTGTAAACTTGGGCAAGTGACTTCACTTCTCATGGTCTCAGTTTCTAATCTCCTGCAAAATGGCAATAATAGTATATTTATCTCATATGTTATTAGGACACGTAATGAATTCATATTTGTAATAGTGAGTATATATAAACGTTAAACTAAGAAGATGTCTTAAAAATAAATCATTCTCTTCCATAAAATAGGGATCATCATTATCATCTCATGGGTTTGTTATAAGGATTAAAGGAGAGAATCTATATGAAGCACATTGCAACAGCTCAATAGAAGCTCATCCTTTCTCCCATGTGCTGCCTCTTCATGGGACAGCTGGGAGCCAGACGAATGAGTTCTGAGCTGACCGTTGTGTGGCAGGAAGAAGGATGGGTGGGAAGGAAGCTCCTGGGAACTTGGAGATGTGTCAGCCAAGAGAATGTAGCTGGGAACACGGGTGAGGGCAGGTAGCGCCAAGGCCTGCACGCTGTCCAGGAGCCTCACTTCTTCCCCTACGCGGACAATCTTTGGGGCTGGATGATCTCCCTCCTGAAACATAACGTCACAGAAGTGACTGTGACCCAAATTTAGTCTCTCTCCACATCCCAGTCACCAGGTTCTATAATCCAAGATGGACCAATCACAATCCTTCCCTGAGATTTTCCAGTTTGGAGTTAAAGGGACAAGGGCTTTTCTTTTAGTTACAGAACTAACTGAAAGGCTTTTCGTTCAAGGTTCTTGGCAGCTCTCTTCCTTGTTATTTGGAGAAAGTTTATCTGTAGTAAGAAAAATGAGGACAACTCATAGAAACACAGCCAAGAGATAAAGAATGGGAGGAGTGAGACAGACAAGGTAGAAGGAAGGGGAGGAAAGGAGAGAGGGAGGAGAGAACCCTTTTGGGTTCCTAGATCCATTCATACCTGAAGCCAGACCCACCCCTAGACTTTCCAAATATGGGACTCAATTATTCTCTTTTTGCTTTACTTAGGTTGACTTTGTTCCTGTCACGTTGTATGGAGAGAGCCTTCACTGATTTTGAAACAAAGAAAGAAAATAATTCTGCCTAGACTATATGATTCCTTAGCAGTCTAGAGAAACAATATTTGTGGCTAAACCGAGGTGGCTGACCAGGAAGGTGGCAGTGGGTTCTTAAATGTCACTGAGACGACAGCAAATAAGCTGACTTCAAAACTATTAACTAGATGTCAACTTTAGGGAAAAACTCAAGGGATGTCAAAGGGATGTCTGACCTGCTCAAATATTCTTATCAGCTTTAACAGAGATTTCTAAGACTGCTTATCAAAATTATAGATAATCCAAAATTAGATTATGTGGCTATGTCCCTCAGTGACAGAATCCAGATTCGTGAGCGGTTGACAGCTACAGGGAGGGGCCCAAACATGCTGGATTAAGTCGGAGGACGACTAAGACTATGTCAGGAGGAATCATGTCAAATCTTAGGTTCAAGAACCAGTCACACCAGTACAGGGAGAGAAGGGAATCAAGCCTTCCCAGCAGTTCACAGGAATTTTTGCTGGCTCCAAGCTCAGCATGATCCCAGAGCACAGCACAGCTGCCAAAGGAGCAAACACCAGACATGGCAAGCTTAACACAAACACAGTGTTCGGGACAAGGGAGATAATCCTTCCCCACGTTCCGTCCCTATCAGAGCTCATCTGGAGTACAAACAGCACCCTAGAAAGGACGGCTGAAGAAAGGGGGCATTTGAGTCAGAAGAGACGTCAGAGTTGGTATTTCTCCACCAACACCTCAAGGGCTGACATATGGCCAAGGGGGAGACCTTATTTGCTCATCTCCGAACAACCGAACTTGGACCCGTGAGCAGAAGTTACACGGAAGGGAAATGTTGGCAAGAGGAAAGTACAACCAGCTCAGCCGTGCCTCAAGCTCTGCCAGTTTGGGAATGTCGTTGCCTAAAGGAGGCTCACGATTCTTCTCTCCCCACCATTCTATGGCCAAGGCAGGGGAAGGCTGCTATCATGCTAGCTTCAAGGACATTCTACTGGCCCCTCTACTCGTGTCTCACTGCAACAGGATAGGGCGGTGATGAGAGCAGTGCTAACGTATGTAGAGCATGGGAGGCTGTGGTGGGGCTGGGAGAGGCTGTGATGGGAAAGCATGCTCATAGAAAAGTGACTACCTTCTGGCCACCTTCTCTTTGTGTCTCCCCATCTTGTTTTAAAAGAAAAAAGTGGGGAGAGCATGCCTGGGTGGTTCAGTTGGGTAAGCGTCCAACTCTTGATTTTAGCTCAGGTCATGATCTAAGGGGTCGTGAGATCAAGCCCCACATCGAACCCCACATCGGGCTCTGTGCTGGGCGTGGAGCCTGCTTAGGATTCTCTCTCTCCCTCTCCATTACAAAAAAAAAAGAAAAAGACAGATAATAGATTTCTGGAATCCAGCCCTTTGTTTGGGGTGGGTCCAGCAAAGCTATGGTTTGTTTGTTTGTTTAATTTTCCGAGTGATTCTGATGCATAGCTAGGTTTGGAAACCACACAAATAACCCCACCAAATGCTGATTCCAGGGAAAGTCACTTAATAACTGGTGTCTAGGTCTGATGGATCAACAATTCTCTCTGCCCTTTTTCATTCAATCAGAGCCAGTGTCTGAAACTGGGGACACCTTCGCTTTGCTCTTTGCCCTTTCAGTGTCTGAAGCTGGGGACCCTTTCACATTGCTCTCCTTCTGCTCTTCATCTCTGAACCATCCATGACCCGGCTTTCCAGCATGCCGATAGCCTTCCTCCCAACAGCCTTCACCTGGGACCCAGCCTTCTGCCTGCCCTCACCCCTCAGCCAATGCCCCCAGGGCACCCGGCATCCTTTCTCTCTGCTGCCACCACCTGGAGCTCCCTCCTTGCTGTTGGTCCCCAGCCCTGGTCTCACTTCTCTGCCTGAGAGAGAAACGCTTTCTCTTTCTCACATCTAAGTCTCTTAGAGGGAGATCTCACATCAGGATTCTTCTTCTTCTTTTTTTTTTTTTTTCAAGAATAATGATTTAGTGCCCGTTATGTCCACAGACTGTTCTGGGTGCTAGAAATAAATGGCGAATAAGAAAGACACGGTCCTTGCTCTCATAAAGCTCCTATTCCAGCATGAGGAGGTAGATGATACACGAGATAATTTCAGAGAGTGATTAAGGGCTACAATGAAAACAAAATCAGGCAAATGTAATGGGGAACACAAACTGGTGGTCAGAGAAGCCTCATTAAAGGGATAAAATCTGAGTTAAAAGACACGGGACAAGCCACATGAAGATGTGGGCATGACCATTCTTGTCATGGGGAAGAGTACACACAAAGGCCCTGGGGTGGGAATGAGCTTGGTGTGTTTGGAAAATTCAAAGGGTAGTGTTGCAGCTGGGGGGAGAAAGAAAAGGAAAGAAAGAAAATGAAGAAGGATGAAGAGAAGGAGAAAGAGAAAGGAGGGGAGGACTAGGAGGATCATAAGAGCTTCCTATAGCACCTAGAATCACCACCCAGTTTTTATGATCTGCTCTGAGTCTGCCCATCCTCCCACACTCCTATCCCCCACACACGGTGGCTTGTGCTTGGAGCCCTTGCCTGCCTACTGTTGTCTCATGAAGTTCATGGAGGCATATCTGCAAATATCTGAGCCACAACTGTAGATAGGGTTCAAGTTATTTCCCATGAGTCTTCTGGGCCTCAGTTAATCCATAGATGTGTTTGAGTTTTCCAGAACTTTTCATGGAAGTTTTGAATATTCTGTGAAAGTTAGTAGCCTTGACTATGTCGAGCTCACAAGGACGTCTGGTGATGTCACCTAACTCCTTACCTTTCCCATCCTAGCCCCAACTCCAGGCCAGCCAAGACACCCTGTAAAAGTGTGAAATGTATACCAGCAAGAGCTGGCCAGCCACGCGGAAAGCGTTCTATGATGTGATGAGCTCCCTGATATTGTAGACGTCTATGACATCATCACACACACAACTGTACGCTGTCAGGTAAAAATAGAAGAAAGAACCCCTTTGATAATTTGGGCCACTTGCCACTCCTTTCAATGCACGCACGTGCTTGAGTGCATGCGAGAGGAGACTCGTGCCCTCACTCCATCATAGTGAGTATTTTGTACCTGTCACGTCAGTGGTTGAGGACAAGCAAACTGCTTGTTTTACCTGCTACTCAGTTGGGGGAGCATTGGTCCCTTCCAAGCTGGAAGGACAATTAGAAGTGAGAGATCTACTGAGAAATGTCAGTTCGCTTCTATTACCCACTAACAGAACTGTCTGCAAGGGGACACAAATAAGGCTACCTTGAATCTAGTACCTGTGTTGTTTACGTACAATTTGGAAGGATTTTTAAGGAATAATTTTGACTTATGAGATCTTTGCTTTCCATAGTGCCTCCTGAACCTACCCCTGGGTCTCCAGTCTCCTCAAATTGTCTTTTATTTTTGTTTTGAATATATATCCTAGTGAGCTTTAGTTTCTTCTCTTTTAGTTTATTTTCCCTTCACCTCCTCCTTCTCCCTTCTTCTTCCTCCTCCTCCACTTCCTTCTCTTCTCCTCTCTCTCTCTCTCTCTCGTTTTCTTGTTTTAGCCACTTCCTCCTTCATTCCTTTCTTTCCTTGTAGCTTCCTCCTTTATTGAGGGAGAGGATAAGACAGAACAGGCCACTCTGACATACTGGCCCCCTTTTTCTTCTCATTATGAAACCCATCAATACCGTGCGCGCGCGCGCGCGCACACACACACAGCTGCACTCCTTTCCCTACGGACTCATTTAACAAGTATATCAACCTCACATGCTGTTGAAAAGACCGTCTAGATACCTTTCACTGAGTGAGAGGACTTGAAATACTGTGTTTTTATATGACTTTGCATTAAAACATGTGCCAGAGGTAGCTAACTGCACCTTTAAAGCCATTTTCACCTTCATCCTTTTGGAACAACAACAACAACACAACAACGAATCCTTTCCCCACGTTTTGGCTGGGCATGCGTCTACCCAGTTAAATGTCCTATTTCCCAGGCTCCCTTGCAGCTAGGTATGGTGAAGTCACTACATTCTTACCAGTGGGGTGTGTTTGGAAGTGCTGGCCACCATTCTGGGTCATGTGATGAAAAAGAAAGCTGCCTGCTGAGCGGAACCCAGATGTGTTGTTAGTGACATGGCTGTGACACTTCTGATGAGAACGCCCTACCACAGTGCTGTCCAGGAGCAATAATAAGCTCAAGGCAGGTGAAATTCATTGTATTTGTTAACAAGTGTCTGGTAGGGATAAGTGTAAAACAAGTAAAATGCCTATTTGATACGCTTTCATTTTTGGTTAAGTTTTAATGTTTTTTTTTTTTTTTTTTTTTGCATTTCATGAAACCAAAGCAATCTCTTTTAATTTTTACCAATCTGAACTAAATACTTATTAAAGGGGGGCAAAGTTTAAAAACTAAAGTTACATGATAAAAAAAAAAAGAGGAGAATGATAGAAGACAACAGGAGAGGTGGGAGGGGCAACTTACAGGGAATTACAAAATCATCAGCAGTACTTAATTTTTTAAAACCCCACTAGATCAGAAATAGTTTACTTAAAAGACCTTATGCAGTTTAAATTTCTCACATTCTCCATATGTACTTTACAAATATATCATTTTGTAGGCATTGTGGTATAAATCTGCATGTAAAAATAAACCAACCATCATATTAGGGTTTTTTTCCCATTCAATTTGTTTCTGTTTCCCCACAAACAAAAGGACTTGGCTAAAGACTGACAAGGTTGTTCAGGTTTCTAAATTAATTTTCTGGTTTATGAGGAAATGCAATCCTGAAGTCTATAAAAAGAAAAAAAGCAAATGTAAATAAGGAGCCATCGCTTTATACTTTGTATCCCAAGATATGTCAGTTATTATCTTGAAATGTGGCTCCTTTCCTTCAATGAAGACTCACCATCCAGAAAGCTGAGGGTAGTTAGAGTGAATTTATTTTATTCCCCCTCCATTTTCATGTGTCAATATAAAGGCCGGTTAAGAACAGAGATTTAGGAGGCAGACATCCCTTAGTTTGTATCCTGACTCCACTGATTATTAGCTGTGTGATCATGGGCAAGTTACTAAACCTCTCTGAGACTTGGTATACTCATCTGTAAAATAAGAGTAACAATAAATTGCCTCAAAGTACTGTAAAGAATAAGTGAGATGAGTAGGAAGTACTTAACACAATGGCTCATCCAGTGTCTCTGCCAAGTATTTTTCTATTTCCAAAATAATCATCTTATTACATATATTTTTTGAGCACTTACTCTATGACAGCTTTTTTTCTTCCCCCCCTAAACAGATTATTTCTGACTCTCACAGCAATGTTGGAAGCAGTGGGGGAGCACTCTCATTTTACAGCTGGAGAAATTGTGGCTCAGAGAGGTGAAGTGGCCTGCCTGAGGTCACACAGTGAATATATGACTGAGCAGAAGTTGAAACAGACCCAGTCAACATCAAAGCCTATGTTCTTTCTACCAGACTGAGATGGGCCTCTCTGGGACACCCACTACTATGGCATTGTGTGCCCCAGAGTGGGACAAAGAAAGAGAAAGCCAAGCAGCTTTGGAGGTCTCCAAACCTCCCAGTTTAGAATAAATCCCCCAATTATGCTTGAAGTTGGACAAGCTTTTGAAACCTCAACTGGACATTCTTTTCCCATCAAGTTCCTTGAAATTTCCCTTTAAAGGGCATCTAGGAAAAGCCACTCTCATTAGCCAGGGTCTGGCTTTATTTTCCTAATAAACAGACCTTTCGTTAGACAAAAGAGCCTCTTTTATTTTCAATCAATTCTTGAACATTTCAGCTGATTTTCTTCTATTGGGCTTGAAATTGTGATCTGGGAATGGCTGGTCCTGCAAATTGTCCTCCTATATGGGAAGCCCCTTGAGGATCCTCAACTTGTTATTTTTAATCACTGTAATCTCCTTGTCAAAGGAGGCCATGGTCAGAAACAGAGCAGGCCTTTCAGAGCTTTCTAAAGCACAGTTATTGCCAAGGGAAGGGGGACAGGGGGAAGAGGGAGGGAGAGTAGAGAGAAGTGGTGGGAGAGAGAAGGAAGTCAATATAGTACTAACAACTTGGAACAGCCTGAATAATAATCTCCATTGGATCCTGGCTGTTGAGAAGAAACTATATATATATATATATATATATATATATATATATGTGTGTGTGTGTGTGTGTGTGTGTGTGTGTGTGTGTGTGTGTGTGTGTGTTTAACAGTAACCATTTTAATCCAGTGTAGAATACCTAAAGAGATCCTGGGTAGGGGGCATGGAGAGCAGAAGCTATTCGGGGATAAGCTGGAATTCTGGAGACAAAGATTTCAGGCAGGAAAACAAGCCATTGATTCCAAGGCTTGTGAGGGGTTCTAACGCAAGAAAAAGTAAAAAAGCAACTTGAACATCAGGGGAATGTTAACTCCCACAGCCCTGAGTCAATACCCTGAACAGAATGCACTCAATTTACTTTTAACATAATTATTCTCAGAAAGTATAAGCCAACAGAAAATGTCACAAACTAGGCGAGCGCCCTTTTCTTCCTAACTTTGAGTGGCGGAATCAGGTTTGCTAATCTCAGGGTATTTGCTCAGAAGGCCTGAGCATGGTTCCTGCAACATCTTCCTTTCAAGATCTCTTAGGCACCAGAAGGGAGAAAAGGGGACTGCGGGCCAAGTCTGAGTGGGGTAGTCACAGTCCAAAAGGCTAATGTTTAGGCTGGAAAAAACTGTAGGTGGAAGTCTAGTGCCCCACCCCCCAGTCCCGGTTCTCACCTCCAGGCTATGGACACTCTGGCACTGATGGAACCCTGTCAATCACGTGAATACCAGGTGCCCCTCCTCCCCAGGATTGGGGTACCTGCCGCCCATGCTCAGCCCAACGGGGAGGATTTGTGTGGGAAGAAATGCCTGGTAGGATATTGGGCATGGGCCCGTGGACTTGCCTAAATCACCTAAAAATATCCTCTTGGGCTTATATTAATAGCAATCTTGGGCTAGTACGGAAAAATCATTCATTCATTCATTCCATTAATTCATGAGGACCCGGATAGCCGCCATTCACTTGTAGATTGGACTAAGGAGTGCTGAGAACACCTACTTTTTAATCACATACACACATCAAAATCAAATCTGACTAGGCACATCCCTCTGTTATTAAACCAATAAGGGCCTCATAACCAACTCAAGTAAACACGTACTGGGCACCTCGGGCGCACTCATCTTTGTCAACTCATTTACTCCCTACAACCACGAGAGCGGTTGGATAAATAGCTATTGTCACTGCTGGGAAATCAGTTCAGAGAAATTAAAGGACTTGCACAAGGTCACACAGCTACTAAAGCCAACTCCTTCTGACTCCAACGCTGCCCCTTCCCTGCCACGTGGAGCTTGGGCGGGTTCCCCAGGGAAACCAGGTCCTCGGTTTGGGTGAGGCCTCAAGAGACCAAGGGGAGTACTCCCGCCTCCCTCCAGTCCACGGAGAGGACTGGCTGTGTCCCAGCTCCTCAGAAAGGCTGTGGCCGCACCCGTAGCTCCGCTACCCCGCCGGCTCCCTTCCCGGGCTGGGCCGGGGTTCCTTCTCCGCGCAGTACCGAGGGTCCCGCCGGCTGGCGCGCGGGGGCCAGGGGAGTTCGCCAAGCGCTGAGCGCTGCCGCGTGCGGGGGGCACCCGGACACCGCTCTGGGAAGCTCCAGGTGGACAAAGTCTGGGACACGATCCCGGGGACATGATCCGGGGAAACCGGGAGAAGCGTTCTGAGAAGGGTAGCGGCTGCTTACGGTGGCCTGTGCGGCGGGGACGCCCGCTGACAGTGGCCCAAACTTTCTCCAGTGTTCTCCCACCGCTTCCCGCCGCAGCGCTCCGGGAACCCGGAAGGCGGGGAGGCAAGGGCGGCGGCTTGGAGCCCACCAGCTGTCCCCAAGACCCGCTCTTCCCCGCGAGGCACCAGGGCTGCCTTACGAAGAGGCGGGGGGACACGCAGCCGGTCACTCCCTGCCTGTGGAGCCCCAGGTGAAACCGGGCAGGCTTCCTTCCCTGCCCCGGGTCCTCTCACCCAACTGGAGAACGGCGGCTGCTGCTCCGGGAAAAGATGTCTAGGGGAGACGCCGGGCTGCGGAGAGGCGGTGGGGCGGTGGGGATGGAGTCAGGGGGCTTCAGGTTTAAGCGGTCGAGTGGCTCTCCTGCCCCGGAGGCGCTCACCTGCCTGGACATCCCTTCCCCGTGGCCCTGAAAGCCCGCGCTCAGCGGAGGAGCGTAGGCGCGACAACCCCCCTGGCGCAGAACCTCAGGGTGGCTGGAGCCAGGGTCCCCCCGCCTCCAGGGAGCAGGTCTCGGGGATTTGGGCTTCCCTTTCCGTCTTCCTCGGGTTTCCCTTCCCATTCTGAACCCACACAGAGCTCCTTAGAGGCCCAATCCATTGGGAGCCTGTACTAGAAATCCAGACTCTTTGGGACCATCGGAAAATAATTTGGAGTTCTTTTCGAGGGCCTTTTCCAAAGCTTCAGGCTCTTCCTCCCCTCCTCTCCGTGCTCTGGGACCAGTCAAGGGAGCTTAAGTCCCTTTTCCTGAAGGCGTCTGTCCGAGGAAGCTAGAGTGACCATCCCGAGGGCTGGTATCAGAGAAGCTGGTATCCTCCCCTTCAGGGATGGGAGAGGGGGAAGCCTGTCCCCCACCTGGTCTGGGACCCGGCAGAGAGAAACCAGGGTTCCCTCCACTCTAGAGGCGGATCTGGAGGAAGACGGGTTTCCACTGCTCTCCCGGAGCCGGCCAGGGGGCGGGGGGGAAGTCAGGTTTCCTCCCAGCCAGGCCCGCGTGGCGCGTCGCTCGGCTGCAGCCCACGCCCGGGAACCGCGCGTGCGAACCAGGGCTGCCCCGCCTGGCTGCGGCCCCCGCGACGGCCCCGGACGCTAGCTCCGGAGCCGCGCGGAGCTCGCGGCGACAGGGGCTGAGGGCAGCCGGGACAGAGGGCCCTTGCCGGGCTCCGCCGGCACCGTGCGCCCGGGGACCGTGCGCCCTCCTCCGGCACCGCGCGGTCGGCGCCCTTCCGGGGGCCGGGTTCCGCGCCCCCCTGGGCCACTTACCCCGGTAGCTGGTTCCCGGCTTGTAGAAGTCGGGGTCGCCCTCCACGCGGAGGCTGAACTCGGTGTAGCCCTCGCGCCGCGTGCCCTGGGCGCGCAGGATGCGGCTGCAGTAGCCCTCCGACTTGGGCACTTTGTCCAGGGTCTCGTCGGAGAAGGCCAGCGCCGCGGCCAGGGGCAGCGCCAGGGCCAGCAGCGCTGAACTCCGACTCAGCCTCAGGGGCGCTGGGGCCAGCCTCATCCTCGCGGGCGCTCAACTTTGTGCCGCTGCCGCCGGCCCTCGCCACGCGACGCCTGCCCAAAGAGGTCCCCGTAGAAGCGAGACCCGGCGGAGCCCGGGCGGCGGGCGGGAGCTCGGAGCCGGCGCTGGCAACCGGGAGACGGTGCAGGTCTCGGCTTGGCGGCTGCCGAGCTGCGCCGCGCTGCGCTGCGCTGAGCCGAGCCGAGCCGAGCCGAGCTGAGCTCCCGAGACGCGCGAGGAAGGGAGGGCGGCGGCGTAGGGGGAGGAGGGCGGGCTGATCTTGCCCAGATCCCGAGCGCAGCGCTGTTTTGTTTCCCAGCGGGCGATTAGCGGCGCGGCCGTGTTTGTTTTGTGACGCTGGATTCCCAGGGTCTGGCGAGGAAATCCTAAAGCACAGGGACGCGACGGGTTCTGTCCCACCACCAAGGAGGCTGAGGTCCCAACCCCAGCTACACCTTTGCACCCTCCCTGAGCGGTAGAGTGCTCCACGGAGGGAAAGACTGAAAACTAACTTTTGTTGCACACCTACTTTGAGCCTACCAATATGCTGGGTGGTTGGCGAAGGGTATTTGCTCACCTTCTCCACTCTCCCTGCACACAGTAAACATGACCGTACTTTCACTCATTTTACAAATGAGCAGACTGAGGCCTGCAGCTAAACAGTTAAGTGAGGGTCGGATGCCATGGCTGTTTGACTCTATTGCTCTTTTGGAGCAGGTCAGACTGGAGAAGAAAGGAGCAGAATGACTCACCCAACTGCGCCCAGTAGGCACAGCGCCTACGGCCTGAAATATTTTTGGAGACTCCTGAAAATATTTTCTTTAAAATCAGAAGGAAAAAAAAACCATTTAGGTCTAATAAAATGTTATCCTATATAATGTTAATATATTTCTACTTATACCTACACAGTCATAAGATAGAATGTTTACTATTTTATGAAGGAAGGAGACCCCAAAGACAAAAGTGCCTAAGGCCCAGGTAAGTCCTCATGTAGCCCTAGAAAGGAGTTTCAAAAGGTTCAAAGAAAAGTCTGTTTTCTTGGCTTAGAGTTTAGTTCAGGTTCTCCGTCCCCAGTAACCGATGTTTAGAGAGGAACGGAGCCTCAGGCACCAACCCCAAGGCCAGACGGGAAAAGGCCCAGGTGAAGGAATCTCTCCCAGTGTTTCACTGGGGACAAACTTGAAGCAAACCTTAGTCCCGCCACTCACCTACTGTGAGGCGTTGGTGATTTATTTGGTCTCGCCAACCTCCCGTTTCAGGCTCTGGAGGGAGTGTGTGTGTGCGCCTCCAGGCCAATACGCCCTTCCTCTAGGGGGTGCTAGAGTCCCATGAAATGACCCATATAAAAACGCCTGGCCTAGCCTCCCGGGCTCCCGCCCACCCCCCTTCAATGGGTAGGTCTGGGCTGGTCCTGGGGACCGCAGCAGGGAAGACGAGGCCCACCTGGGAGATGCCTGAAGGCCCGTGCCTCCCCTGAGTGTGCGCAAGCATCCCTCTCCAGGTGCTTTCACAAGTTTTAGCGACCCCTCCTCCTCCCCCTGGGTCATCAACACATCTTAAGGGCCTACATTTAAAAAGCAATCTCCTTTGCTTTCCAGGTCAGGTTTTTCCTCTTTGACATCACTAATAAATAGCCCAGAAGAGCTGTCTGCACTGGAAATCTCCATTCGTCCACACCTGCTCACTTAACTTTTCAGTCCTTGTCCTGGCTGTTAACTGGGCACCCTCTCTCTGAAGTCACCCACAAGTGCCCCCTTACCGAAGCCAGTTCTGCTCTTTTCTCAGTCCTGACCTTCCTTGACCCTCAGCAGCACCTGACCCAGCTGACCAGCTCTCCTTCATAGAGGTGACACTTGGATTCACGTCTGTGTCCCGAGTGAATTCTCTCCCGTGTCACTGGCTTGGAGCTCATGCCAGATTCCATGGTGCACAGTCCCAGTCACCCAGCACGCTTCTACTGAGTGCAGATTTGGGGCCCAGTCTGTGCTGAGCAGTGGGCACCACAGGGAACAAAAATTTAATTTATTCATTCGTTCGTTCATTCATCCATTTATGTTGAGGGCCCTCCATGTGCTCAGCGCTGGGACACAAGACAGACTTATTACTTGTCTTTGTGGATTTTATAATCCAGTGGGAAAAGCAAACATTAAATACATAGTTACAGAATCTTTTCGAATTATACTTGTGATATATGCTACCAACTAAAATAAGTGTTGTGTGAGATTTTATCTCAGAGGACAGCAGTGAGTATACGGAGATGCATAAAATGTGGCTTCTGTTTTTACAGATCTTACTGTACGTCCAAGAGCCCAAATATGTGCTCTTTTCATCTAAATCAACATATTCAAATCTAACATGGATCTGGGCAAGGATGGAGCGGGCAGGGATGTAAGAGTTAATTTTTTATTAAACATTGACAGGAAAACTGTCAAGTAGGAGGTCCATTTCCCCTCCTGCCTCGTTTCCCAAATTAGGAACCTATAAAATCTCCCATCTAGGTGCCACCGTTAGTCAGGGGAAAAGATGCAAGATTCAAAACAGGTCTCACCAAGCACCAAAATGGGGTTCTTCCCACTACACAGTGCTGACCTCGTCATCTGGGCTATGACAGCAGGCTCTAAGCAGCCCAAGTGCCACTCCCCAAGCTACATTTCCCCAAACCAGCTCTGCTATCTCATCAGACCTCTGCTCTCTCTCCACATATCCAATCCATCGCCAAGTTCCACCTTCTAACTACCTCTTGACCCTGTCCACTTTTCTCCCTCTCCTCTACCACCACACCAGTCAAGTGTCACCATCTCTCAGCCTCCTAATTGGGCTGCCCACATCCACTCTTGTTCCCTTCCAATATGTCTTCTGCACGGAAGCCCAAATGATCCTTTTTTAAAATGCATATTTGAATGTCAATTCCAAGGTTAAAATCCATTTCAGTGGCTTTTCGGGGCTCTCAGAAGAAAGAATCTTCAACATGGCCTCCAATGCCCTCCAGAATCCTCTCGGGCCATGCACCCCTTCTGTCGCGGGCTCCAGTCACCAGAGCTCCCCGGTGTCGTGAGCGTGCACCTGTGCTGTTGTCTTGGCCTGGCCCCCCACGCTCTAGAGTCTCTCCCACCTGTCACCGTCCCCAGCCAACTCCTGAGCCTCAGATCTCCGTGCAAAACTGCTTCCTCAGAGGAGTCCTTCCTGATTGCCTATTTATATGCTCCTCTTTATATGCTCTCCTGGAATCGGATATATTTTCTCTTAATATTCTCAAGACATAATTCCATATTCATTTTTATGTTTGATTTTTACATTTTGTACTATTCCACGTCTGTCTCCATCACTAGACCACCCTATTCTCCATGTACATCATGTTCTAGGAATAGAAAGTCTTTCACAGTGCAAGTTCTTCAAGAGACCTTCAAGGCCCTCCATGATTTGGATATAGATCCCAGACTAAGCTCTCAGAACTGCCAGCTGGGTTCCCTGTGTCCCCCACTTTCAGTCCTACCTTGACACCTTTGCCAGTAGCTTTCCCATCACCTAGAATACCTTCCCCTCCTACGACCCGTTTATATCCTCCTCTCCTCTGTGGAATGAGATCCTGCATTCTCTCCTCTGGACTTCAGTAGAACTTACAAGGAGAAAGTTTCGTGTTTTGACTATTGTGTTCTCGTGGATCGTCATGAACTCTTTCGTGTGTGTCTGCGTCTCATCTCTTAGCAATGAATCCAGTTTACTTTCTATTTAATTTCCTGTTCAGATGTTTTGTTCTGTTGTAAAATACACTGGACTTCAAGAAATCTCTTTCCAGTTTTGTAGCCTAAGGCAGAGCTGATGTTAGTTGCTAGGGTGTTGCTAGGGAAAGTCATTTAGCCAGGGCAGATAATTAACTTTATCAGTGTGTGTGGGTAAGTCACAGAAAAGAAGAGCTGGGGGCCCTACTTATCCAAGGCAAAAAAAAAAAAAAAAAAAAAAAAAAAAAATTCCTTTGATTGGTAAGAGGTGAGATCAGCCTTTTTTTTTTTTTCCCTTTAAGAGAGAAGGGAAAAAGGAGTTTCTAGATTAGTGTTTTTCAGAGTATGGCCATTGAAGCACAAGCATTAGGTGTTTGCTTCAAAAGCAGATTCCAAAATCCCACTCCAGACATATTGAATCTGCACTTTGAACAAATTCAAGCCAAAGTTTAGGAAACCACTGCCTCAGACTTGAAATGCAAGGGTCCTAGTCTGGCTTTCCCACGTTTTGGCTATGTGAAGTTGAGTGCTCTTGGCATCACGGAACCAGTTTAAACTATTTTCAATGTACAAAATTGAGAATAGTAATACCCATTTTGCCTTCATCCTGGTTTTTTGAGAAATAAGTGGGTAACTGTGGTAATAATTTGTAAACCTCAAAATGATTTACACAAAAATTAGTATTGTTACTCTTATTAATTTAGAACAAGAATCAGGAAATACCTATATTTCTCTAAGTCCTAGAGTTATACTCAGAGGCTTTCATGGAAAGGGGTTTCTAGAAAAAGAAAGTAGATAGATAATAATGGAAGCTGAATCATGCTGAAAAATCTGTTTGTAACCTTTCATGCGGAAAACTGTCTAACGGTGAGCCAGTATGTTTCGAGACCAAGTTATGGAAGATGAATACAAGAAGTAAAATTTTTAGGGGTGCCTGGGTGGCTTAGTTGGTTAAGCCACCAACTCTTGATTTTGGCTCAGGTCTTGATCTCAGGGTCGTGAAATCAAGCCCTATGTTGGGCTTTCTGCTCAGTAGGGAGTCTGCTTCTCTCTCTCTTCCTCTCCCTTTGCCCCTCCCTCCACTTGTGTGCTTACTTTCTCTCATTCTCTTCTAAATAAATAAATCTTTAAAAAAGAAGCAAAATTTTTAAAAATTATAAAAGCAGAAAAATCGGGATGCCTGGGTGGCTCAGTTGGTTAAGCAGCTGCCTTCGGCTCAGGTCATGATCCCAGGGTCCTAGGATCGAGTCCCACATTGGGCTCCTTGCTCGGCAGGGAGCCGGCTTCTCCCTCTGCCTCTGCCTGCCACTCTGCCTGCTTGTGCTCTCTCTCTCTCTCTCTCTCTCTGACAAATAAATAAATAAAATTAAAAATAAAAGCAGAAAAATCAAATGGGGCACCTGGGCAACTCAGTCGATAGAGCATGCAACTCATGATCTCAGGGTTGTGAGTTCAAGCCCCATATTCGGTGTAGAGCTTATTTAAAAAAAAAATCAATTAACTGAAGAGATATTTATCCAGCACCTGCTGTGTCCCAGGCATCGGCCATATCCTATGTAACCACCCTACCTTTGGAATTCTGAAGCTGATTGGGTCTATCTCACAATTCCACCAAGTTATCAGCCCTGTTCACCTGGTCTCTCTAGTCCTTTGACCTCCATTCAGTTTTTCCCTTTCTTGGAGCATTTCTCTACCTATTTCCCAACTGCTGCACCTAGATCGGCATTCTAAATGTCCTTCAAAAGTCCCTCTAACTGTAAAGCATCCAGGTTATACTTCTTCATCCTCTCCCTTATCCTGCCCCCATCATCTATACCCTCCAGGTCATTCCCCTGCAGCCACAGGAAACTCTGCCACTGTCCAGCGACTTCCTGCCCAGCCTAATGCTTGCTATAGTCTTGGGAGACTAGAAAGTCTAAGCGCTGTACAGCCATCTCTGTAACCTCTTCTACTCCAACGAGCATGGCTCCCTCCATGTCAGCAGCCATCCCTGACAGAAACCTCGCTTTGGAGATCTTCATTCCCAGCAGCCCTCCATCATTCCTCTTGTAGCTTTCCCATGTCCTCACTCCCTTGACCCTTCTGTGTCATCAAGACCTACTATTGCTTACTCACTTCTGACTTTCCCAGCCTATTTTGTTGTCAACTCCTTTCCCACCCTGTCTGGACACCATGCTTAACTATTTTAACCGCATCCTCACCAAGGCTCTTCATGACGTCATCACTTTTACTTCTCCCACTAACTTCTCCAACTAACCCTCAACCCTAGATTAACTAAGCAGAACAATGGTGCTCAGACTTCTGAGTTCTGCTGCATTAAGCCTGGTAACCCCACCAATTAATTGCCTTACTACAAACCCCTGAATTCTGTTCTTAACCACAGTTTTTAAATTTATTCCTGACCAGTTTCCTCTCCCATTCTTCCCAGTACTTTTTGTCTCTCTTCTACTCCTTACCACCTTCTTAAGCCTGCTCAATCACGCTTGATATTCTCACTCTTTGGTGGGGACGCGGGATAACCTGGTCTCTTATTTCATGCCCCAAATAGAAGACATAACTTCCTCAGATCTCTGTCTCCTCTATCATCACACCGAATTGGCAAAACCCAAGTTCATCTCTTGCCTCAAAGGCAGAAGGGTCAGACTCTTCAATTCTTCCAAGGCTGATTCCCTACCTATATTCTTGTCCTCAATTCCCTCCTGCCCTCTGCGGAATGCTAACCTGGCTGTGAACCTCTCTGCCTCTTGGACTATGGTTTCCCTTCCTGTTCATGTCTACAGCCTGCAGGCATGGGGGAGCGGGTGAGTCTCCTCCCAACCTGGGATGGGGAGGCGGGGAGGGAGGTGGCACTAGCCATCACTGGACATCTCACCCATCTTCTCTCCCTCTCCAGCTGTTCTCTTACTGTGTGCTTCAGAGCCAGGTTTGGTGAAAGAGATGCCCCCCCTCCCCCACCTGCCCGCTATACTGCTGCTCCTTCCATTTTTATTCATTTTCACATGTGATGTAGTTTGGGACCGGCTCATATCTCTTTACAGACTGCTCCAACAGAGGTCACCTAAGACCTCCAACTTGCCGTAGCCATTGTCTGATCTCAGCTAGCCACAAGTCATCAGGTAGACCCCTGTCATTGCACAGCTGAACGGGAACTCGCCACTGAAAGAAGTTAAAGGGAATTGCACAGCGGGAATAGGTCTAAGGCGAAGGCCTAAGGTGTAGACCTGGTCCCAACCTGGAGACCTCTCAGCCTCCCCGCTCTGGATTTATGGATAAGAGAGAGCATCATGTCTGAATGCAATACAGCATGCGAGGTGCAGCTGTGGGCAGCACCCAAGAACAAGCCCTTGCAAATCGAGCCATTCATGGAACCCAGACTCAGGCCACATTCCCCCTGTGGCTTTCTTGCTATGAATCCAGGAACCGCCACCAGGTAAAGCCACCTCCTTGAAGTTTTGGAACTTCCTGGCTTAGACCACATGACCACAGCACACTACTGCCACCTGGTGCTAGGGAACAGAACACGCAGCGATATTAAGCAAGGAACTCTCAAGGCCTCATAAGGTCACCTCCATGGGTTTATTTTAGAGTAGATCATTTGTTCTTTGATAATAGAGTCATTGGGTTTTCCACTGTGTTTAGAATAATGTGTCTGCATGAAGTAGATATTTGGTGAATTTTTGGTGAAATTTAATCCTTTCATTCAACAAATATTTATTGATTAACTAGGAGGAAGGTAGCACAAACATAGAACATAATTCCTGCCTTCAAGAAGCTGCGGAGACAGACAAAGCAGGTATCTGCAAAACAAAGAATCGTATATACTAACTATTAGTGAGAGCACAGAGAAGGGAGTGACTGACTCTGATTGGGGTGAGGGCCCAGGAAAAGGTGGCATTTGAAAAGGCACTCGACACCCTCTTGCAAGACAGATGAAAAGTTGCTGATTGGACAAGAGACCAGGTGTGCAAAGGCAGAGGTGTGTGAAAAGGCAGGATGTGTCCTTGGGATAACAGAGCGACCTTTTTGGTGGTACTGTATAAAGGTAGGTTGTCAGTGAGCATGTGGGGCAAGGACATATGCTAGGAGGCTTCAACGGCGGTCCGTAGGAGGGCCACAGGCTAAGGCTGGAGAAAGGATGACATGAAGGGTTCTTTTGGGTGAAGAGGACATAGTGCATGGTGACGTGTAGGAGGGGAGAAGGGAGCTGGAGAGCTCTGCGGGTTCTCCCCTGATTCACGGGGTGGGGGGGGGTGTCATGGTGGTAGAATGACCTGAGATAATGGATTCAAGAAGAGAAGCCACAGCGTGTGTGGGAAGAGGGGGATAGCAGGAGATTATATATAAACACCTGTGGTTAGGTCCCATTGTAGGGCACTTTCGAAGGTCTGTCTTTGACAGTGGACTGTCCAAGGTAATAATAGGTCTCCAGCTTGGAAGTGAGGTGGGACTTGGGGACAGAGACCTGGAAGTTGGTAAAGTCTCGTGCCCCAACCCTCCCTTTAAGACGCACTCAAAGCTTAGGTGTCCTCTGTTGCTTCCTCTCTGCTTTGTGCTCTGATTTCCAAACAAAGAGACTGATTTGATAAATGTGCCATTGCTAGAATGCTAATGGGAAAAAGAGTAATCTGCTGTGTCCCCTTCCTGGGTCACCAGGTGACATATATGGCTGTCACTGCTGGTCCTATAGGGAGCCAAAGAGGGAGGATACTAGACGGCATCACCTGGAAGGGATCTGTGGCCTTAGGGAGCTGCCAGAGCATGTTGGCTGATAGCTTCTCTGCTCACACCCAAGGCTGGAAGAAAGCACTGAGGGAGGAAAATAGAGACGAAAATGGATCCACATCCTTTCAGCTTGAAGAAACAGAGGAGACACAGTAAAAAGAAGAGGAGGTCAAGGGAGAACACAGAAGTGGCCAGAAAGTATATTTAGTACAAAAAGGAATACATAGGAGAAATGAAGAAAGGGCAGAGGAAAAGATGCTTCTTTCTTCCTATTACCATAACGAAGTGTCTATGTGCTACAAACAAACAAAAAGCCTTCTTTGCGTTCCAATTAACTGTGGCCCAAGTTTTGCACCTCTCCCAATCTGGAACATACAACTGCTGAGGTGTCAGGTTTATGGATTGGATCGTGGCTTAACTAAGCTGCCTCCAACTGTTACTTCAAATACACACCCAAAGAGAGAGGACCTGGAAAAAGAAAGTCCCCAGAACACAGTTCAATCCCAAACTCATTTCTCTTGGAAAATTGAAACCAAATTTATGGATCTGAGTGTAAAGAGAGAGAGTAAGAATAAAGCACATCTTACTCATTCATTAAATAGTGGTGACATTGACAATGCTGGGCCCTTTATTGCGTCTCCGAAGGATGGCAGGGCCTGCCTCCTGTCTACAAAAGGCTTGCTATCATCAGAGCACATGGCCCCAGTCAGGCCTACTTCCCATAAATGGACTCATCTAATCCTGACGACAACCTACTTTTATTACCCCATTTCACAGATGAGCAAAGTGAGGCACAGGAGGTTAGGTGCCTGACTTGCCCAAGGTCACAGTCTATTTGAGAGCCCATGCAGATCTGTAAGAGACATTTCAGCGCCAGCTAAAGACCAAGACAAATGGTCTCTGTGTTTCCTGCGGAGTCCCCAAAGGGAGAAATCCCCATAGGCTAGTGTGGTCCAAGGATTTCATGGGAGCAGCAGGGCCTGCTGGAGGGGTAGGATTTGGAGAGTCGAGGGGGAGAGGTGCCCTGAGTAGCACTGACCACAGGGGCAAGTGGTGGAGGGGTGAGGGGCCTCTCGGTCTGGAGCAGAAGACCCATGGCAGGGAATCAGGAGGGAAGCTGTTACAACAGTGACAGAGTTGTGATGAGCCTGCGGCACTAGGAGTTCCTCTTGAGAAGATTTAAATGTGAAATGAGCTTTAGTTCTTGGCCCAGTGCATTTTAATGCTGTGATACAGAAGCCAGAATTCAGAGAGCATTCATTCATCAAGCTCCATTAACTCATTAAACTTACATTTCACTTTTGTCTCTGTTCCTTCCTTCTCCTTAACAAGTCCTGGCATCTCTGATGCTGACCTTTTAGAAAGATTCTTATGTGGATTGTCAGTCCCCTTCCTTATCCTTGAAAACGCAGCTCAAACGGCCCCCCCATGAAGCCTTCACTGATCCCCTGGGCAGAGCCATCACTCTGGGGTGCACCAGGCTCCTTGTGCAAGAGTCCTGTAGTACTTACCACCTGGGATCACCATCCACGTAGACATCTTGGTATCTCTCAGAAGACCCCAGGGTCCTTAAATCGTGGAACTGTTCCCTTGGTATCCCTAATGCCTTGCACAGTGCCTGGCATATAGTAGCCGCTCAGTAAGTGTCTGCTGAATGAATGAAGGAATAGATGAAGGAATGAATGAGTCACCATCATTATATTGAAAGGACTCTAGAAGATTATCTGGCTCCTTTATCTCTTTTATAAACTCTATAACACCAAAGTAGTTCTCTAGAACTTAGTTGTATTTATAGTAGCCTATTTATTTATTGCCCTTGTAACACTCATCCCAACCTGTAATTATTTGACTTGCTTGTTCCCTCTCTTGGGACAGGGCAAACCCCATATGAGTGCAGGTGCCACACCTGTCTTGCTCACGGTTGCACCTACATCTCCTTGCAAAGTGCATGGCATGTAGCAAATGTTCCCCAGATAGTGGCTGAATAAAAGAAAGAGTATCACATCTCCAGTTAACTATTCAGATTCTGTTTGGATTTCTCGAGTGAAGGGAGGAGAGTAGTATAAACATAAAGCATAATTCCTGGGGTGCCTGGGTGGCTCAGTGGGCTAAAGCCTCTGCCTTCGGCTTAGGTCATGATCTCAGGGTCCTGGGATCAAGCCCCAAGTCGGGCTCTCTGTTCAGCGGGGGGCCTGCTTCCCCCACTCTCTCTGCCTGCTTCTCTGCCTACTTGTGATCTTTCTCTCTGTCAAATAAATCAGTAAAATCTTTTTTTTTTTTTAAAGCATAATTCCTGCCTTCAAGAAGCTGCAAAGACAGACAGAGCAGATATTTGTAAAAGAAAGAATTGTATACACTAACTATTAATGAGAGCACAGAGAAGGGAGTGACAAATTCTGATTGGGTTGTCTTTCCTTTAGGTGCCTCAAATTATTAGGCAAACATCCTTCCTATTGAAATAAAAACTATCTTGCTAGGATCCTTACAGAATATGCCTAACTCTCTGCCAAGAAGTAGACTGTGGTTTTTAAAAAACAGGTGCCCAGATTCTTTGAGACTCCTTCCTTCCAAAGGTAGAACTTAATCTTCCTCCCCAGGAGTGTGAGCTGGATTCAGGGACTCACTTCTAATGACTAGAATAATTCAGAAGTTACGGTGTCTGGTTTCAGAGACAAAATCACGAAAGGCACTCTGACTTCTTCCTTGCTGTCTTAGAGAGCTCACTCTGGGGGACGTTATCTGCCTTGTCGTGAGGACATTCATGCTACCCTATGGAGAGACCCACGTAACAGGAACCGAACCGTCCCGCCCCATGAGTAAGCGGTCTTGGAAATGGATCCTCTGTCCCCAGTCAAGCCTTCGGAGGACTGCAGCCCCTGTGGACATTTTGCCTGTAACCTTATGAGGGACCCCAAGCTAGAGCCACCCAGATAAGCCCCTTCTGAATTTCTGACCTACAGAAATGATAAGATAATAAATATTATTTTAAGCAACTAAGTTGGGGTGTAATTTGTTACACAGCAACAGATAACTAATCCATAATTCCTTAAGTGTTTGCTGAAAATTACCACGTGGCAATATTTTCTTCTCTTTTCCAGGTTAGACATGGTTTCTGGTTCCCCCATCATCCTCTTCTCTCTCCCAAGGACATGCTGCATCTTGTCACTGACCCTGAAAAAGGTTGGCACCAAGAACTGAATGTAGAATTTAAGGTATGGCTGTGTTATCCCAGAAGAGAGAGGCTATTATCTTCCCCGTCTAAACATGGTCACATCATGCCATCAATTGACACTGACTTTTGGCTTCATTTTACTGTGAAAATTTTCAAACATATGTAAAAGTTGAAGAAATTGTATAATTAACACTCATATATCCACTACCTAGATTCCATAACAATCATGCTTTATCACAAATCCATCTATCATCCCTCTATCATTTCTTTTGTCCTTATTTGTTGGACGCATTTCAAACAAGTTGAAGACATCCACATTGACCTTTCAGCCAACCCAAATCTCCAAATCCTTTCCTTACTTGCTACCTCCCCTTTCCTATTTGTTCTCCATCTCCTGCGTGGTCCTGAAATACAGGACTTGTTTACATTTACTAGCATAGAAAAGCAGAACAGCACAGGGGAATATAAGAGGTTTTGAAGGTGGATAGACCTGGGAAGGAATCTAGTTCTTTTATGTCCAATTATGTGATATTGAGCAAGTCACTCAAACTCTTGGAGTCTTGTTTTTTTTTTTTTTTTTCATGTATAAGATGAGGATGATAGAAAGACCTACACTTCAGGATTATTTAGAGGACAAGAGATTACGCATGAAAAGCATTTAGCATCATGTCTGGCATGTAGGAGGTGTTTAGTGAATGATAGCTAATATTATTTGGTCCACCATTCCTGCCCATCTAGTTAATTTTGGATTCTAAATCTGTCGTTCCAGATTTACATCATCTTCAAGTCTATAAGTTCTGCTAGATAGTCATGCTAGAAATTGACATATAATGTGACTAGGACAAGTCCTGAATCTCTGTCAGTTATGTATATCATTATTGTTCTAAAGTCTGATATTAATTAAAATAATACAATGTGGCACTAATAGTTATTGCTTATAGAGCTGACATTGACTATTCAGCAGTAGTCTTCTGAGTCTTTTAACCAGTCATAAATCTACCTTACTCTATTGTCACATCATCTATATTTCTCCATCTTATCTATAAGAACATTACAAGTGACTTTGTTAAATGCCTTGCTGATGATGAATGCACTTACTACATGTACCGTATTTCCTTCTCTACCAGCCTAGGAACATTTTCACTGGAGAAAAGTCAGTTAATTCACTTGGCAGTTCCTTTACAAACTCATGGCAATTCTAGTGATCAAGTCTTTCTTTCTTTCTTTCTTTCTTTCTTTCTTTCTTTCTTTCTTTCTTTCTTTCTTCTCTCTCTCTCTCTCTCTCTCTCAACATACTTACTAAGCCTGTTTCTCAGAAAATCTGTTGTTGGAAAGATGGCTAGATGTATAAGCAGCACCAATGATTGCCTGAAGTCCCTGGTCTTGTTGGGGAAGAGGAGTAATATGACTAGGTAAAAACAACTATATTCTCCACTTGTTTCAGAAATCATGGACCATCTGGCACATTCTGAGCAATGGGATATAGATGGAAGATGCTGGGTAGAGCTCTGGCGGAAAGCTCCTTAAGGAGTAGGGTAGGGAGGGAGGGGCAGAGTCAACTTGCTCTTGTCCTTCCCCCTTTCCTCTGCCTGGCACACAGAAACTTATGCTGGTGATGGAGAAGCCATCTTGGTACCATGGGGTGACAATGAAGGAAAGGCCAAAGAGAATCTTGGAGAACTGAATCCTGACATCCTTGAACTGCTAAACCAATGCCTGCCTTAGGGGTGTTCACAGAATGAGGAAAGTAAGTCTCCAAATTGGTTAAGTTACTCTTTAGGGATTTCAACTACTAACAGACACATGTGATAACAAAGGGATACACCGTCCTAGAATCCTGACCAGGATCAATACCACCACCACCGTAGTTTGAAGACCCCATCTTCTTCTGTGTTATAGAATAAACATGATGTTTCACTGTTTTCTGATTTCCAGCACCTCTGATCTCCCCCACAGTTCCACCATCCACATGCCAGTGACCTTGTTGGCAACTTCTTGATGACGTGGGTAATTTGTTTAGTTCAGGAGATTTGGCCTCATTTTGAGTGGCTCATTTTTCTAATAATTTTTCTTGGACTTCAGGTCTCTCATGTCAGTATATGTTTCACTCTTTCCGGTCCAACAAGCACTCTCATTGACAAAGATGGAAGCCAAGTAGAAGAGATGCTTTGCTTTCCTTCTATCGTCCTCTACTTTGAGAGCCCCTCCTTCAGCCACAAATGCTGGGCCCTGCATTTATTATTCTTCCAGACAGAAGAAAAAAGTCTATTTTGTTGATTTTGACATTTCATGCATGTCTCTGCTCAGTTGGTCTCCAGCCTTCCTTACACAATTCCTAATATATGTATGTATCTAAGATATGAAAAATCTAATGAATTCAATCAACCATAGAAATACAACAAGGAATGCTCAGTTGCTCAGAGAGTGCAGGTATGGCTTGGGGTTTTGTTTCTGCTGCATGGAGAGTGTGGGCTGACTGCACTGCTTGACTGTATTTGTGTAGCAACACTCACTATTCAAAAACTCCAGGAGTCTTAGCAGAACACACTTGGAAAACAATTGACAAAAGAAGGAAGTGCCTGAATTAATTATTTTTGGGGCCAGCCATCTCTCTGCCAGGCTAAATCCACGTTCCTTCTCTGCTTTTGCCTTCTAACTGGATTTTTAGGAGGAGATGATGCCATCAAACCCAATCAGAAATATGCTAAATGTTCTAGTAAGCATTCTCTATTTTAAAGATCTTCACAACCTCTAATTTCAGAAAGTACATGTATTAAGCAGGGCCCTTTTTGTTGTGTGAAACAGAGGAGGGATTGGCAAACTTTTAGATAATAAATATTTTAGGCTTTACGAGTCATATGATCTCTGTAGCAACTACTCAACTCTTGTCACTGTAAAGTAAAAGCAGCCATAGACAATACATTAGCAAATGAGTGTGGCTATGTTCCAATAAAACTTTATCAATGGACACTGAAAGTGAATTTTATATAATTTTATGGTTCATGAAATATTATTCTTCTTTTGATTTTTTCAACTCCTTAGAAATGCAAAAACCATTCTTAACTTCTAAGACAGAGGCTAAATTTGATCCACAGGTCATAATTTGTTGATCCCTTGAACAGAGCTCCCCTTAGGGCTGGTTCAAAAGAAGGATTCCTTTTTATAAAGGTATAGTAAGAACTTATGGAAACTGGAAAAGGAAAATAGAAAGCTCTCTGGACCTCAGTCTACTCCATGCCGGACATGGTCTCCCATGTGGCTTCTCTGTATCATTCAGCATTTCAACTCACTCTATAGGTCCAGCCAGCTACTCCTTCCCACTTGGAATCTACAAAAATAAGTCAATAGATAATTCAATATGATGGGATAAATGCAATGGAATTGGTATGCACAAGATGCTATGGGGAACTCTAAGAAGTTAGTAGCTCAAAAATAAGGGCCACGTTGGAGAAGAATATTGGTAGGCAGGGGTTTAAGGAAAGCACAGAAGGTTTGGAACAGTCAATGTGCAGAATGAGATAGGAATCAAACAGAAGAAACAAAGAAATCTCCTAGGTATTATTGAAGGCCCAAGAGATGCTTAGAGTTTTAGCATTTGGTAGGTGTATTAGTTTGGTTGCCTGTGACAACAAGTAATAGAAAATCTTTTCAAAGTGGTCTAGGCACTAAGTTCACTAGAATACAGGTGTCATAAATGCAGGAATCTTCCCATCATGTTCACTGATCCAGCCCCAATTTCTATGAAAGTAGCTTGTGCATGGTAGGCATCTAGGAAATACATACTGAAAGAAGACATGAATGATCTCGTATAAGAGTAAGTGAGTTCCAGGCTTGGTCAACTCTGGTTCATTAGTATTTTAAGGATTCAGGTTCAGTCTATCTTTTGGTGAGTGGGCTTTGACTTCAGGCTAGTTTTTTATGGTTACAAGATGGCTGCTATAGTTCTGATCCTTCTGACCAGACCCAAAAATGTCCAGTGGAAGGAAATGCAGTTATCTACTCCTTGATTCTCTTTTAAAGAGTGAGAAGACCTTTTTCAAAAGCATTAGCAAACTTCCCTTCAGTTATGTTGGCCAGAAATACATCACATACCAATGTCTAAATTAATCAATGGCAGGGATAGTGGGGCCGCTATTATCAGCTTAGACTGCTGATTCTCCACTGGGGAGAATTTGTCTCCCACCCACCAGGCAATGTCTTGAGACCTATTTGATTGTCATGATTGGGGAAGAGAGTGCTAACAGCACTCCTGTTGGTAGAAGCCAACAATACTGAAAAACCATCTTAAGATGCATGGGACACTCTCTGCTTGACTTATTTCACTCTGGGTGTGGTGCATGAACAATGAATCTTGGAACACTGGAAAAATAAAATTAAATTAAAAAAATAGAGAAATAAATTAAAAATAGAGATTAAAAGGGGAAGAAATAAAGGCACGGTTTTAATACTACACTTATATTGTTAAAAAAAAAAAAAAAAGATGCATAGGACAGCCTCTACCACCAGAAAGAGGTATCTCATTCAAAATATCAGTAGTGCTGAGGTTGAGAAACCTTGACTTAGACCAAGCCAAATCCTCCCCTGGAGCTGGGGCAGGGCCTACTTTCCTTGAAGCACATGCCCAGGGAGGAGCATGAATACCTATGTGAAATCAGATAAAACACAGGAGGAAATAAAAAGGACGTAGCAGTGGGGGAGAAATGGATGCTGGGGAGGCAATCAGCGGAGTGGACACCAGAAGGGTTGATTGGGTTTTCCAATTTAGCAGAGGACCCAAGGAGACTTTGGAAAGATTTTTTTTTTTTTTAAGAAATATGGAATGAAGATTTCCTGTTTTCTGTAAACATTATAAAGAGTTCCTGCCTTTTGACCAAAATAAAAATTATAACCTGCTGGCCATCCCACCACTCTAATAAATACATATGTGGAAATATTAGGGGGAATTGATGTTCACTGATGGCCTGCAGTGAGTGTCAGTGCTGGGGGTAGCCAAGATGTGCAGATTCCAGGCCAAATATTTACACATACCATCCCATGTCATCCTCACCACTACACAGCAAAGCATGCATTATTATCTGTGTTTTACAGCTGAAGAAGCTCAGGCCCAAACTGATCCCCTGTGAGTCAGGGAGCTAGGATTCTCCACCACATCCTGCATATGAAACCCCTTCTCTCAGTTGAAGGTAAAGTAGAAGGTGCAGCATTTCTGGGAGCATAGCTGGAGAAGATACCATATGCTGACTCATGGTGTCCGGATGCCTTAGAGGCTACAGCATCTTCCAAGGGGAAACAGGCTGGGTCAGAGCTGCTCTGGAGAAAGGGCCTCTGGACAGAGATCTGCTTCTTTTTTTTTAATGGCTTACAAGGCCCAGGAGAATCTCCCAATCTAAAACTCTGTAAATTCAATGATTTCTTCAGAGATGTCCTCCCCCTCCCTCCTCAGCACATTCTCAGCTTTTATACCACTCAGCTCTTTGAGTTTGATGGGAAAAAATCAGAGGAGTGATAGAAAAGAGAGCCAGAAGTTTTCTTAAGTATTCTTGAAAGACCGCATTGGGTCGCTGGAGACTCTTCACCTATTTGCTGTAGAAAATCTTCCCTGAGAAGCCCCCTCTTAGTGCCTGGCATTAGGATTCAGCCTGGGTCTCCTGGCATGCATGCTGGGGCGAGAAGGGGCCCAGTCTCAGCTGTCCAAATAGAGGAGAATTGAATGCCTTTGTCTCGTATGAGACCACTGAGCTCCATGGTGATTTTCAACTCTCACCCAGGGCTCTCTCCCTCCCTCTTTCTTTCCTCTAACTTCTGTTTGTCCGGGTTGGGGGAGAAAGGGCCTGTGGTAGATAGGCTGCAGGTTTGGGGACTGGGTCTTCAAAAGAACAAGAAAGGCAAGAGGCCCTCGCTATTATGCCTGCTGGGTCCCACCCTGGGGCATGGTTCCACCTTCGTAGTACGTGCTACAGTGTTGTAAGAGTTCCAGGCACATTATTAGAACACAGATTGGACTCCGTGGAAAACCAGGGGCTTTAACACAACTCTTTGGGGCTGAGTTGTCTCACCTATAATAAATCTCACTTCACAGGGCCAGTGCAGGAAATCCGATGGAATATAGGCTCCTGGTTCAAAATGTACAGTTAAGTTGATTCATCGGTTAATTCATTTGCATTGAGCTACCCTAACTGGAGCTCTGTTTCATGTGTCTGTCTTACTGGGATAGTTTCCCTGAGTGCCCTTATATTGGTGATCTTTTGTTGCATAACAAACCACCACATAATACAGCAATTGACATCAACCACCATTTTGATTACTCACAATTCTGTGGATCAGCAGATTAGTAACAATGGCTAGTGCAGCTGAAGTCATCTGGTGGCAACGATCTGTGGCTGGATGGTCTGAAATGGTTTCTCTCACATACTGGTGCTCTCTGTTGGCTGTGCAGGGTATCTCCAGGCTAGCTTGGACTCTTCACCTGGTAGATGGGTTCCCAAAGCAGCAAGACAGGACACGCATCCACGTGCGAGCTCAAGCCTCAGTTTCCCTCACATTTGTTAATGTTCCATCAGTGTAAGCAGGTCACAGGAGGCAATGAGGGAGGGTGAAAAATGAGGTGGGATAAAGGAAGCATAATTCCCTGGGGCCATTTCTGTCAGGATCTTGGAAAGCTATCCTTTGCTTCTCATTGGGTCTCCCCAGTGAACTAGTTCAATGCATGTAAATCTGTTGCAAAACTCAGTTTGGTTAAACTCAGTATACATTTTATTGAAAGCACCTCCCCTTCTCCCCACACACACCCCTTCTTGCTGGATGGTAAAATTTAAATTTCATTCTTAGTTGCTTCCTCTCTTCCTCTCTTCTACTTCCTGGAAGTCCCATCCAAGTTCCAGGGTTGGGAAAACATTTTCTGCTATGGGTTGTCAATCTATTCATAATGACATCTGTGGAATGTTCTGGCTCTTCTATCAAGCGTCCATGCAAGTCCCATGAAGTCTGGCCACCTCTCAGCTACTTTTCTGCCGCTCTGTGGTGCACTCAGTTGTTGTACTCTTACATCCCCCTAGGCTGAGAATCTGTATGGGGCTGCTGAAGGACCCGTCCATACATTATGCAGTTCTTTTTGTCCTAAAGTCTTGCTAACTTTTGAGTTCCACACAGGAAACAAGACAAGGGTCTTTCATCTCAACTTTTCTAGAGCATCTGTCTTCAACTCAGCCTGATTGAAAGATAAATAAGCCCCTTCTTCAGAGATCCACAATGTTGATGCTTTTATGCCTTTCCTTGTGGTTCCCCCACCCCGGGGACTCTTTCTAGTTGGAAGTAAGTAGAGCCTAGCCCTTATTTACACTTGATTGTTTCCTAATCTACTGTCCAAGCCCAGAGTCCTCCTGTTGCCCCCGAGGACTTGCTTTCTGAAAACCGAGACCAGAAAATCTTCTGGTTCTCTCCCTTCTGGGGCTCATTCCACTCCTGAGACAAGGAACTCAGAAAATTTTAATTTGAGCAGGGGAACGTCCACTCTTGGGAATGGAGGGAGAGGACGTGTTCTTATTTCAAAATATTACCCCAGTACACTTGCTTCCTGTTTCCAGTGTGAAAGGATTTCAATCTAAAATGGAACTGGAAGATAAGAAATGGAGCATCTCATGCATGGTCCCTCAGAAGAATGGAACTTAGGAACTGAGAGACTGATTTATTTTTATTAAATGCCTGATTTACAGAAGACCGAGATTTATCTCCTGACCAATGAACATCTGCCAAGAATCCCTCTCCATCCTCAAGCCAATGAACTTACTGCTTGAACTCTGGGTGGACTTCCCCCTCTTTGCATGCCTGGTCCATAAATACGGCCTGCCCCTTATCTTCAATGGGCTTGCCTGGGGGTTCCGACAGCATGCATTTCCCGAATTGCATTTCCTCTGCTCTTCCTGAATAAGCTCAATTTCTGGTCATTTGAACATGCCTCATTTTGCCTCCGTATTTAGACTGACCTCAACTCCAAGGGTCCAGAGTCGAGCCTGCACTTCCCCTACCTAGTAGTGCTCCTTGGAAATGGTCGCTCCCAGGATGTACTTTGTTGGGTTGCAGGTGGGCATTTACTCAGAAGAAGGTATTGTAATTGAAGGAACAGAGTTTTGTTTTGTTGGGGAGCAGTCATTTTCCAGAAAAATTAGTATCTTGATCTATATGGTCCTTCATCTGGACCACAGTCTCATCTGAGTAATTCTGTCTTATTTTCTTCACGACTACTGGTAATTTTTAAAAATGTCTTTAATTTTGTATTAGTTTTCTATTGCTGCATAACACATTACCACAAATGTTACTGTTCATAGTGTTGCTTATCTCAGAGTTTCCATGGGTTAGGAGTCTGAGCACACCGTAGCTGGGTCCTCTGTTCAGGGTCTCGCAGGCTGCGATCAAGGGCTTTGGTCTTATCTGAGACTCAGGGTTCTTATCCAAGTTCATGTGATTGTTGGCAGAATTCATTTTCCAGCAGCTGTAGACCTAATAGTGTCTCACTCCTTCAAAGCCAGCAGGAGATGTTTTCATTTACTTGAGGCAGACCTGTCCAGGATAATGTCTCTTATTAACTTGAAATCGATGAATTTGGAACCTTAATTACATCTGTAAAATCCCTTTACTTTTGTCATATGCCTTACTAGAGTGAAATCCATCACTATTCACAAGTCCCCCACCACACCCTGCTGCACTCCAGGGGAGGAAATTATAGGGGACACGCATACCAGGGAATATTGGGGCCATCCTAGAATTCTGCCTGCCACACAATTACTGATGCTTGGGCCAGGCATCATGCTAAGCACTTTTATAAACACTGCATTGTGAAAATGAACAACTAAATGATATCACTTGTCTGAGGTCATTGTTAATAATGTCAGTCTCCTGCTTTAATCAATGTGGTATACTCCCTTATACTCTGGTACAAGAATGCTTTTTTAGCCATTAGAGGAGCTGTGTTAAACCAGGAACACACCAAGTCCTAGAACATCCATAACACCCTGTCAAAACATAAAAGGCCATGCAGAGACTGCATAAAGGGCTCTGGCCAATGATTGAAAAGGAGTCAAAGGAAGCATTTATTGGGCACGTATGTGCAAAACACTGGACTAGATTTTTTTTAAGATTTATTTATTTATTTGAGAGAGAGAGCAGGGGTGGGGGAGAGAGAGAGAATCCTCAAGCAGACTTCCTGCTGAGCTTGGAGCCCTACTTGGTGCTCTATCCCACAACTCTGAGATCATGACCTGAGCCAAAACCAAAACTTAACTGACTGAGCCACCCAGGTGCCCCTAGACTAGGTTTTTTTTTAAATAGGATTCAACTTTCAGGTTTCCAATAGCCCTGCAAGTAGGTATCAGCATCTGCATTTCGAAAGGCGAGGAAACCGAGGCTCCGACGCTTGTGAGCCTTGGCCGAGATCACAGAGCCCGGAAACGGCTGAGACGAATCCTGATCTGAGACCATCATAGCAAATATCCTGCAATTAACGCAGGTGGACAGTGGCACTTCTCAGGATGCACAGATTCTGTATGTTATAAATACCTCTAGTTCTCGGAGCCTTCTTTCTTTTCCGGACTGGGGATGCAACCCAAGGAGGGACAGAGACTTTGAATTACATTGATTGGTGGGACTCCCTGCCGTTTAAATGCTCAGCCTCATCTTGGGAAACTGAAGTGGTGCAGCAACTCCCCTGCGAGCTGTGCTTCTTCCCTGGGGGAGCGGATTAGCCTGTGATGCTCCCCTCAGCTCTAGAAACGTCAGCAGGCACACCCCTGACAGTGCGGCTGTCTCTCTAGACCCATCTCCACTCACAGCCCATGGCAGTGCCAGAGGCTCCCGCTGAGCCACTCTGTCCCTCTTTGTTTAAGACACACTAACAACATTTCCATTTAGCACATCTTTCTTCTAGAAAATGTCCTGACAGCTTTACTACTTTGGCTTCTTTATGGGGCAGTGGAAGAGTGAGGGCGGGAGAAAATCAATAGCGGGCAATGGAGAATGCGGGAGAATGCTCAGCGCCTGTGTTCCCTGACACCTGCATTGCCCTCCGCCCCCTTCAGTGGCCGGCCCCAGGCAGAGCTAACACCACTTAGCTTTAAAAGTGTGCTGCGCAGACCTGGAGGGCATCCCAGTGGAGCTGACTGGATTCAGGGAGGCTCCGGGGAAAGGTCATGACCACGGATTCATTTGCTCGGGACCTCCAAGCTGCTGGGAAGAGGTGGGATCCAGCTGGGGGAACGAAAGACTCTTTGTATCTACATGGTTGGCACAGTGTTGTGGTCCTTCCCTCCCACGGGGATACTCAGAATGGAGTAAGGTTAAGGAGAAACCAGTATTCCCCAGGCAGGTGTGGCGGGGGGCAGCAGGTCAGCAAGAAGCAATGATGGGATGTGAATCATTGTGACAAAGTCAGCCTCTTCTACCTGGGAGAGCTCTGCAGTCCTTTACTGAGGAAGCCAGTGGAAATCATTTTGCAATAGCTGAGGGTATCAAATCAACCCATTGTACACCTTGAACTCACACAATGTTATATGTCCATTATATCTCCATAAAGTTGAAAACAAATCATCTTAAAAAATGATAGCTCAGTTAAAAAAAAAATAGAGGAGCTGGAGTTTCTATCTGCTGCCTAACCCCAACAGGAAGGGACTACCTTTTGCTTACAGTATCCTAGGGGCTGGGGTAATGACCGTAATCCTGAAGCTGGCATCTCCTAGCCGGCCCCAGCGGAGTCCCCCAAATGACAGATGGTTGGGGGAAGAGTAAATAATAACATTCAACCCCTTCTTAAGTGGAACTCCTATGAGAAGAAAGTAATTTCCTTCATGCTGTTATAGTAAATTCCCAAGCTGCTGTATTGCTGTATGTTAAGTGAGTAAATGACTGTTAAATGAAATTGCCCTCTTGTGGCTTTGACTATCTAATGCAAAGTCCTGCCAGAAGGGCTCTGCCGACTTACATTGTCACTGTCACGGGAAATGGGACCTGCTTCCCCATGGACTCGGGTTTCCTCGTTCAAAATTTTCTGACTGCCTTCATGCCATTTTCATTTATAATTTGCACTTCTTTGCTTCTTAGTAAGGTTAAATGCTATTTTTTTTTTTTTTTTTCAGATTTATGCTCCCTTTTGGAGGTTTGGGTGATTCCGTAACCTGATGATGGAAATGGGCAAGAAGTGCTCTTGAGACACCAGTGAGAAGAAAGAAAAAGAAGGATGAGAAATAGGAAAAAGGAAAAATCAGAGAAAGAGAAAAAATTTTGCGCTGAAGGGAAGCAGGTCCCACAAGTATAAAACGAGCGGAATCTGGAGTCAAGCCCCACCCACTGTGCCTGCGTCTCCCCTCCCCCATTTGCAACACAACTCTACCACTTAATAGACATGTAGTCTTTTTTTTTCAAAGATTTTATTTATTTATTTGTCAGAGAGAGAGAGCACAAGTAGGGGGAGCAGCAGGCAGAGGGAGAAGCAGGCTCCCGCTGAGCAGGGAGCCCAATGCAGGGCTCTATCTAAGGACCCTGGGATCATGAGCTGAGCTGAAGGCAGATGCTTAACTGACTGAGCCACCCAGGCCCCCCAAGATATGTAATCTTGGGCAAGTCACTTTATGTCACCTGGAGATATTAATAGTTCTTGACTAATGGGATTATAAAGATTAAATGAGCTCATGTATGAAAAGTACCTACCTTAGAGACTAACCATTATAATAATAATTACAAATACAGAATTGTTCTAAATATAATAATTAAAAAGGTTTGCTACGAATATAATTATAAATGTTTACTAATATACAAAATAAGAGTATATTTCTAATTCTTATTATAATTATTATTATCCAAGCACTATCCTAGGTAGTTTCCATAGGTATGTATTAATATATTTATAATAATAAAGCAGCAGGATAGTGAATGGAGTAGTGTGTCTAAAACTGGACATGCCTGGGATGAGTCCTAGATCTATTATATACTACCTATGTTAGTTAAATACTTTGAGATTTAATGTTTTCATGTATTAAGTCAGAATAAAAATAACTGGTTTGCAGAAAGTATCTAAAAATGAAATAGCATGGGGTGTCTGGGTGGCTCAGTTGGTCAGGCATCCAGCTGTTGGTTTCGGCTCAGGTCATGGTATCAGGGTCGTGAGATCAAGCCCTGCATCAGGCTCCCTGCTCAGTGCAGAGTCCACTTGAGATTCTCTCCCCCCCCCCCACTCACACACTCTCTCTTTCTCGCAAATAAATAAATAAAATCTTTTTAAAAACTTAAATAGCATAGACAAAAGCCTTTGGCCCAGTGCTAGGCAAGCGGGAGTTGCAGTAGCAAGTAGTTACAGCTAGTTGTAACAAGTAATACTCAGTGAGTATTGCTATGCCATGCCGTATGCTAAGCACTTTACATGTATCTCATTTAATCCTTAAAAAACCTTGTGAGGTAGGTGTTCTACCCATTTTACAGATGAGGCAACATGAGGCATCGTACCCATTTTACAGAAGCTTAAATAGGGCTCATGTGACTTATGCCAGGTCACAAACCTTGTGACAGAGTCAGAATTTGAACCCACATCTCTTCAACTATTAGAATATACTAGCCTTCGGTAACCTTCTTCATCTGCCCTTTTAAAAATTATTGTAATACTTTATTCCACCTTTATTTTTCCCACTTGTCACCTAAAATTACTGTTGGCTTCCTCACTCTACTGTGAACTCCTGGAGCTTACTCTTGCCTCTATTCCCACGGTACTTTCCTGCATTCCCTAGCTTGCCTCTCCCCCTCCCCAGGCCCACCTTCAAGCACATGGTACACCCTGTGGAATGTGCGTGCCTGCTAGCCCACCTCCCCCTCTCTGTACCAGTCCTCCTCCGCACAAGCTGGGACCCAGGCTCCCCTCTGGGCCATGCTCTGTTCCTGCTTTGCACTCACAACCAATCCCATATGCAGAAGTGCTCAGCCCAGTGGCAGCCCCATGTTCGGGGGCTCGTCATCAGGCTCCTAGTGCTGTTCCCTGGACTCTAAGCGCCCCCCCCCCAGGCTTTGCTAACAGAGGCTCCAAACCTATCTTCACGTCTCTGGTGATTTCTCTGCACCCCTAGCCTGCTTCCAGGATGGAGGGGAAGACATGGTCTTAATGCTGTGATGACCTTTTCTTCCACTCCTCTGGCCCTTAGGTGCCCCCACCTATGCCTGTGGTCAGAGCTGCAACGTGAACCTCGAGAACATTCCAGTTAAGATGACACTTTCATGGCTTTCATTTCAAGCCCAGTGAACATGTTGGAAATCCTGCAGACAAGACCTGATGCAGAAGTGGGGGGCTAGCGAGGAGGGGTGCATTCACTTTGACACTGATCCTACTGATGGACATTTTGTATTTCAGACCCAATGGTTACATGGTCTTCATATTGAAAATGGAATCCATCTCCGTAGCACTTAATGGTAACCAGCTTGTACAGCACATTGGGACCAGTGACTAGAAAGACCCAGCCCTTTTTCTCAGGGAGCTCTTGTCCATCTGGTCCACATTCAAATTTGTTCAAGTTCATGGTGGTGCTAATCTTCCTCTTATACATAATTATATTCTATGTATAGGTTTTATTTTAAAAAATCCACTGGAGAGCCATGCCACCTGCATGGATTATCTCTTACACCACTTAGCTCGGTGCCATGGGTCTGAAGGCAATTAATGTAAGCTCTTTGATGATATTGAATTTCCTGGAAGCTTCAGGCATTTTATTTCAGTCATCCTAGTTAGTGCTTTAATGTGATAATAGGTTGATTGATTTTTATGTGAGTCTTAATCACCCATCAGATGCTCAACTTGAAATTTAATTCCAGCTCCACCAACCATATGACCTTGGGCAGGTTGCTTAACCTTTCTCAACATCAGTTTCCTCGTCTGGTAAAATAGGAACAATAAAACCGCCCACACAGGCTTGATGTGATAATTTAATTAAATAGAATTCCAGCCAAAAGGTTATATACAACCTTAACATGCTATTTATTTAAAATTTCTTTTCTCTTCTTTTTTCTTTTCCTTTCTTTTCTTTTCTTTTCCTTTCTTTTCTTTCCTTTTCCTTTCTCTTCTCTCCTCTCCTTTTCTCTGTTTTCTTTCTTTTTTGGGGGGGGCACATACCAAGGTCCAGACACCTTGCTAGGTCTTGGGAATACTAAGAAAAGAACACACAGTCTCTGTTCCCCACAAAATCCACAATCTGATAAGCAGAGACAGGTGTAAGCAAGTAGTGATGATACATATAGATCTCTAAGGGAGATTCTTTAGAGACAGCGAGGAGAGAGGGAGTAAATATTTATTACACATCAGCTATGTGAGTGCGAGGGACCCTCAGGAAAGTCAGTGTGGTGTGTATTTGTATGTGTGTATTCCTAAATTCATACACATTCAGGACTTTGCCTTCTTCATGGCTGGATTCCCTGGATGTCTGACTTTCCTATAACGAGTATCAGGAAGCCAATCTTGATTCTTCTTTCCTCCGGAGCAGCCTTGTCCGCAAGAACAGCAGGGAATGCTGATGACCGCTTAACACATTCTGAAGCCATCAGCCAAATCTGGGGCCGGATAAATATGCAAAGAAGGGCTCCCTGTTGACCATTCCCCTGAATGCTTTTCCCAGCCCTGCCGTCTCCTGCTGCCCAGTAACCCGTTGCCGTGGGAGACAAGTGTACTTAGTGTGACAAGTCACACCACACCCCGAGCCTCCCCAGTCCCATGTCAGCCCCATCCCAGTGCAACAGCAACTCCGCCAAGTTACGGAGGACAGAATGCATTTCTGTTTAAATGCATCACGCACTTCCATGAGATCTTCCCTTGCATAATGGTATGGCCTTTTCCCTCCTGGCAAGAGCCAGCAGAGGAATGGATCTTGCCTGACTGACACCTTCATAGATGCCTGGGTTGATTCCTTTGCTGCCACCCCCCATCTCCTGGGTGTCAGGTTCCATACCCACCCGAAACAAGCCTGGATGGGCCCCTTTCTTGATGAGACAAGAGATACTTACAGAATATAAATAGCTACCCTGCATTAGGCTCCCCAAGAGCACGGAGATGGAAGGAGAAGAGATAGACTGAAGCCAGCTTTTAAGACTTCAGTTGTTACTATCGATGGATAGGACTGGGGTACAAGGAGGCAAACAGGCTTAGCTACTCTGCGGCTTAGCCTGACTTTTTTCCTTTCTCGCAGAGACAAATTGGAACATTTGGCAGCTCTTATATTTCACTTGCCCTTGTAATGTTTTGCTTATAGAGTTTATTATGAATAAGAACAGCTAATATTTATTGAATGATAATTACATGTCAAGAACCTGGTGTATGTTTATCTCCTTTAATGCTTACAGTAAATCTATGATTAGCTTCTCTTTACAGAGTAAGCATTTGAGGCTTAAAAAGTGAAATTCTTTTGCCCAAAGTCATGTCCAAAGTGGGGTGGGGCAGCGTTCAAACCCAGAGTGTCTAACTTCGGATGATTCAGACTTAACTCTTGCATGATATTGTTGCTGGAGAAGCAGCCTGGGAGAGTGACAAGTTAATAAAGCCACCCTGCTTTGCTACTTAGCACGTGCATGACCTTGGACAGGTTACTGAAGTTCCCTATAAAATGACGGTAATAGTACCTAACCCATAACGGTGGCAGTAGTATTCAGGGATTTAATACAGATAAAACATTTAGGATCATGCCCGGCACAAAGTAAGGATCCAGCACACATGAGTTATTTTTATAAACAATAAGTCCTTCTAAAGTTATGGGCCTTGTCTTAGTTCCCTTTGAATCTTTATCACCAATACACAGCACGGCGCAAAGCATGTACTAGACACCAATTCAACATTATCGGGATAAATGAGTGGATTCAATATTCTAGAAGACAGCTATAATTAAAATTTACAAGTGCTTCATTATTTACAAAATGATGTCATTTAGTTTAATCTGGTGTAAGGCTTGTGTTTGAGTTAAAATAGCAAGAAAATTTGACCCAGCGTATTTGATTCCTAGGTAAAAACTCAAGAGAAAGGAACACATATGTCCACACAAAAACTTGTCCACGATTGTTCATAGCGGCACCATTCGTAATAGCCAAAAGATGGAAACAACCCAACTGTCCATATCAATGGATGAATGGATAAGCAAAATGTGGTATAGCCACAAGATGGAATATTATTCAGCCATCAAAAAAGAACAAAGTACCAATAAATGAATGAACCTTGAAAACATCATGCTAGGTGAAAGAACCAGTCATGAAAGACCACATACTATAAAATTCCATGTATGTGAAATGTCTAGAAAAGGCAAATCTGTAGAGACAGAAAGTAAGGATAAGAAGATGAGGGTATGAGGGGGAGTGATAACTATAAGGTCTGGGGTTTCTTTGGGAGGTAATAAAATTCATTGTGGTGATGGTCGTGCAACTCTATAGAGATGAAACTATTGAATTGTACACTTAAAATGAGTGAAATAGAGTATATGAATTCTATCTCAATAAAGCTGTTACCAAAAAAAAAAGTCAATAAAATGACGTATCTCGAGATCAGAAGCTAAACAGCAGTGAGCTCACGATCTTAGCAGACTCCCTGTTTTGCCCCCACGCTGACTCAGGCAGCCTTGGCCACCTGCACAACATACGTCCTGGCCAAGGCTGACCAAGGCGGGGGAGGGGGAGGGCGTGGATGAAAAGACCAGCTGCCCGTCATTGTTCAAGATGAGGTGGGAAAAAATTAACCAATCATTATTCTTCTGTTCTAGACCAGTTGCCCTTCTAATGCTTCTTTTTAATTTTGCCTCCTGTCTAGCTTTGCTGGGCAAAACGAAAGGTCAGTGGGCTGGTCAATCCGATGCAGAAATGCGAGGTATGAAATGAAGCCGTAGCAACAGGCTGGTCTTTCTCAAAATTAAATGCAAGCTCCAAGGCTGGAAATCAAGGCTGGAAAGTCTAAATACCAAGTCTATTAATCATTTGCAAGTCACTTCCCTCCTCACGATCATGTCTCAGAAACTAATAAAAGCTCGATGTTCGGGCATACTCACTGCATCCTTTGTTTTAATGATGTTTTTCAAAACTCAAGCAAATTGCTGATGGAAGGGAGCAAAGGCAGGATTCTAATTAAGCTGCCCCAGTTTGAAAAGTTGCAGAAGATTGCCAACAGGATTCCAAAACCTGCAGGTATTTAAAAGTAAAAACAGATGAGAAATGAGGCTTGCAAGTCATGAGAGTAGCTATGAAGGTGTGTAATTATGACTGAGACCGAAATACAATCTTATCACTTGGAAATTTTGTTCTTTGCTCTACTTTTCACCAATTGATGCTATATATAGACATACTCACCAGGGAATTTCCTTCCGCAGAGGCAAAAAAGAAAAATTACACTTTCCCTTTTCTTGAAAACTGTTAGCACTGTTAATTCAAACCCAAATAAATATTTATTTAGGTGGTGATATTGAGAAGACTTTCAACCGATGTGTTGGTTTCATTAAATGAGGGCTGATCTTTATTGCCTGTTCTCAGATCCTCTCATGTTTTATCTCATTTAATTCCTGTAGCTATCCTATGAGGTAGGTACCATTATTATTATTATCTTCATCATCATCATCACCATCATCATCATTATCCTATTTCGTAGATGGAGAAAGTAAGGCACAGAGAAGTTAAGTCGTTTGCCCTAGGTTGCACAGCTACTAAAAACAATAGAACTGAGGTTTAATCCTGTCTGACTACAGAGCCACATTCTTAACCAGTATCATATTCTGTCTCTCTAGTAAATTGACAGTTTTTAATTTTACTTTTTTTTAAAAGATTTTATTTATTTATTTTCCAGAGAGAGAGAGAACGTGTGAACACAAGCAGGGGGAGCTGCAGGCAGAGGGAGAAGCAGGCTCTCCCCGCTGAGCAAGGAGCCCGATGTGGGACTCAATCCCAGGACCCTGAGATCATGACCTGAGGCGAAGGTATATGCTTAACCAACTGAGCCACCCAGGAGTGGGTGGCTTTTACTCTTAATTTTAATTTTACTCTTGATGCTTCCACTTTGAAGAGTTGTACTTGTTAGAACATTGGAAAGAATTAATGTACACAATACTATTGTTTCATTTACTATATGTTGTCATTTTCTTTACATAATACACATGTGTTGAATACCATCTGTGTGCAAGTGGTGACTTTAGCCCACCATGTGGTAGTATGTGCTTAAGAAACTTTTCATATGCTATTCCCTTTCCCGGCATGCTCTGCCTTCCCACTCCTCTGCATTACCTAGCTAATGTCTACCAATCTTCAGATGTCAACTTAAAATATCACTTCCCATTGAATCAGTATTGTTGTATCCTTTGGGTAAATACCTAGCAGTACAATTGCTGGGTTGTAGGGTAGTTCTATTTTAACTTTTTGAGGAACCTCTATACTGTTTTCAAGAGTTTAAAGCAGCATTATCAATCATAGCCAAACTATAGAAAGAGCCCAGATGTTCATCAACAGATAAATGGATAAAGAAAATGTTGTGTGTATATATATATATATATATATATATACACACACAATGGAATATTACTCAACCATCAAAAAGAAAGAAATCTTGCCATTTGCAACCATGTAGATGGAGCTACAGTATATTATGCTAAGCAAAATAAGTCAGAGAAAGACAAAAGACATACGATTTCACTCGTATGTGGAAGTTAAGAAACAAAACAGATGAACATGGGGGGAAAAGAGCAAGAGAGAGGTAAACCATAAGAGAGACTTTTCACTCTTGTGAATCGAGAACAGCTTGTTCAGGGAGAATAAACTGAGGGTTGTTGGAAGAGAGGTGGGTGGGGGAATGGGTTAAATAGGTGATGGGGATTAAGCAGGAACTTGTTGCAATGAGCACCAGGTGTTGTATGTAAGTGATGAACCACTAAATTCTACTCCTGAAACTAACTAACTGTAACTAACTAACTAACTAACTCTAACTAACTATATAAAACATCCCAGACAAGATTTCCTTGACCTCCCCTTTGCTCACTCCTCTGTTCACTTACCCTCCTACACTTTGGCTTTGTAGCACTTTCTAAGCTTGTATTCAAATGGGGAAATGAGTTTAGAAGGAGAAGGAGCTCCTCGGAGAAGGGCTTGTCAAAGCTACCACATTTGAGCTGGTCCTGGGACGATGAGCCAACATTCCAGATGGACAACATCCAAGAGCCAAGCAGGAAGCTAGGCAAGCACAGCCGGCTGGGTAAATTGTTGTGGTGTATTCATACTTATTTAGAAAATAAGGTGAGAAAAGAGTAAAACAGCAAATGTTGTTTTTCTGTCACTTGAAAGCACTTAGGAATAGGCTGCCTAAAGACAAATGGAATTGCTTAGCCTGAAGACGCCTATCTTCACGTATTGATGAAAACTATAAAAGCCAAGATACAAAATGTAACTCGTCCCTTGAACCCCCGCACCGTCCTTCACGGAGAAGAAAAAGGAAAGAGCCCTGGATTTCTAAGAAGAGACGCAGAAGGCATCTCCTTCTCTCCTCTGCCTCACATGGTTTTCCTATTCCCTGTGAGGATGATGAGGTTGCAGAATTTCTCAGTCAAGTCAGGAAGAGTCTCTTAAAAATCAGTTCATCACTTTTTAAGCTCAAAATCAATAGAAGAAATCGCACAGAGATCACTAGATTTAACTCCATAAAAATTAAAAACTGCTCTATGTCAAAAACTCATACAGCCTAAGTGACAGACAAACAATACACCAAGAAAAATTTTCCCCACGGCTGTGATGATGATATTATTCCCCACGGCTATGACGATACCAAGAGTGGGAAGCCACAAAGCTTGGGGCAAATGATGGCAAAATCCAGTTCAGGCCAGTTCAGTTCCACGCCTCCCCACCGTGCATTCCTGAGGAACTAGAGCCAGGGGGTCTGGAGCACTCAGAGCTCAGTAAGACGGTTTCTGTTCTCATGTTTCTCTGTTCTCTGCTGAGAGGACAGGATATATAGACGGACCATTCCGCGGCCATGTTGGAAGGGCACAGGGGCCCTGACAAAAGAGAATGATGGGCACCCCGTGTGGCCCAAGGTTCAAGGAAGGCTTCTCCCAAAGAGGCCTCAGACCCATCAAAGCTGAGAAGAATTTATTCAAGGCGACAAGGGGAAGAGGAGGAGGGGAACTTAAAACAGTGAGGACAGTGACCGAAGGCACAGAGACATGAAACATCTCGGTCTGTATGTGTGCATTGGGGGTGGCGACTTCTTCAGGGTTCTGGAACAAAGGGCAGTGTTGGGAGTGAGGGAGATGAGGCTGGACAGGTAAACTGGGATGCTGACGGGGAGCCAGCGAAGCCCAGAACAAGGGCCTGGACTGGGATTTAAGGCAAATCTTTGAGAGACAAGGAAGGAGGTAGGACTGGGTGAAGTTTACGGTGTGATAGCTTTAGACTGGTGAGTACAGCAAGATTAGGACTTTGAAGAGAGTTTTGACGAGCACACACCCTTAGTTTTCAGAACTGTGTGGCTGATTCACAGCCTCACCTTTGCAAGAGGTGGTGTTTCCTCCGAGTGGGTAACTAAGCCATGCTTGCTTGATCTGAGCATGGCTTACACAGGCACCGGCAAGTGTAACCGGTCCCAGAGGTGTTTAATGCGGGGACAGGAAATTGTGCTGGTTTTAGCACAAGCACCTTACCTAAGACTGCCTTGCTTCAGTACCCTACCCCCAAGCCGACCCCATCCCTGAATGATGTTTTGGGTGAAAAAATCATATTTTTAAAAAAATGCATTTGGGAAATGGGATTTTAGTGACCCCGGGATTGTCTGACTAGGAGGAACCAATGGATTCTAGAGTACGACCAACAGCGATGGGTGGAGGGGGAGGTTCCCCACCGTGTAGGGGAGGGGTGTGCTTTCAATGTAGGGAGCTGAAGAAGAGGGGTCCGGACAGAGGGACAGAGACGAGTGCTGACCTCAAGACAAAAGTTGTAAACTGGTACCTTCGGGAGACACAGTGGGATCCTCTGGGAAGGGTTTATTGTTTTTAGTTGTTCTTTTCCCATAGGCCATCTGAGTCCCTTTGGGTGTACTATTCAACATTTTCTTCTCCCTTATTGAAATAACTTTTGAACATCCCAGCAGGGAGCTTTGAACGTGAGGGGTTTGGAGCTAGAGATTTGAGCAGGAAAGGGAAACACGGTCTTTACGATGTGATCCATCCACTGGGGCCAGTGTGGGCTGGAGGCACCCCAAGAGAGAGGGAGGGCACCCACGGCTCCAGCAGAGGCGGGAGAGGCAGGAGGCACCAGGCTCCAATAGCTGCCATACGGATGCCAAGAACAAACCCTTCCCTTTGCCCCAAATCTGTTAGAGGAAGGCTGCCCTTGAAGAGGACAAGCTGACGCTTCGGTTGTCTTTGTATCACTGGAAAAAAGAAACAACTGGAAAACCACAAAGAGACCTTAAAAAAAAAAATAGACTTACTTTCATTTTCCATATATTTTATGCAGGGAGGCAGAAAGAACTAGATTAAAATGAGCAAGAATAGCCTACAAGATCCTTAATTGATAAGGGATGAAGAACTCATTTAATTGGAGGCTGTCCTGAATATTATGCATTGGAAAGTGTATAATCTAAAGTAGCACACAGAATAAGAAAAATAACCATGGAAATAAGGAAGTAGTCAAGAAAAGTGCCATAAATTAAATCAGAGTTTGAAAAGATAAAGTCATGTTAACACTCATTACCATATTTTAATTTCATGGTGATTAAAATTATAATGTAACATGTATTACCACTTAATTGATCTGCCAACATCAAGTATTTGCAAGTTTCTTTTTGTTCTCCGAAGTCATAAACTATCTATTCTTTGCTGCGTAATTTTGGAGGTAATTTCAAACCATAAATATTTCTCTTTATTAAAATTCTCAGGAAATTAGAACCTCGATAGCTACTTATTTATATCTGCTTTGGCAAGAGGCCGGGAAATTCATTTTCTTATATTTTGAATTCTACAAAATTAAAGTGCTAAAGAATATTATCTATTAATCTTCATGCTTCCCTTTATGACAGCTTTACAGTTTAATAGCAATGTTCACAGATCCAAGGGTGGCTACCTCAGCTATGTCCCTTTAAAACTAGGCATTTTTCTTTTTATAGAAAGCTGTCCTTTGTTGAGGATATGGACCCATCTCACTGCCGAGCCCTGAACCTTTTTAGCATCTGGTGCCCTGGACAGAATTGCCCCCCCCACACACCGCCCCGGGTGGTGCAAACTGCCAGACACCTGGCAATTTTCCGGGCCTCCACCTTGCTTGGTGCCCCTACCTCTCACACACCCCCCTTGGATGAGATGAAGTCTTGGTGCCAACCCTTTGCTGTAATTGGGTCTGACCCCCGAGAAGGCAGCTGCCTCCAGCCCGATTTAGCTCATCCCTCATTGATGCATGTGTGCTAGACCACCCTGGTTCTGATGGAGTAAATAGGACACATATGCCACGGTGGAGCCTCATGAGTCTCTTTGGATAAAAATAAGTTTAGAAAATTGCAAAACCTTTCAGAGACAATACTTTCCTAATGATTCCTGACTCCTCTGACACCCCATCGCACTGATTAATGGTCATTCAAATTGACCACCTGGCATAGCTCACTGTCAAAATCAAGAAGGACAGATTTTCAAGAGTCAGGTACTACCTTTTGTGCTGTCAAATCCTGCTATGCACCTGTGAGGGGGGCGGGGGGGGTGTGCACCTGCATAGGCAGCCTTACGATGATTATAAACAGGTGCGGTATCTGAATCCTAAAATTTATTGGTGGCCCCTACTCCACGAGTATGTTCTCTAGTACCATTCTTCTTAGCACTTATAAAATTAGCCATTACAACAACAAAAAAATTTAACCATTACAATGAGTTCTCATACGTAGCAATATGGTTAGGCTGAGGCCAGTCAAATATTTGAAGGCTATGAGAAGCGGAGAAAGATTCTGTAGAGATCTTTGTGATGAACTATCTGGAGGTTTAAAAACAAAAACAAAAACAAAAACAAAAACCAGGAGGCAACAGAAACAGCCTATTTTCCATTATTACAAGCTATGAACAAAGAAATATACTTACAGGGCTGAGTCTCAGTATGGATTGGATCACACCCTGAACATTTCTTTTAAAAAATCTGGCTCTGATGGGGTTTACAATTGAGCACACATAAAATTCATACCCGAGAACACTGTCCATGGTTGTAGAGCAGAGTCAGGGAATATTTGATGGTAAGAAATAAAAACCCCTTCAAAATGACACAAACCCCAGGAGAGAGCATACTGGAAGCAGACGGGATATCTCTTGGCTCCCAAAGGCAGAGAGTGTAGCCAGAGGGCCGGTATAAATGAAAGGCAGGATCTAAGGGGAGGGACTGCATTGTCCCTCAGCTGTTCCCTGTGTGGTCCAGCTCGTTTCAGTTCAAGCAAGAGAGAGAAAGAGAATTGATTTGGTCACTGGCCAGCCACTTGACTAGAACCTTCTGGGCCACGTGGCTCAGAACTCGGGGTGGGGCAGTTTTGGACAGAGTGGCCTCTTAGCAACAGTGACCTGATGTCCCCATAACAAGCAAGATCTCTGGTCAAGGGGAGCTTTGTGGCTTCCCACTTTTGGTACTTACTTGGTGGGGAGAGTACCAGGGGCTGTATGAAGACGTTCAGATATTTCACAAAGGGCCAACGGGAGGTGTATTTCACGAAAAGGGCTGGGAGAGTGTGTGTTTAGTCTGGGATTAGAAAATCTAAAGACTGTAGGGAGCAATGCTAGCCTTGGGGTGAGGGTAAGGACAGAACTCAAGGGCCGATGTGAGCCTCCGAAAAATGGGAAGTGGCCAGAGTAAGGTCACAGACCAGGAGGACAGATATCGGGAGAGGAGTGAGGAATCAATCAGAGGGTTAACTCATCATCTCAGTTAGAGACATTTAATTTAATTCTCTCATTTCATTCTGACAACAAACCTCCCACACAGTTAGAGGTGGCTTTGTATGGTAATTACACATCCAACCTCTAGAGCCCGAGGCCCTGCTCCAAACGCCAGTCCTGCCACTCCCCAGGGGTAGAATCTTGGGCTAGTGATCTTTCTGGTCATGCCTGAATTCCTCGTCTGCAGGACTCCAGCAAAGGGTTAACTCCAGCTCATCTGCCCACTCTGGGGTTAAACAGGATTGGGAGGGGAAGGGAGAAGAGGTCAAAGAAAGTGGACTAACCTTTGCTGAGTGACCTATTAGGAACCAAAGCCTACGCAGATGTTTTTACATCTCGGGAAATTCTCAAATCTTCGGATGAACTAGGAGATCTTAGCTGTGTCTCTCTAGGTCTGCCCCCTCCCCCAGCTCTTCTAATGATTCCCACTGATTATTCTGCAGCTCACATGACTATTCTCCTCGTGGAGATATGATCATGCCTCTCCTTTAGTAGGTTCTGTGGGTCCTCATCATACATCGCCCTTTAGTAAGGCACAGAGGGTCCTTCCCAGAAAACCCCCGCTGCTTTCCCAGTCTCGCTTCCTGTTCCCCATCTTCTCCACTCTGCTTCTCTTCCCGCCATCCCAAACCGCCTTTCTCGGTGACATCGCTCTCCTACTATCTGTGTGCTTTTCACATACATTTCCCTTTGCCTGAACCGTTCTCTCTCACTCTTCCGGTGAAAGTTCATCAGTTAGTCAGGATGTAGGTAAAATATCCATCAATTCCTTGGGCAGTTAGTGGTTCCCTCCTTCCTAATACTCGAGCTGTGCCACTGTTACAGCTCGTGGGACACTACGTGCGCATTCTATCCACCCTTGTGCCTGGCCATCTAGTCACCAGTCTCTGACGATCCAGAGAGCAGGCCCTGGGGGCTTCTCCGACCCCACATCTCCAGGACCTCGCGCACTTCCTAGGATAGGTCGGTAACCACTGCTTGTCAGTAACCATGAATGTGACCACTGGAGATTTCACACTCACGGTCGGTCTCCACTGGTTATTTTGCAAGGATTTGATTCCACTCCCTGTGGTTGAAGCTTAATCGTGTTTAGAGACAGAGGAAGACAATATGGAATATTGTTGCTGTGGAAACAAACTTGCAAAATAGCTTTCTTTTCTACTGGTGTATAAATGTAGGAGCCGTATCGCACGGCCCAGCTGAATGTGAATACTTACACGATGGCACTGGAAGCCCGGAGTTCGCTCCCGAGGTGCTCTGCGGCGGCCAGCTGTGCGGACCACGGGACACACTCCAGGTACCTTTCCTGCATCTAATCGTTCTCACTTTGATGAGCAGTCACTGGGAACTTGAAATATTATTTTCAAGGCATTCTACAATGAAATTATTGCATTTTAGTGGATTTCTGTTTGGGGATTTAAGATGCTTTAAAATCACACCGTGTAACAATTTTTTGAGAGAGAGGGAAAAAAAACCCCACACTTGCCCATTATTTTTAAAGGTTCCTTTCAAAAGCCTCTATTCTGTCTTATGTATTTGGGATCAGCCCACATGGAAAGTCTTTCTTGAGGTTCTATACAAATATTTTCCCTTTCCCGCCATGAACTCCTACAAGAAGGGAACTAAAAAATAATAACAAAATACTTTGCATTTTGTGATATTTCCGCTCGTGGGATGATTCTTTGTCTAGCCACCATGTCCCTTGACTGATTACCACTGTTCCTGAAGGAAAGTGAGGACATTTTCTTACTGTTTTCGCCTTAATTGACCAAAAGCCCATTTTCATGTATCAAAACCTCCATGTCCTATCCGATCTCTGGGGTTCTCTAACTTGACTTTTACCATAGCGATAAATTTCCTGGCTCTCAATCTACGCTGTAGTATCAGCTCCAATATCCTTGCCTCAAAAATTGTAAAAAAAAAAAAAAAATGGAGGAGTTTCTCATTTTCACCTATATAGGATATTACATAATTCAAGCATCAAACAAAAACTGTATGACAGTATTCAATCTTTCTCTACAGGCTTTCATGCGGTAGGTGCCCCTCATGTCATAGATGTATAATTCACATATAAGTGGATTTGACAAAGAAAAGATAACACTGAACTCACTGGGTTGTTCAGAGGATATAGTTAGAGAGGGCGTATGGATAATGCAGGGTTCGATGGGGTTCCGTCCTCTTCCCTCCTCATGCTCTGTACTAGCCCTGGCTGACCTCCATCCATTCTGGGATATGTCCCCCCCAAATATGTGTACTTCAGACTTCACGCATGAGTTCCCAATCTACACACTCAATTGTTTACCTGGAGTTTCCAGTCACCTCTAACACAATATATCTAACACTAAACTTATCTTTGGTCTTTCCAAATTGGCTTCCCTTCCTGAATCTCCATACTGGTGAGTGCGCTGCCCCCCATCCCCTTCTCGCTCTTGCACTGCCTTCATTTCCGATCCATCACCAAGCCCTGTCATTCCGTGGCCAAGCCTGAGTGGACCCCTCACTTGTCTCCATCCTGTGCCTCCACTTTGCCAAAGGCTGCCAATCTCTCTCACCTGGGCTCCTGTAGCAGGTTCTGGGGGACCCCTGCCTCCAGTCTCGCCCTTCACTGCAGCCGAGTCCTCACCTTCCCTCCTTTCTCCCTTTCACGGCCCTCTTCTCCTCAGAGCAAAGCCAAGTTCTTCACGATCCTCTGAATCCTTTCTCTGGTCACCTCTCCACCTCTTCTTTTCCCATTTTCCTAACATCCCTCTCTCCGGTGGTACCAAGTGCTTTTAGTTCTTCCAATACCCAGTGCTTCTCTTACCTCCAGGCCTTCGCACTCACTCAGACTTGGCTGACTGGGAGTTAATAAACTACAAATAGAAAAAAATCCTAGGATTTCTCCTCTGACTCTCTTTCATAGGGAAGTGTCTTCACTCACCTCTCCCTTGCACTCCAGACCGTATTTCCAAGTATCCTCCCACTCATCCTCCCCTTGGATATTTAACAGACATCTCAGAATCAACTATGTCCCAATCCATCTTCTCTGTCCGCTGACGCCACTGCTCTCCATAACACACATCACCCCTCACACACGAGGCACTTTACTTGTTCATTCCATTCACCATGTGTCTTCCTCATGGAAGGTAAACTCCAACAGAGGGGGCAACGTTTCTTTGCTCAATAATGAATTCCCAGGGCCTAGTATGGTTCTTGACTATTGTGGACTGAAGGTCTGTGTGCCCCCCTAAGTTCGCAGGTTGAAGCTCTACCCCCACCCCCTACTGCTATGATATTATTAGGAGGCGAGGTCTTCGGGAGCATTAGATGAGGTCATGACGGTAGAGCCCCCACGATGGGATCAGTGCCCTTGTAAGAGTCCCAAGGGAGCTGGCTTCCTCTGCTCGGTTCTTTGCCAGGGGAGGATACCTTGAGAACTTGGCAGTCTGCAACCTGGAAGAGTGGCCTCGCCAGAACCCAACTGTGCCCACACCATGATCTCGAACTTCTAGCCTCCAGAACTGTGAGAAATAAATTTCTGTTGTGTATAAGCCATTAAATGTGTGGTATTTTGTTACGACAGCCAGAACGGACGAAGATATTGACATATAGGGGACACCTGATAAATGTTCGTTGAATGAATAAATGGCCCTATAGCAATAGAATGAAGGCGGACTGAAACTTACCCAGAATTCCTCACATCTGGATAGCTGCGGTGCAGGAGAAAGATCATAGATTCTGTCGGGCAGATCTGTCTGGTTGTGTGACCTAGGGGAACTCATTTACTCTGAGACATTTTTCTCAGTTGGCAAACCAAACGCAAGATGGCTCACAAAATGGTTGTGGGCTAATTGACATAATTGGCTTTTGCCATACTGTGCTTGGTCCTAAAGAAATATATTATTCCCAAATCCTGGTCTGACAAAGACTACTGGAAGCCTTAGAAAGTTGGCAAGGTTAGCAAGCCTTTTCCAAAGCCTCAGATGAGGCAACTCGAGAATTAATCAAACCGTGTTCTATAAAGAGCTCATTTTATTAAAAGCGTGATAGGTCGTCTTGGGTGGAACGGGGTTTAGTGTGAGGGTCAATTGAAAAGCCTATTCTTGTAAACAGTTGCTCAAGGTATGGTCTCCTTGAGAGGAATTGGGGGCCTGACGGAATTGGAGGGGGGGGAGTTCACGCCCCCCTCCAACTATTTCTCCCAACTCACTGGGAAGTGTTTATTTGAGACATTGTTTATTGAGCCTGACGGACCGTGCTTTGCCCTCCTGCTTTATGCCTAAAAGCCGTGCGTTTATTTATAAAGTTCCGTTTGCTGTCGTGTGGCCACCAGTCTTCCAAGGGGTTGAGACGGGAAGGGAGTTGGCACTGAAGAACTGCGCCGTGCTGGGGAGAGGTCCCAAGTTTCGGGAGAAATGAAGTGAAAATGCAGTTTTGCCTGGTGCGTACGATGGTCAGGGAAGAATGGAACACAGTCCCCTTCCCGGGTGAGTTCGTTGAGGTGCAATTGTGGGGTGATGTTTGTAGACACACTGATGTTTGTTGACATTGCACTGACCCCCAGGAACCAAGCAAATTGGACACGGAGGGAACTGACACATCCCATCAAAATCACAGACTAACACACCTAAAATGAAACCGTAGGAGCCCTTTGTTTCGAAGACCAGAAAAACAAAGCACAGAGAGACAAAGTGACTGGATGAGGGTCACACTGCTGATAAGGAGCAGAAAGACAACTCAAACCCTGGTCTGTGGCATCTCAGGCCCGTGCCCTTCCTGCCGCAGGGTGCTCAGAGCAAGGGAAGAGAGGTCTAAAGAGGCTAAGTGACTGGAGTTTTCAACGAAATTTTTAAGGTTTTCTTCACAGTTGTATTACGATGACCTAAATAAGCTTAGGACCCAATAAATGAGATAATACATACAAAAGTACACTGTCCATTATAAAATATTGCCTAACTATTGGGTTGAATTGCTGATTAAATCTGTGGGATTAATAAAGAAAATGGTCTGACCAGATGGATATACTCGTACAAGATTATACGTCATAGTCTAATGGCAACCAAACACAGCAAAGTGATTTTACCTGCTTTGTCAGCTGTTCCACTGACTCTTCTCTGCTGACTCCAGAGGAGGTAACATTCTGTTCGCAAATAAATCTGTACAAGGAAAATGTGCAGGAAAGTTAATTTGTACCTGGTGCTTTTTACTAAGATTTTTTTCAGTTATAAAAAGAATGCAGAAATGTTGTACTTAGCACACCGGGGAAATACAGCAAAATAGAAAAGAAACTGAAAATTACCTGCATTTGGAAATAGATACTACTAAAATTTTAATAAAAAGATATTTACGAAAGACTACTATCCTCTAAGTATATTGTGTGTGTACGGGTCAAAACCCCCATCTTCAAACAATGGTGTTCGGTGACTATTTTTTCCATTACTCTTTAAGAATACTGCAATTGATCGTATATTACTTCTTTATATAGAACTATCATGACTTCTTTATCCACTCACCTACTGTTGACCATTTCTCATGTTACCAAAGTTTCCATATTATAAATATTTCTGAAATGAAAACAATCCTTCCTGGGCCACATTTCAGATATTTATCCTTCCCAGAATAGATTCCTAGAAGTTGGATTATAAGCTCAAACACTATGACATTTTTTTTTTTAATCAGAGAGAGAGTGAGCACAAGCAGAGGGAGAAGCAGGGAGCCCGATGTGGAACTCGATCCCAGGACCCTGAGATCATGACCTGAGCCGAAGGCAGAGGCTTTAACCCACTGAGCCACCCAGGCGCCCCTCAAAGACATCTTTTAATGCTCCTTCTAAGGATACTCAAGTGCTCTTCAGAGAATGTGACCTATTTATCCTCGCACCTGCACTATATACACATATACATCTCACCACAGCCTTGTGAGCATTGTCATGGAAAATAGTTCACAATGAGTGAAAGTTTAATGAGAAAGAGGATATTTATGTGGTCTCAAAATCAATTCCCACAAGGTGCTTAGTAACTACAAAGGGAAAAATAATAACTTCACAGAAGAGAAACCTTGCAGACATCGCGTTAACAGAGATCAAAGTTAGGATCATTAATAATGGGACAAGCTGACATCATGTTCCTCATAACAGGAAGCACAAGGAACGACGCAACATCACTTCTGAGATCTTCCTGCCAAAAATGCATAACCTGAATCTAATTATGGGGAAACATCAGACAAGCCCAAATTAAGAGACATTCAACAAAATCAATGACCTGTGTTTTTCAAAAATGCCAATGTCATGGGGCATTTAATGTTTTCTAGTTTCTATTAGGATTGAATTCTGGTCCTCATTACATTATCTGAGTGGTATTGCTGGCACAGAAGAAACCTACTGGATTTTGCACATTTTTCTTCTATGCCACCATTTGGCTTACTCTGAATTAATGTTAAGAGCTTCCTGCTGATCCTCTTGCAGTTTTTTTTAAAGGTATATCATCATATTGTCTGCAAATAACAGTAATTTTGACTCTTCCTTTCCAATAATTTTACCTTTTATATCTGTCTGATGTCTCATTGCATCAGACAGAATTTCTAGAACAGTGTTCTATAACAATACAGACGTGCAGCCTCTCTACCTCTTCCCAGTGTTCATGGAAATGTTTCTGGTCAACATTAGGAATAGGACAGGCTGTCAATACCTATGTTGTATGTTAAAGGGAGTTTATTTTTTTAAGATTTTTATTTATTTATTTATTTGAGAGAGAGAGCAAGCACAAGAGTGGGGAGGGTCAGAGGGAGAAGCAGATTCCCTGCTGAGCAGGGAGTCTGATGCGGGATTCGATCCTGGGACTCCAGGATCATGACCTGAGCCAAGGGCAGTGGCTTAACCAACTGAGCTACCCAGATGTCCAGAGAATTTCTTCTTTTTCCTAGATTTCTATGGGCATTTTTAAAAATCAGGCACAGATGTTGAATTTTATCCAAGCATCTTTTTGTCACCTCTTGAGATTATTATATGATTTTTCTCATTGAGATTGTTGAACTGCTGTTGGTATATCAATAGATTTTTCTAACGTGAAACTATCCTTACTTCCCCAGACACACCTGATTTAGCTGGGGTAGACAGTTCTCGTAGTACTTCATTTTGCTGTTCTTATCTGTTTACCCTTTTGCAACTTTGTGGTGGATTTGTATTGTATCAACTTAGTGTAGCTGGTGCTGTTTGCAGAATTCCCTTCCCTGCATAGTGCTGGGTTAGCTGGGCCCCAGGAGACAATGGCATGAGACTGGGAAGGCAGAAGTGAGGCCCGAGCCACGTTCTCATTACACTCGCAGGTCAGCGCTGGGCAGGAGGCATTGATGCCACTCAGCGTTTGTCACTGTTCCCCTAGCTCACTTGATTGGGGTGGGACAGCAGCACGGCGCACAGCAACTCCAGCCCCTGGCAGACCAACTGACTCCTGGCCTGGGTACAATGCGGCGCCACTGGAAGGGGACTGATTTCTCCCAATCACTAAAATTAGAGACCCGGGGGCAGTGAGAGACTGATGTAGATTCCAGCCCATCTTTACAGGCTTCAGTTCTTGCTGCCCCCACTTAACATCCATCTTTCTTTCCTCCCTGCCTGTTTTGCTGACTTCAGGCTCCAGCCTGAGACACAGACGCAACAGCCATAGAGAAATTGTTTAACCAGCTCCCACGATTGCATAAGGTCCAGTCCAAATGATGCATCCCTTGTGTCGTGTATTCCCTAGTGGTTGTCCGTCTCTGACCTGATCGAAATACTGTTCATAAGTAACCTCGGTCTAAACGGTTTCTGATCACTCTTTGTTGACACCCTAAGATTCCTCCTCTGACCAGCTCAGCCCTGTGGCTGTGCCCTGTGGCTAATCTTTACAGACTGGGGGTCACTTGCCCTCTGGCTTCCGTTGGGCTTGGTCAGCGTCTGCACTGGCAGAAGTTTGAAGGGCAGGAGGAGAGTGAACAGAGGGCTTTCTTCTGCCTCTCCCTTGAGCCTGGGCCCAGTGGCTGTGAAAATGGCCTTATCCTCTATGGCTATAGTTACTGCTCAGGAATCCCTCTACCACCATTCAAATCTTCTCTAGGGACGTTTTCCTCCATGCATAGTTCTCTATTGCAGTATAACAAACTGCCCCCAAATTTCACAACAAACCCTATTATGTCACATAGTGTGTGATGGTCAGGAGTCTAGGAGTAGCTCAGTTGGGTGGTTCTGGCTCGGAGTCTCACTTGAGGTTGTGGCCAAGATGCTGGCTGGGTTACACTCATCTGAAGGCTTAACTGGGGCTGGAGGGTCTGATTCCAAGTTCTCACATGCGGTTGTTGGCCAGAGGCCTTGGGTCCTTACCCTGTGGGCCTCTCCAAAGGGTTGCTTGAATGTCTTACAAAATGGCAGCTGGCGTCCCCCAGAACGGGAGATCCAGAGAGAGAACAAGGAGGAAGCCACATTCCTTTTAGTTTCGGGAGATATATACCCTCACTTCTGTCACATTCTATTCATTTGAAGAGGATCTCCAAGTCCAGCCCACACTCAAGTGGAGGGGAACTAAGTGCTATTTCTTCAAGGGAGAAGTAGCAAAAAATCTGTGGATGTCCTTAAAAACCTCCACACTCCCTTCATCCCTTTCAGGACTGGGATGGTAATGGCTTCCCGTCGTTGCTAGTCTGGAATACCTCTATATATGTGAACTTCCTAAATGCTCGATCACACTTCCATAAACAATCTCTTCATGAAAGTATCTGTAGATAAACCTGTTTGAACATAATTCTGCTTCTAGAATTTTAATACAATATATTTGGGGGGGAAGGGGTGCACAGTTACATGGCATGGGAATTTCACAGGTATATACATGTATGTATTTATTTACATATTATGTATAATTATTCCATATATATAATTATTCTATAAGTATATAAAATATATAAGTACTATACATATACATATATAAGTATTTAAAATATATAATTACTATACACACACAGAGAGAGGGAGGGAATGAATATGAGCTTTTCATGTTTTCCTAAATAAGATATTTAATAATAAAATAAATAAATGTGCCAGGATGGCTGCTGGTACTCAGTACCATTCTCCCCCTCCCCTTTCTATGTACTCTGCATTATGGTGGGGTAGAAACCTGAGAACTACATTTCCCCAAATCCTTCGCAGGCAGGGTTCTGACTCACAGTCCATTAATGAGAGGCACTCACTATGAGATTTAAAAGGCAGAAGGAAACATATGCTGTTATTTCTCCCCCTCTAGTGGCCTCAGGGCCCTTCCCACCAGTGATACCCACTTGGTGGGGAAGGCAACTGTGACCATTGGCAAGGGTTGGTTTCCTGCAGTTGCAGAATGGGGAGACAGTAGCAACTTATTGATTCTCTGAAAGCCAGCAAGAACCTGAGCACTATCAGCCATCTTCCCTGGCCTTTGTTTCTCTGCCTCTTCCAGTGGTTTTGTGTGTTTCTGTTTTTCCAATAGTTTTTTAAGCATGTGGTTTCCTGTCCTAAATCATGTTCTCCTAAAAATACTCCAAGTGCTTCATTTTCCTGACCAACTCTTGACTAATATAATAATTAGAAGGGAATAAAAAACCTGAATATACAATGATTATTTTTCATTTCTCCTTTCTATAGCAAAAGATCCATTTTGAGATTGCCGATTTCACTAGCCTGATGTCCTCTTAAAATTGTAAAAATTCTCTCTCATTATTATACAGTGGTATAAATCTTAATTTTATTTATTTTCTTGACACTCTTTTTTAAAACTTAGATTTCCCAGAAGTTTTATTTTTATTTTCACAACCAGCTCTTTGGGGGTGCCTGGGTGGCTCAGTCATTAAGCGTCTGCCTTCGGCTCAGGTCACGATCCCAGGGTCCCGAGATTGAGCCCTGAGTCAGGCTCCCTGCTTGGTGGGAAGCCTGCTTCTCCCTCTCCCACTCTCCCTGCTTGTGCTCCCTCTCTGTCAATTAATTAATTAATTAATTAAAAGGATCAGCTCTTTGATTTGTATACCATATAAATTAGAAGTGTATTTGGCTGCATGCATCACAAAATGAAACTAATAGTGGCTTCAAATAAGCATTTATTTTTCTAACATATTCATGAGCTCAGAAATGGGTGGTTGCTGGCATTGTTCAGCTACTCACCAGTGTCATCTGGGATCTAGTCTCATTCTGTTCTTCAGATTCACTATTCCCAACCCTCTGGCTTTTCTCCTCATGTTGGTGGCTTCCTGATCACAAGATGGTTATGACCTCAGATACCAGAATACTGTCAAGATAGAAAATGTGGTCGGGGAAGGGGGAAAGCACTAAAGCATCTCTGTCTGTACCCCTTTGACCATTAAAGCAAGAGTGGGTCCCAGAAGCCCCGTCAATCATCCTCCACTGATATCTCAGGGACAAGACTTTTTTCACATGGCCACTTCTAACTACAAGGGACCCCAAGAAGTTAGTTATTTTACTTTCCAGCTTCTATGGAAGAAGACAGAAAATGAGGCCAGGACTGGAACACGAAGAAAACCATTCTACAGTCTCTACATCTATCAACTGCACAGTGTTTGTTCTGCCTTGTGTTTATTTTCTAAGTTATTGAGTTCAAGAAGGAAGTTTGTTTTATTTTGTCGTTAAATAATGAGGTCACTTTATGCTATGAATTTTCCTATGAGGATAGCTTTGACAACATCCCATGAGTTTTGATGTACTGTATTCTTACTGCAATTTTCTAAATAATCTTCAATTGTGCCACTGATTTCCTCTCTTAATGATATTTTAGGAGAGCATTTTTCATTTCCATGACATTGAGGGCCTTACCCTTGAATTTTCTTGATTTCTAGATTTACTTTATTTTAGGCAGAGACCATACTCTCCTTTTTTGAGATTTATTGAATTTTCCTTTATGGTGTAGTATAAGGTCTGGGTTTTTTTCCTTTTTTATTTAAATTCAATTAATTAAGACATAATGTATTATTTGTTTCAGGGGACAAGTTTATGATTCATCAGTCTTATATAATACCCAGTGCTCATTACAACACATACCCTCCCCAGTGTCCACCACTCAATTATCCCATCAACCCACCCCCTCCGGTCTAGCAACCCTCAGGTTGTCTCCTGTGATTAAGAATGTCTTATGGTGGGGCTCCTGGGTGGCTCAGTCATTAAGCGTCTGCCTTCGGCGCAGGTCATGATCCCAGGGTCCTGGGATCGAGACCTGCACCGGGCTCCCTAGTTGGCAGGAAGCCTGCTTCTCCCTCTCCCACTCCCCCTGCTTGTGTTCCCTCTCTCACTGTGTCTCTCTCTGTCAAGTAAATAAATAAAATCTTAAAAAAAAAAAAAGAGTGTCTTATGGTTTGTTTCCCTCTCTGGTTTCATCTTGTTTCATTTTTTTCCTGTCTTCCCCTCTGATCCTCTGTTTTGTTTCTTAAATTCCACACATCAGAGAGATCATATGATAATTGTCTTTCTCTGATTGTAAGGTCTGTTTTTGTAAATATTTCTCAAGAATTTTAATAAAAGGGATAATTCGACTTATAATATTATATAATATGTAGGTATTGTTCATATTCTCTATAAACCCAGTTTCGTGGGTTTTTATTTTTTGCTCCTAATTTGTCTACAGAAATCTACCAAATAATTGTAAAACTATCTGTTTCTTCTTATGTTCGTAATCATTTTTTTTCTTTATCTGGCTTGATGCTTTGCAACTTGGCACTGACGTCTCATGACAATACACTTCGTTATCACTGGACATTGTGGAGTTAGGCTGCCTGGACTTCTGATAGAAAGGCCTTGTCTTTCTGACAATGAAAGAGGGACTAGCTAAAGCATGTGGATTTTAAGCTTGGCTCAATTACTTACTAGCTTTGTGGCCCTGAACAAGACACAGCCTCATTGGGCCTTAGTTTCCTCAACTGTAAAATTGGAAAAATAATAGTCCTTACTTGATAGGGTTGTTGAGAGGATTGGATGACATAATTCATGCAAAATGCTTAGAGCACTACTTAACACACAGTCAGCACTCAGTAAGTGTTGTTGAAGGACTCAAACAAGGAGGCCCTTGGACTAAGGTGGCTCTGGGGCCATGGGTAGCCCAGTAAGCAATCCAAAACCTAAGCCAGAGCCAATTCCTGTAAATGCCTCAGGGTAAGAAGAACAACTGACCACAATCAGCCAACCAGACTCTCCCAAATAATGCAACTGCTTAAGCTACAGCCAATCAAATAATTTCCTTGTTTTCCTTCCGCATCGTCTCTCTGAGAAGTCCTGCCCGGAGCTCCTGGCCATGGAATGCTCCAAACCCGCTCCAGTTCGGCACTTCCTGATTCAAACTGACTTTAGCTAAAATAAACTTAAAAATTTTAGCATGCCTGTTCACCTTTTAACAGTGTAAATAGTATTATTACTCTTACCATTTTCATTCTAGCTGGCTTACTTTGTTTTTAATATCAGAGCAAGGGTAGGACAGAAGCTGCATTTTCAAACCGATCCCATTGGCGTTCAAGTTGGTGTTAATTGGTACCAGATTCTAGCAGTCTGTCAGCGCGAGTCTGCAGGTTTTTAATGCATTTTTGACATTTTCTCTTTCTTCATAGACTTTTATTGGGAGGTTGGAAGAGGTTGGGTCAAGGGTTACTAGCCAGCCACCTTTTAAACCAGAACACTTGTATCTAATTTTTAAAATAACTTCTTTCAGTGTGATTCAAGCTAGGTGGAGATTGATGCTATAATTCAATTGCCATAAAGAAATAACCATTAATGCACTTTTCAGTCCTGGCTAGGCACTTTCTTAATAGCCTCAAAAGACTGTGAAATATTTCAGAGAATCTTTTTGTTCTTATCAGGAGTTCATTTGAGAATTTAGGCCCCCTTTTTTCACATGTCATGAATTTCAACACTATCTTTCTGAATCATATCTGATCTACTCTCTAAAACCAATCACAGCGTCATCTCTAAAACAGCATCTCTGCTCTAATGAGAGCTCTCTTTTAAAAATAATAAGTCTGACAGGCATCACGCATTTTAAATTGAACATAGACTGCAAAGCAGCCTTCATCCATTAGTCCAACTGACCTTTGAATAACCCAGACCGGAAAAGAATAGGCCATAAATTGAAGAAGACTCTAATCCTGGCTGGGGCTTGGTGATCCTATCAGCCCAGGAATGGAAATAGCGATCATGCATGACATGTGAATTGTTCTCACAGAAAAGTCAGCCTCCTATCATGGAAAGAGCACTTGAGTAGGAGTCAGAAAATAAAGATCGTAGTGCTAAACTAATTTCAAAACATACAGATTATGTTAATTGACTTAGGTTCTCAATTCTTGTATTTATAAAATGAGGATAAGGTCTGAGGCCATGCATCCTCTCAACACAGTCTTTTCCTGCCCTCAAGGGGCTCATGGTTAGTGGAGGGACCGTGGGGCAAAGTAGTAGAGTGGGTGAGCTCTGGAGATTTGGGATCTGACTACCAGCTCCACCCTCTTATTAACTGTATGACTTGGAGCAAATCTTTTGCATCCTTGGTGCCTTGGTTTCCTCATCTTTAAAATGGGGGCATGATAATAGTCCCTACATCATAGGATGTTTTGAGGATGAGGTGAAATAATGTACATCAAGCTCTTGGCCCAGCTCCTGGCACAAGGCAGGTGTACAGTAAATGGCATAGCCCCTAACGTGACTGGTTCTGTTTGGGAAGCCTTTGAGTTTTCCCCACAGCCCATCCTGAGGCCAGACTTGGTAGTTTGCCCCATTCTCCTGAAATCCTTCCTTCCCCTAAAATGTCCAGCTCCAGAGGACTGACAAACGATCTTGATGGGAATGAAGATTTCATAGAAGTTCAAAGGAAGGGGTAGAGTAACAACCAATAATAACAATGACAACTAAATTTTATTGATTCTTAGTATGTTTTAGGAACGGCGCTGAATACTTCCCATGGATGATCTAATTTAATTCCATACATACAACAACTTTAAGCCAACTGTCTCTTGGATATTTTAATTTTTCTGTATAGCCCCTTCCCTTTAGAGAAAGAACTACTTTCTGAGGATTTTCTTTCTTCTGCCCTCTTTTTTGTCAAGGCACCAAATATTCCCTCTATTGTCCCAAGGAATTCGATTTTCCCATCAAGTCTCATACCCTATTCGGTAAAACCAAGGTGAGATGGCTGGACTGACCCCTACCTGTCCTTCCCCAGTCACACTGCCCAGGAACACCTCGATTCATCCCAAAATGCCGTTTTCAGCATCCAGAAGTGGTGGTCCTTGTCATGCCGTACTATTGGGAAGAGCGTCTAGATTTCAATCTTGTTTTCCATTTTATGTCCTGTGCCTGATGCAAAGCCTGAGACATAGAAGGTCAATCGTAAATATTTATGGAATGAACAAACGCGTGATCAAACTAACATAACAGAGGTCAGAATGAACTAGTGTCTAACAAAGACAGTGGCAGTGTGCCGTGGGGTACTGACTGAGAGAATGTGGGAAATTCTCATGGGGAAGATTGGATATGACCTTGAAAGCGAACTAGGGTTTTAATAGGCAGAGACTAGAGACAAGAACATTTCCAATAAAGGGAGCTGTGTAATAGCACAAATACCAAAGAGCATATGGTTGGTTTGGTGTGGAGAAGTCATCTGAACAGTCTGCATCATGGAGGTCCGGTGCCTGAACTCCAGAGGTGTCTGAACCTTCAAGGAGGCCAGAAAGGGCATAGTCAGGAAGAGACTTAAACACCTTATTTAGGAGTTTGATTTATAGGCAGTGGAGGAAATCCTCCCAGTGACTGGCTTGCTCAGGTGTGTCCTTTAAAAAGGTGACTCTGTCGAGGATGGATTAGGAGGTGGGCAGAGTGAAGATGAGGACAGCGGACAGAAGATGGCAGCACACACAGACGAGACCCCCTTCCCCAAGTCTTTGAGGCAACCTCCCCAAGGAAAACTTGTCTGGAGTGGCACTTCCGAAACCAACAGATTTGGGAATACTTGTATGAAATAGGGTTGCATCTTCCCTGTTCTTCTCAAGTACTTTAAATACAAGGTCGTGGAGAGGAAGTTAATTAACACAGAAAATATATCCTAGATATTAAATCTTCTAATCAAGGCTAACAAGACTACTCTAATTGGGGCAGAGTGGGGGTGAGCATATTCATAAATCCAGTGTCTGATCAAAGGAAAGGGAAGAGGGAAGCACTTTTCAGATCCTGGGAGCCTCTCCCTTGCTCTTGGCAGAGTGGCCACTTGTTTCTAGCAGGTGCTGGTATCATTAATTCATTGACAGTCTCGAATGCATCCCTAGAACACACAGGATTCCAAGCAATAAAGCACCTCTGTCACTTAATAGTGCCAAGCTCTCCTTCTGAAGAGAGGTTGTGTCTGCTCATAGCTACCCCTTTGATTTCCCCCATAATTACTTTGTCATTGCTCTGCACAAATGTAAATCTCTGGTTAATTCTAGTGCCATATAATCACCATGGAATTCCTCCCCCTGCTCCACTGCAGTTTTAGAAATCATTCCGTGCCCATTTGAATGTATGTTACAAATGGGCATCAAGAGTGGAAGATAGGAGGGGATTGACATTCAGACACAAAATAGCAATAGTGACTACAGCAATTCGACATTGGTTAGGTATGGTGATAACAGATCAGGAAACAGTCCGAGGTGATTTACATTTTCCAGCTTGGCTACTGGAAGGATGGTGATGGAATTTGTTAGAAATGGTCCTGGGAGGGGTGCCTGGGTGGCTCAGTCATTAAGCATCCGACTTTGATTTCACCTCAGGTCATGATCTCAGGGTTGTGGGATCAAGCCCCAAGTTGGGCTCTGCACTCAGCGGAGAGTCTGCTCCTCCCTCTCTCTCTCTCTCTCCCTCTGACCTCCCCCTGCTCTCTCTCTCTCAAAAATAAATAAATCTTAAAAAAAATAGTACTGGATTTTATTTAGTATTAAGTCAGAAAACTAGGGTCTAGCATAATTCCTTCCCAAACCATAGCCACCCACCGTGTGACATAAAGCCCTGTGGGGCACCAGAGAGCTCGGACGGTCCCAGAGAAGGGCCCCTCCCTCTTTGATGCACATCATGACATTGGCCAGCTCAGTCATGTGTGTTCAGTGGCAAAAGCAACCCAGGGACAGTCAGGCCCAGGAAAAAACTGAGATGCTGCTGAAACCCATCTTTACATCATGCTCTTTTTGTTGGGAACCTATCATTCCATTCATAACTTTGGGAAGATAATTACCCCATGCTAGTGAGAGACAATTTGATGAATAACTATATCTTTTCAGAGGAGGCATATTTGGTACACTGGCTGCATAATGGGGTCAGGGACACGGCAAGCTGTCAGCGTGTTCTCTATGTCATTTAACTGCCTGGCAGGGTTCTACAGGGGAAATGGAAAATCTCCTTATGAGAGATAATATCATACCCTTAGCCTTGCTCAGAAGCCTACTCTGGAAACAAGGTTTGTATGTACATTACTATCACTTGCAAACAGCACCCGTCAACCTTGCCTTGTTTCTGCACCACCCCGGGTCCCAGCATAGCCTGGTTGTGAGGCAGGTGATAACTAATCAACCCTCCATCTGATGAGGCTCAAAAGAGGTAGTTAGTAGGGTTATAACTGTTGGGTACCTGGGCCGAGCCCCGTGTCATTTTCACTGCAGACCAGACTGTGGACCTACAATCAACCCTTTCCGAGCTCAGAGGTTTCAAAGAAACAGAGAACATTTTATACAATAAAAGCATATAAGTAATGAATTTAAAGTTTGGGCCAAAAAATACAGGAACTAGCATAATGTTAAGAGCTAACGTTTACCAAGTGCTTACTGTGTGTCTGCTCCTAACCTAAACACTTGATATGGATTATTCAATGAATCCTTGCAAAAACAAAAACAAAAACAAAAACAAAAACAAAACTTATGACATAAATCATATTGTCTGTTTTGTAGATGAGGAAATTATGGAACCCATCAAAAAAATCATTCAGGCAAGAGATGGCTGGAGCAGAATTCAAACTCGGGAGAATCTGAATCTGGGGTTTAAGCGCTTTACTGGGAGGTCTATTCCTCCCTGGGGCGGATGCGGGGACGTGCTGCCCAGATCTCACCCACCCAGCACAGACACACTCCTTTCCCCAGCTGAGGGGAGTGTCGTGCCGCCCGGAGTTACAGCACCCATCCAAGGGCCGAGTGTCTTGCCCCAGTTCAAGACAACTTGGAAGGGCCACCTAGGATTCCGAGCTCTCCAAGAATCAGCTGATATTTTTCATTGTGGTTGCATTGCAGCTCACCTTCTGGCTCTGCCCAGCTCTGCTTCTTTCCTCCCCCACAGGTCTTACTGCCAAGACTGTGCCCCAGTGTCCTTCTTGCACACAGATCTCCCCCTCCGAGTCCGCTTCCCCAGACAACCTCCTCCCTTTGGGGGGGTTCAGGGAAAACCACATGCCAGGACACAGAGAGGGCATCCATGACAGTACCACACACACACACATAGACTCATACAAACACTAGGGACTTGGAAGTGAGTGAGTCTTTGGGGGTTAAAATACAGATTCCCTTACAACTGATCAGAACCATCATCAGCTTAAAGAGCCAGTATGACCCCCAGCCCCAGACAAGAATTGAAAGTGTACCTGAGCCCAAGGACTGGTCATATGCAGAAGCACAGAGGGAAGTGCTGTGCAAAGTGTGCCCAGGGGAGGGAGTGCCCAGCTAGGTCAGGGAAGCGCCAAGCCACCAGCCAGGCCTGTCCTTACTGGGGAAATGGGAGCCTCAGCTTTTCAGGGTAGAAGGCCGTTCAATTTTCAGATTCTGGAAGTCCCTTGCTCTGCTTCTACACTAACCAGGCACCTGCTAATCTGTCTCCTACAGAGCCGGCTGGTCAGGCTCACACAGTGATGGATTCGCTTGTCAGGTGTATTGCTCATTATAAATTAATGAGTTGGTGTTCTGATTTTACTTCCACTTCTTAGAGATTTTGTTAGCACAGTGAGCATTCTATAGTGTGATCCCTTCTGGAAAGCTGATAAGTATAGGCTCTTCACCCTGCACGTTGGAGGGGCTGATCCCACGCTGTGGCGAACCTGTGGGACACTACGTAACAGAGGAACCCCACAAACCCAGCCATGAGAGATTTTTCTTTTCTTTTGTGAAACTGAAATAATAACATTTTCAGAAGGTGTCACCTTTATCAAGGGAGGACGGAGGCATATTGAGTTGTGTGCAAACAGAAATGATTTTGATTTCTCACTTTTCCTTAGACTTTTCTAGACCGACATTGTCTTTCAACCAGAATACAGAGTGGTAGAGCAATTCGCGATGATTCGTTTCTGACCACGTATCAGGGGAAGCTGGGGCGACGGTGACCCAAGGAGGCAGCGTGGGGTGAACTGAGGGGGACATTACCCAAGGCCCTTGGGGGCTGAGCAGTGCACAGGGAGAACAAAGGCATTACGGCTAGACGTTCCAAGGTCAGAGAGTGTATCAGATCCGAGGGGCAGGGAGAAAACCCAGGAGGAATTAAAAAATCAGAGGCCAGGGAAGTTGGGAATGAGACAGGGTGAGGTCCAAGGGGTGGCTTTTGGGCAGCTCACATGGCTAGCTCAGTGATACGGTCTCCCACTGCAGTTCCATTTTTATAAAAATAGGAAGGCCAATGCAGTGTGGTGTCCTGGCTTGGATCCTAGAACAGTAAAAGGACATTTGTGAAAAACCTGCTGAAATTCGCATGAAGTCTTGCAGTTTAGTCAATGGTCATCGTAGCAATGCTAATTTCTGAGTTTTGACAGATGTACATGTTTACAGAAGGTGTCGACATTAGAAGAAGCTGGGTAAAGGACACACAGGAATGCTGTGTCTACAACTTTTCTATAAAGCTGAAATTATTCAAAATAAAAAGGTTATTTAAAAAGTAGAAGGGTCAATTTGTTTTGGATTGGGCCTTAGAACATAGGAAAGAAAGTCTAATTAGGTGAGGTAATGGCCTCGTGGGTTCCATTTTAAAAATTCCTAAAAACAAAACAAAACAAAACAAAAAAACCCTTATCTGTTAGAGATACTTACAAAAATATGTCAGTGTAGAAGAAAAATCAATTAAAAAATATAAAGGCCTATCTGTTCTTTAGCTCAGGAAAGTTTTCTTCAATGTGCCTTTGATTATTGTTTCCATTCTAATTGATTTTTAATAAGTGTCTATAAATCTTAGATTGGATCTTTTTTTTCCTCTATTTTTGTTTTTAATCTCTGTTCCTCCTCTCCGAATTCTGAGAGACTGTCTACTCTTCATCCTCCACCTCTCGGATCTGACTTTCTACAGTGCTGCTCCCGCTTGCATGTCCTCCAGTGAAGACATCTGGCTACTGCTCTTTTAGTTTCTTTGGAATTCATTTTTACAGCAGTCATCATTTTTACATGGGCCCCAGCTATATATTTTTTTAAGATTTTTAAAATGTATTTATTTCAGTTTGAGAGTGCAAGTGATGGGGGAGGGGCAGAGGGAGAAGGAGAAGCAGACTTCTCACTGAGCAAGGAGCCCAATGCAGGACTTGATCCCAGGACCCGGAGACCATGACCTGAGCCGAAGGCAAAGGCTTAACTGACTAAGCCACCCTGGTGCCCCACCTTGGCTATATTTTAATCACAGACTACCTTCCACTGTCACTTGATGCTGTTGTTTCACAGAAGCCAGGGGTACTTATGTTCCTGCAGACATCCACCTAAGGGGACTTTGCGAGACAAGCAGGTGCACTTTCCCATTCCCCTTAATGACTGGTCCCTTGCTCTGAGCTCCTGGCGCACAAGAAAACAGAATGTGAGTGAATACAGAACTCAGACCATCTCTGGAGCTGCTTGTGACAGTTGCTTGTAGAGACTGCATTCCCGAGGGTTAGGAATTCTTGATCAAAACCCCAGAAAACTTGTCTATCTTCTGAGTAAGGCATCAGTCACTAATAAAGGACCACCCCCCAGCTGCCTAGCTAAATGTTACCACTCTGATGATGTAACAAGGCCCATCATTGGGCTTTATATTAATACCTTATTATCAGAAGGTACTTTTTAGGAAATGAGAGTATGATTACATACCACCAAGTACTGAGTCAAGAAAAACACTTTGCTATTCTCATGATGCTTCTACTTAGAAAATGGTATTTCTGTGCCTCCGTGTCAAATGAAAAGATTACTGTTTGGTGTTTGAGATATTATTCCTTAGCAACCTAAATGGACAAAGCTTACCTTTTTAGGTAAAAAACAGGATTGTCACATGAGGAGTAAGTTTCGTGTGTGTGTGTCGACCACCAGAGGCCTGCTCATCAGCTGGGGAGAGCGTGAGGCCACACCCCTCAGACCAGAGACTCTGCTAAAGGGAGCACTGCAGGGGAGGAGGTCATTTTCCCCCTAAGGGTCAAGGACATCCAGGAGACGGGTTTGGGTACAGTGGAGAGAGTCCAGGGTGTGCGAAGGACAGGAGACATGCAGGACGTGTGAAACGAAACAACCTTTGGAACCAGAAGCCCGACAGAATAAAAGAAATGAATGTAAAACATCGTTTTGACAGTCTTAACTTTATGCTACTTGTACTTTATATCATTTTTCCTTTTTATGTTCCATCATTTAGTAGAGTTTCTTTAGGAAGTTAAACCATCTTAAAAGATATTTCCATTTCTGCAAGAGCAGTTTTCAAAGATGGTGAGTGGCTTCCCCAGGAGACTAGACAGTGGTGACAGCTGAAGCCAAGAGGGAACCACTCAAAAGGAGAGAGAATTTAGGAGTGATGAGAGAGGCACTCACTCACCAGAGACCCTCCCTGCCCTACCGCGGAGGAAGCCGTGCCTTGCTTTTAACGTGGGATCAGTCTTGAATTGGTTCTTAGGTAGAGCTGTCATTCCCTATCATACTGCAGGCTTGTTCCCAACTACTGTTTCTGCCCTTTCCAGGACCCCAGACAAACCCACATGCCCTCCAAGAAGTGGTCTTCTTGCTCCCAGAGCCACCAATAGTGGAAATCACTGAGATCCCCTGAAACTCAGGGACCTTCCTGTCTTTTGCTGGATAAAGGATTTGCTCAATTAAGGAAATAGTTCAATAAATTCTAGAACCTGCTTTGCATTCTTAAAGCATTTAACCACATGCACTCTGTTTTTGCAAACTTTGAGTCTTAATCTTTCATGTTATACAAATGGATATAACGGGACATTACATTCTCAGAGTAAGATTTCAGCCATAGATTGAGAAGTTTTCTTCACTTAGCCACAACGTCTAGGCTCCTATATTTTTCTCCAACAAAGCTGAATTACTGAATTTCAGGCTCAGGATTTTGGTGTCCATGGCCATCCTTACAATAAAATCCCGAGGGGGGGGGTATTGCTAAGTATTTATAAAGTACTTGCCATTTGCCAGACACCATTTTGGATGCAATGTTAAAGAGGGTATTATAACGAAGAGAAAGACAAGAGCTAAACTTTGGAGTTAAATAAAACTGGCTCCGATCCTCCCCCCGCCCCCCAACCGCCGCCCCATGCCATTTACACTACCTATGTAATTTTGGTTAGATTTCTTACCCATTTTATGTCTCAGTTTCCTTATCTGTAAAAGGTAACTAATAGTAATACATACTCTCCAGAGTGTTTTGTGAAGATTAAGAGACACAGCATATGGAAAGAATGCCTGGCACATAACCAGGGTCCTTCTCCTTTATTCCTTCCCGATGCAAGCATAAGCATAGCAGAATGTGTGCCATTCGACCCACAACACTACAAAATGCAATGCTTAGTTTTCTACCTTCCAATAAATGGTCTCATTAATTTTCTGGCAAGGAGAGGAGAGAAGGGCTGGCAGCTTTCCAGGGCTAATGGAGCCTTTTTTGTAGGACTCCGTGGCTTATTGTTGATGAATGAAACTCTTACCCACCATTACTCTGCAGGGCAATGCAATCCAAATTGGATGGGATTACGAGATTTCAACACCCAAGGGTGTGGGGCAAGTGTCCATCCCAGAGCAGTGGTCCTCAATCTAGACTGTAATTTATAGATTATGTAGTTTGTAGATTATAATCCCCTGGGGATTTCTGAAATGCTCGGATGCTCGGGCTAGAGTGAGGTCCAGGCATCTGTATTTTTTTTACAGTGGTGCCAGCAGTCAGATATGAGCCCTCTGCGGTCAGAGGTCTGGTTCTACAAATTCTGCCTCCGATGTGAAAGTGGGCTGCTGTTGGAGCAGCCTTCACACTCTGTTGTTGCTGCTGTTTCTGCCACTGCTGACGATGTCCCCTTGCTGCTCCATCCCGCCTGCCCCTGCGTGGCCAGAGATGGGTCACGTTCACCACCACCATTTCTCCAGACCTCCCTCGGTGTCTGGGGCTCAGCGGCACCTGGCTGGTACACTGGCGGGAGGGAAAGCAGATGTCCCTCCCTCCACCAGTCCAAAGACCCGCCTCATGAACATTTTCAAGATGATTGCTTATTGGGATAGGTACCGTCCCCAGAGAAAACTCCCAACCCACCCACCAGATTGCGGGCTGCTTCTATGACTCCCCACATAATACGCGCAGGAGAGCCCCCCAGCTGGGTGTCACTTTGATCCCACACTCTGAAATGAGAATCATATGCAGTTTACTCTGTATCCACTCGTCTCCAAGGACCCACAGCCTCCAGTCCGTGTTCACTGCTGGGTATATTTACATACCCAGTGTGACTAAGGGAATAATTCTGGTCTAACTGGGGTTGTCGTCTGTGGGTTTGCTGCTCTCGTGCCTGCCGGGACATTAGGCTCCCTTTAAATTGTAGGCTTCGTTTATGCACTTGCTTAAAACTAAGTCCTCAGTATTGCTTTTGTACAGCAGGCTTATCTTTCCTTAGGGTATTGCCATTTTATCATTTCATGCATCATGCAGTCTATTTTAGAAAACGATTTTCAAATGTTTTCACTATAAGATAACATAAGTTCTATAAAATATTCAAGCAAGACAAAGCAAATACAGCGCTTCCCCTCCCCTTACAAATACCACTCCCTAGTATTAACTAACTCGAATTGGTGTATGCATTTCTAGATATTTCCTAAGGGCCGTATTTCAATACTCATAATTAAGGAGTACACACACTTTACTGCATAAAATATTCCATAAGAATTTTCCAGTCTCCCTGACCACTGTTTTAGACATCTGGACAATATTCTAATAAATGGGAGTACTAAAATTAGCCATTACCAGTGTCAGTGAAGTGGTAATTTATAATTTTTCATGATTATAAATAATGCTGTGATAAACATCTTCTTGCATATTTTTTTCATTTAAGATAATTTACTTTGGCCTAATTCCCATAAATGAAATTACTTTGTGCAAGACTATGAACAAGCTAAAGGAGCAATTTACAATTTAATAATAGGAAAATAAGAAAGACATATAGCCAAGCAATGTCTTTGGTTAAATAAATGATAGCTTATCTTAGAATTGAATACTATGAAGCCATTAAAAATTATGTTGTAGAAGAACATTTAATATCATGAAAAGATTTCCACTAGATATTAAGTAACTTATATGACAAGTTATAAAACTTTCTATGTAATTTGTATTATAACATGTGTTTATAATCACAATATATCTGAACAGAATTTATGTGGAAATACCAAGGCCCAAGAATAGTCAAGATAATCTGGGAGGAGAACAGAATTGGACGGCTTACTTTACCAAAAGTCTGAAAAGGGCAAGATAGTAAATACTTCAGGCTTCGTAAGTCACATGGTCACTATGACTTAATTTTGAAAGCAGCCAAAGATAGTATATAAATGAATGAGCATGGCTGTGCCAAGACAATTTCATTGGTAAAAGCAGGCAGCTGGCCTTAGTTTGCCTATCCCTGGGACAGAGAATTCAGAAAGCTGTGTGTGTGTGTGTGTGTGTGTGTGTGAGAGAGACAGAGACAGAGACAGAGACAGAGACAGAGAGAAATAGAGGGGCAGGGAGAACTGTGGCAAAGGTGGTGCTTAAACAGAATGAGAAAGGATTTTTTTAAATAAAGGACACAATCCAATTGGCTCCAATATTAAAAAAAAACACATGATATTTGGTTCCTACCTCACATTCTACATAAAAATAAAATTCCAGCTCAACTATAGCCATAAACATGAAAAGTCAAATGATAGAGCTTCTAGACGATAATATAGGCGATATATATATTCATGACATTATGGTAGAGAAAGACCTCTTCGGTAAGACACAAAATGTACTAACTGTGAAGGAAAAGATCAGTACATTGGGCTATATTAAAATTTTGAACTTGTTCTTTACCAAATGATATTGGCAAGTTACAGTCCGAGAGAAGAGATCAGCAACATGTTAGTGAAAGAGGATGCATATCCAAAAATATTTAAAATGACTACAAATCGTTTTTTAGAAAAGAGACAGAAAATCCAGTAGTCGAATAAGGAAGAGACTCAGACACTTCACAAAAAGGGACTAACCAAATAGTCAACAGATACCAGAAAGATGTTAAATGTCACTAGTTATCAGGGAAATGCAAATCTAAAACCTAGCGATATAATGGTTAGACTATCAAGAGCGAATGAAGATACGGAGCTCCGCCGATACTCCCAAACGCTCCTCGGCATATTACACGTATGCTGGCACAATCCCTTTTCAGAGATGGACTAATGCTGAGCACCTCTGTACCTGTGACCAGCGATGCCACGCCCAGGTTCACGCCCAGCAGAAACGCACACACGCATATCAAAAGACACGTGCAAAAGTGCTCACAGCTACCATTATACAAAACAGCCTCACCCTGGAACCAGTTTAAACGTCTCCAAATAGTAGAATGGATCAATAAACTGTAGTATAATCCTGTGATGCCAACTATCCAGCAATTCTGTTCCTGTGAATGACTCCTCCTTCACAGGATTTGGATGAACCTCACCCTTCATAATTTGCATGAAAGAAGCCAGACACTAAAGACTGCCAACAGGCAAAACCCACTCATTCCTCCTGACAGAGGAATTGGTAGTTGGGGCAAGCAAGAGAGGTAACTTGAGTTCCTTAGAATATTCTGCTTATCACTCTGTGGGGCAGTTACGTGAATTATTCACTTCATGGTAAGTCGTTAAGATTTATAACACATATGCTTTTCTGTATGTATGTATATTTCAGTCTTTCCAGAAGCTTATAAAAATGGATCTGAATAGAAACAGAATGAAGGCAACTGATACCGTCTAAAATTGACAAATCAAGAGATCGGGGTAAAAGCGTCTTTTTGTCTAGAGCAGCACTGGCTAATGCAAGCTTCTGTAATGATGGAAATGTTCTCTATCTCTTGTATCCAGAGCAGGAGCTTCTAGACACGTGTGACTACGGAGCACTTGAATGGAGGCAGCGACACTGAGAAAATGAATTTTCATTTGTGCTTCATTTTAATTAATTTTAATTAATTAATTTAATTAATTTTAATTTTAATTATGTGACCAGGGGTGAGTGTGCTAATCGGCACAGATCCTGAGCTTGGAGGGGAACCACCGTGAGAAGTGGAATCCACTAAAATGTGTTCTCTCTGGGAAGGGAGACAATAAGAGGTGGTGGAGATGGAGCCCAGCTGCTTTTTACCATAAACTTCTTTGTACCATTTAATGTATAACTTTCTGTGTGTGTGTTAATAGATACTAAAACATAATTTTAAAAAAGAAAGATTGTTTGAAGCCTATCCTCAAAACTGTTTACAGTGTTGGGATTTATGGTGATTCTGTTTTTCTTCCTTTTTCAAAAAAATTATTATTTTTTAAATGTTTACCATAAGCACACTTGGAAAAAGAACAAATTAATAAATCAAAAGCAAAAACTAAATATTGATGACAAATCAGAAAATTCTTTAGGGGCCTATCTTTACTTGCACTATTAAGGCAATAATGTGTTTAATGAGAATTTATGGCAGGTCATATTTTTCTTCTCAGCATTTAATATCTAAACATGCTGGCTAAGCAGAGATCTCACATAAAGCATGCCATATTTCCGCTGCTCTCTACTTTCTCATAAGGCACCCAGATGGTTAGATTTGGGCTGAATCAACGATATAGAATTTGGGGAAACCCGCCTTTGGGATAGTTTGAGCAGGTGTCTTTGGAGGAATGGTTTCATTTTCTTGCTGCACTGTCTTATAGCTCAGTATCAAGGTCTTCCAAGGGCTAGATCTTCAGTGAATCTTCTAGTAAATTTGTGGTGAAGACTGTTGGAGGTTCCAAGCTGTGTATCCAACCATCATTGTACTTAAAATATGTATCCACCCAAGTAGCCAACATAGCAACCTGGAAATCTATGTTCATCTATACCCACTGCCTTCCCATCTAGCACCTGGTACTCTGGGCTCTCCAAATCTCGCACGATTCCCTGCTCATTCCTGTATTCCTCACCCTGGCATTTGCACATGCTAGTCCTTGCCTAGAATGTCTTTCTTCCCTTTTTTTTTTCTTCCTGGTGAATACTAACCTGTCCTATCCAATATCATCTCCTCTTGGGTCCTTTTTCTGTTAAACATGTTAATCACAGTGCTGGAAGTCCACAATCCTAAGTGAAACGTCCCAGCCCTCAGTACCTGCTCAAAGACCCTGTCCTCTGGTCATAGTTATCGGGTGAGGGATAGATACGTGACATCGGGAAGAACACCCCCCCAAGGGCGACTCATTCATAAGTTAGTCTGTAATCTGTTGCAAAATTTTAATTAGAAAATGGGAGAATTTTATGGCATGTAAATTATACCTCAGTAAAACTTTTTGAAAATTAAACCAAACACCTGAAACTAATGAAACATTATGTGTCAACTATAATTTCAAAAAAAATTAAACTAAGAATATTGAAATATTGAGGCTTCTGCTAATGAGAATTGGCGTTAAAAGCCTAAGTTAGATGTGAACGCTGAGAAGCTGTGCTGACCACACACAGGCCACAGTTGTGATGAGCAGAATCCACGACGGAGCCGAGGGAGGCAGCCAGAAGTGAATGAATTAGACACAGAGAAAGAAAGGGAGATGCCGAGAGAGACTTGATCTCAGTCCGTGGCTTTTCCTTACAGTCACTACCTCCTCCTTTTACAAGGAATTGGATTTGTAACTACAAGAAGTTGATGATAGCAACTCCCCTGATTACCCAAAGCAGAGTTCATCTCTTTCTTGTGTGCTCTAACAGCCTATTGAAATTGCATTTACGAAAAATGTGTTTTCATTGGAAAGAGCCGACTGTGGAGTCAGACGGACCTGGGTTTTAACCTTGACTCATCACTTATGACCTCTGAAACCTTGGGCATGTGACTTCTTTCTGGACCTTCATTCTCTCATCTGCAAAATGGACATAACCCCGATCAAGAGGCTTTTTTGAGATGTCACATGAAACATCAGAGAATGAGTCCAGATCCCAAGAGGTCCTCAGTTAAATGTCAGCTTTATTCCTTCGTTTGCCCTGTGCTGTGATCGGCTCTCAGAGCCTTCAAACATGACCTCCCTTAACTCCTCCCTCCGTAGCCCGTGAATTCGTGGCAGAAACTGTGCTTTGTTCACTTGGACACCACTCTGACCTCCAGCACTTTGCCTGGCAGGCAGAACGTTTTCACCAGATAGTCTTGTCTTTAATTTAATAATACAACCATAGGATCACATGGTCCACCTTGGTAGGAACGCCAGATGTAGCAAATAAAAATACAGGACGCCCAGCTACGTGTGAATTTCAGAAACAACCAACCATGGTATAGTAAGTATGTCCACTGCATATGTCCACCAAAAATTATTTGTTGCTCATCTAAAATTCACCCTTCATTGAACTTCCTGCATTTCCTCTGGCAGCTGGACACCCTGACCTTCTCATCAATTCACACCTTCTGTCTGTAAATATCAGTCATTTGGATCCAAAAACCTTTTTGGAAGAAAAAAGAATTTGGCAAGTGCCTTTTCTAATTATGTGATTCCCATTAATGGATCCTAGGGGTAGTGACGATATATTTGAGAAATTACTACATACGGGGACCACACAAAGCAGCCTGACCTGGAGAGCCCCACTTTGGCCTGCTGTCCTGATATAATTCGATAATATGTACGAACTCCCTTTTCCACTCTCAAAAGTGACCCCTCAGGGATGCCTGGGTGGCTCAGTCAGTTAAGCGTCTGCCTTCAGCTCAGGTCACGATCCTGGGGTCCTGGATCGAGCCCCGCATTGGGCTCCTTGCTTGGCTGGGAGCCTGCTTCTCCCTCTCTTGCCTGCTGCTCCCTGCTTGTGTTCTCTCCCTCTCTCTCTGTCAAATAAATAAATAAAATCTTTGCTAAAAAAAAAAAAAGTGACCCAGGTTGGAGGATGAATGCTATGGCTTCCGGGACCTGAGCCCCTGTTCTCTGGGGTGGATGGAGGTAGAGGGAGTTGCTACCTCATGAGGCAACACGCGAGGGCTTCTCCCTGTGCTTTCATCTTCACTTCTTCACTGTGCTTTCTCTTAGGCTCACCCCTCACATCTCTATTAGCTCTCCGCACCACAGTGCTCCCCCCTTCGATGCCCTTCCTGCAAGCCCAGCACCCGTCATTTATTGGGCATTCACCATCTGCTGAGATCTAAGAAAAACACATTAGAGGAATCGCTTTGCTTAATCTCCACACGAACTTGGAGGAGGCACCATCCTTTCTCCACTGCCCAGGGTCAAGTTCAGACCCAAATTTGAGCTGTTATCCACATTTCTAATGGAGCCTGTGACCCCGGTGCGGTGCCTCGATTTTGTGCAAATATGAATTCCGTGAGCCTGACTGTGGGTCACGGGTACTTGGAAGGTGTGACAGTTGTGGGAGGGAGGGATCAGAGCTAATGACGGGACTAATTGCCCACCCCATGCTGTGACTAGTTCTCAGAGCCCTCACACATGACCTCTCTTAACTCTTTCAGGCACCCCTGAGAGATAAGCAGCACCATGACGGTCATTTTATGAATGAGGAGACAAGGGCTCAGAGCTGAGAGGAGCCCAGGTGTTTTGCAACTAAAAGCCTATGTGTTTCCTAATGCAGTGCATGGGATTCTCCAAATTGCATTGTTTTTTGGAACACGCTCCCTGGGCAAGGAGGAAATGTCAGGTGAAAATGGAAAGGAGCCTGATAAGGACACGTAGAAGTGCCCCTTCAAGACACCTCTACGCCCGGAAGCCTCCTGGGAGGGGTGCATATTCAGACTCAAGCTTACCTCTACTAGGAGGATTTCTCCTCAACCTAAGACCAGCACGGATCGTCCACTGGTTCACTGGTCCACCGGCCACTTGGTTTTTCCCCAGCGTTGTAAATATTCAGACCAGGTGGACCTAATAAGGACAAATGCCTTTTAATCTGACTCTGAACTCCCGCCTCACAGACCAATGCTTGAGTCAGTCCACGGGGAAACACAGTGCTTAGAGCCCAGCTCCCACAGGCTCAGGCTGTGAGCTCAGGCAGCCACGGAACAGCAGCCAAGGCACAGCAGTTTAGTGGCAACGAGATGGGAGGTTTGGGGGAAAAAAAATCAATTTTGTTAAAAATAAACAAACTATAATTCTACCTTCCTCACAGAAGGACATTGCCAAGGCAAATGAATGATGGCACGGCATTTTAGTTCCCAGAAACAATTCCAGAATCATCTTTACAACATATTACCGAAAAACAAATGTGTTTTGGCATGGCATTCAAGGCCCTCTGCGGTCTGCTCTTGCCAACCTTTCCTCCATTACTACCTGCCTCTTTCCAGGCATGAACCTTGGCGCTAAGCACTGTTGAACCATTTCCAGTTCTCTGAACACGTACGCTTTCTGGATAATTCTTTAAGACTCGGTACAGCCCCCACCCTATCCATGTTCCCTCCAGACATTGCTTCAATGCTGTCATAGGATCCCGTGCCTCAGTCCCTCAACATGGCACGAACCACGGTCATGAAATGGTTTTACTTTTCTGTGCTGCCTGAGTCCACTTCAGCTGCCAAAACAAAATACCATAGAGTGGATGACTTACAACAACAAACATCAATTTCTCACAGTTGTGGAGCCTCGGAAGTCCAAGCTTGTGGTGTTGGCAGTTTCCATGTCTGATGAGGGCCTGCTTCTTCATAGGTGGCTGTCTTCGTGCTACAGCCTCACACAGCAGAAGGAGCAAGGGCGTTTTCTCGAGCCACTGTTATAAGGGCACTAACTCCATTCAAGATGGCTCCCCCCTCATGGCCTAGTTACCCCCCAAGGCCCTGCCTCCCAATACCACCGCCTTGGGCCTTAGGTTTCCGCAGGAACTTTGAGGAGTCACAAGTTTGGACATAGTATCTACAAATATTTACGGAGCATTTACAGTGTTCCAAGAATGATTCTGAGAGCTTCTGCATGTATAGTAATAGTCTCGACAATGCTCTCATGAAGTAGACATAATTTTTATATTCCCATTTTACAAATTAGGAAACCAAGACACAAAGAAGGGAGGCAAGGTTTTCAAAGTCAACAGCTCCTAAGTAGGGACCGAGGATTCAAACCCAGGCAGCCTGACTCCAGAGCCTCCACACCCAACACCACCCTGTATTTTTCGGTCTCTTTTAGAAAACAGTGGGACCCTGGGCCTGATGCATAGAAAGCACTTAAATAAATGTAGACCGAGTGAACAAATGAATGAAACCTGGTTCTTGGCTCCGAGCAGCCCTCGGCTGCCCGTGTGGAACAGCAACTTTTCTAACGTGGCCACCACCCTCCCAAGTCCTGAGCCCTGAAGCCAGGAACAGAGTCGGCGGCCTCTGGGCCTCGCTGTGCCCACGCGCCCCAACACTCGGAGAGTTCCTGATTGGGCACAGATGCCCCCTGATCTTTAAAAGAATCTCCGCTTCCGCTGGAACAGGTAAATCGCTTCGGGGAATGACAGGTTACTCCTCTCTCTCTGAAGACAGAAACTGTTCCTTCAGTGCAGAGTGAGTTAGTTGGAAAAAACTGATTTCACGCTTTGCTGAGTCTGATTGCCCCTGAACACCGGAGCGCATTATCTGCCCGCCTGCACCGGCTGGGCGGGAGGGCTGCGTGACTGCGGGGCCGGGGCGCTGCGGGGCCTCTGGGGGGAGATCGAGGATCTCCAGGTAGGCAGCTCTTCTGGCGATAGCACTACTTTCTTGCCCTCCACTCCCCCTTGCTCCCACTTTTTCCCATTTTTCTCCAGGGGCTGCAGACCTGCTTTTCCAGCTGCCTACCTTAAGGCCTTCTGCCCTTGGTTGTTCCACAGGCTTCCCAGCCACTGCGCCTGAAAGGGACTTTTCGTCCTCAAATCTGCTTCACTTGTGTTTCCATCACTGTCACCTTCAGGCAGCCACCCCCCTAAGCGTCAAGTCACCTAGACTCCACACCCATTACGGATTTCCTTGTCCTCCCTGTGTCCCCTTGATGCTGACACTCTAATAGTAGAAGACAGTCCCAGGTTCTCTGCCTCCAGCCCCCTTGCACAGGATGGCATGGGGCCCCTCACCAAAAAAAACGGTCTCGCTGCCTAGAACCTTCCAAAGAACCATCACCTGCCCCTTCCAGAGAGCAAGTGTGGGCCCAAGCAGGGCCCAGGCATGCTGTAGTTTCTAGCCGGAGCTGTGGCTTGTGTGGTCGAGGGCAGGGAGGCAAGAAAATAAAATCAAATCCAGACAGCTTACTGGTCAACCCAAGGGTTAAGTGGTGTAGAGAAATGCTCCAGAAAGTAAGATGGAGGAAGCTGGGGAAGTAGATGGAAGAGGAAAAACAAACAAAACCTAGCACCCCTGGGGTCCCTCTGACAGAGAAATGGATTTGGGGGTTAAAGGGGAAAATGCTACTGCAGAGTTTCCTTGGGTGCCTTTGGATGAAGTTGGTCAAAGATAGCAATGTTCAACAATGAGTTTGAGATACGCAAAGGGAGTCCAGGGTTTGTGGGCAGAAGGTAGAGAGCTTAAGTGTTCTGAGCATGAAATTAGTCAGAATTTGGTGGTTTGGGTGGGGAGCCGGTAGCATGGGAGGGGATGAAAAGGTTCTCGAGACCAGGAGCAGAGATGATGGTGAGGCATGATGGAAAGTAGCCAGCAAGAGGCTTTCCACGGCATGAAACCTCCTTAGTCATCTAGACGTCAACAAGTAAGACATGATCATAGGTTGTGCTCTCCAATGTGGTGTCTTCAAATCTACCTGCTGCCCCAAAACCTCCAGAAATGTCTACTCTGGAAGAGACCTTAGTAGCCTCTTCATTGGTCTTCATAGTAACCTGGGGAGCTAGGAAGGCCGATGCGTGAAATGGAGCAAGGATGGGACAGAGGACGTAAGTTACAAAGTAGAGATCAAGAACCCAGGCAAGGTGGGAAACTGGAGATGGTAATGGATACTGTGCTCCCCCTCCCCATCTATGGGACAAGATGGAACTCATTTGTATCCATTGAAAGATGGAAATGGCCCAGCCGTTGAGAAGACTGGGGATGTCCAGGTGGCTGACACTTAACATGAGATTATTGACCAGAAAAGGAAGGTTTGAAGCAGAGAGAACTAACTAATGGGAACTTAAGCTGGTGGAGATTTTTTTTTTTTTTTTTTTGGGGTATCGGTGGCTAGAGGAGGGAGCAGGTCAGGAGCTGTAACTGGCACTGGCCCACAAGATGGAGAAGAAAACAGGTTCCCAGAAACCCAGCCAGAGAACTGAGCCAACTCTGTGAGGTTATAGATATGCACTGGAGATAAATGAAAGAACACAGCTCTGTGTCTGGGCTAAGAAAGTGGGACAAAGAGGGTTCATCCGGGATGAATGAACCCGAGTGCCGAAGGTGGGAGGAGTGGAGAGAGACGTGGTAGGAACATACAACCAGCTTCTCTGCATCTGGTCTTGGGGCTAAGCCAACTCCCGTTTCACTTTGCTTCCATCCAGCTGATGGAGCAAACGCCCGGCTGTGTTCTATAGCCCCGGAGCCTCCCAGTCCTTCAGCAAAGTCGGATTCTGGGCAGAACCGCTGCTGGTGGAAACCCAAGTAACAATGGCCCTCACTCCCCACCTTCGATTAGCTCCTAAATTCTGTAGATTCTACTTCCCAAATAGCTCATTACCTCTTTTTCCTCCTAATGCTCCTTCCTTTGCTTAATCCTCTGGGCCTGATGTCACAGGGCCTGATGTGCCATCCTCTCCCTGGGTTAGGTCTCAGCCTTCCCTTCAAGGCTTGGGCACAAGCCAACAGGTGCACCGTTAATGCTTATTAAGTGAATAGTTTCCCAGCAAGAGCCAAACCCTTGTACTCCCCACCCCTCACTGCACACACACACATACTAATTCCTAGAGTAGTTCTTTTTCTTTTCAGAAGCATGTGCTCTCTAATTGCACACTCATATTTAAGTATACAAGTAAAATAAGCCAACATGGGAGAACCGAGAGATCTTACAACGTGTTGGGGAGGCCTCACAAGTGCTATTAGCTTACTCCAAAGCTTTGGATGGATTGAGGGAGCAGAAAGCTATCCTACTCTACCACAGTGGGTGACATAGCTTTCTTTAAATTCATACGCTGTCCCTTCTAGGGGCTGCTGAGGATCCATGCCCCCATTTGCCTTCTCTTCTCCATCGTCTTCCTCTCTTCCCGCCCCTCTTCCCCCCGCATCAGTTCATCATTTATTCGTATCTGCTACAATTCCAGGCACTGTAGTAGGTTCTGTGAATAACTTAGCTGGGTTAATCCTCACCACCACCCTCTGAGATGGGTACCAGTACCCCCATTTTATTTAAGATTTGTTCAAGGCCCCAAGACGAGAGAGCAGCAGTTCTCTTTGGTTGCAAAGCCCCTGTTCTTATTATTAAAATTTGAAATAATTTACGTATATGATGGCCCTTAACAAATTGTACTTGGATTCTGTATCTGCCTCCACTGGCCCATGATTAGCTAGGAGAAGAGGGAACAAGTCTGATTCATCTGTGTAAACTTCACAATGTTTTATCCAGAGCCTGGGGCACTAGAGACATTGAGTTGGTGTTTCTGAGTAAATGTTGACAGCAAAGTACAGAGTATGGGATCCACAGTCAAACTGTGCCAGTCTGATTCTACTCCATCGTGTCCAGCTCTATGACCTTGACCAAGAAACTCACCCTTCTGAACTTAGCTGTCAAAATGATAAGAATATAGTACACACTCAGTATTATATGAGAAATGCACATAAAGGGATCAGCATACTGCCATAGCAGAGTAAACACTAACTACACGTTGGCCATTATTATTAGTGGTGGTGGTGGTGGTGGTGGTGGTGAGTGACCCTTCCTGTCTCTGACCCTTTAAGACCATCCGGCATAGCTACCCAAACCTCCCCAGCTGTTAGGGCAATTCTTTGGGCCTTTCTGATTGTTCCCACCCTGTTTTCACCCTGACCCCATTCCCCAATCGTAATCTCTGGTCTCTGTCGCCAACCTTCTGATTTCAATCTTGCCTCACCCCCAGCACATGGATTTTGTGTTTGGTTTCTAGTGTTTGACATGTGGATGCCCCTGAATGGCCTTGGGCTTGGATGGGTCCTTTTGGTTCTTCCCAGAGCCTGGGGTCCGACCCTGTCCTGGCTCCAACCAGAGGCCACTGAATTTGCCCTAAGTCTTCCCCTTTCCTATTCACACTCCTCCTACCAAGAAAGAGAAAGAAAGAAGGAAGATATGAGGGCATGTGGAATGCAAGGAGGAAGAAGGGAGGCAAACAAGGAGAAGAAAAGCCTGCAAGTTAGCCTCTCCTAACCCCTCTCTGAACTGGTATTGCTGCTTCTAACCTTATTTTCATCCAATACATCATCCATATGGTGACTAAAATAACCACCACCACCACCACAAAAACCAGCAGGTATTAACTGTGTGTTACATACATGACAAATACAATTCAAAGCACTTCACACGCATCCATTCATTTAACCTTCACTGGCAACCTATAATGGAGCCACAAATAGCAGCTTCATTTTAAAGATGAGAAGCTGACATGCCCCCTCGTCCACCTGCTTGAGCACCTTGACCAAGGCTGCACGGCCAGTAAAGTAGTAGAGCCAAGATTCCCATCAGAACAGTCCCTCAAAATGCGCCGGGGAGGCTCAGTCAGCTAAGTGTCCGACTCTTGATTTCGGCTCAGGTCATGATCTCAGGGTCGTGAGACTGAGCCCCCTGTCGGGCTCCACACTGAGCCTGAAGCAAAACCTGCTTAAGAGTCTCTCTCCCTCTCCCTCTGCGCCTCTCACTGCCCACCCCCTGCTCTTGTACACTTTGTCTCTCTCTCTTTCAAAAAGAAAAGTCATTCAAGATGAATTAAGTTGCTGTCTTTGCATGAGACTGTGAGCACATACTTCAAGAGAGGGGTAGGCAGATTTTGAGGCAGCATAACTGGGTTTGGTTACTCTCTGGGACTGGATTGGGGATATGATCAATATTTGTGCAAAGGTGTCCCCTATTCCCTGGCACACATTTTCCCCTAAAGGGCAGCCGAAATTTGAGAGACCCTAAAGACCCCACTCTCTTCCCCAGCCTAATACACGCAAGTCACAGTGGGTTCCTGCAGGTCGGGGACTCTTGTCCATCTTTGAGCTCCCTTACTCCCTTATCTGGCACAATGTCTCACCCAGTACAGGTTTTGCACCCGTGGTACTGCTCCTACTGACCCCTCCGGGTTGTACTGAGAATTTAATGAAATAATATTTGCAGAAGTGTCTTATCAGATGGTAGGTGTTTTTCAAATAAAAGTTATTATTATTATTGTGGTGGTGGTGGTGATTATTATTATTACTGTCTCTAAAAGAATTCCAGCTCTCTGGGAGGCTATTGAAAATGTTTCGTGCCGTTGGAAAAGCGAAGGAGGCACCGCCATGCAGCATTTCTTTTGAAGGGACTGAATCATGGTTTGAAGACCTCTTTATAGTCTAAATTCTGCTTGTCTGGCAGATTTATGGAGAAAGAGAAGCCTGGGCAACTCACCTTTGTCCCCCCTCTCTACCTATCGGTGGCAGAGCCACCAAGAGCCCAACCCCCTCGGGAGCGGGGGCTTGTTCCTTGACTTTGGTTGATAAACAAACCTGGGTCTCCCAGTATGAGTAGCCAGTATGGGTGTTTGTACAGAGCAGTTGAGGAAACATTCCCAGCGCAGAGGACACAGCTGGGGAGGCCGTCAGAACAATCAGGGCCCCTGGGAAAAGGCAAGACGTAGTCCAGCAAACATGGGCCCGGCCTGGGCTCGACCTTTGGATGCCACGTGTCACCTTCGGTGGGGAAAATAAATAGTCCCCTTGTCTGGAATGTGCTCCCCTTCTCTTGTGAAACATGGGAAACAGGCAGCAATTGTGTGAGAGGAGCAGCCTGTCTGCGAGCTCTCCTCAGAGCATGTGGACAGGCCCGCCTCCCGCCAGCAGGTCAATACCGCTATTGTCTCCCTCTGTGGGCAGTGCTTGTCACTCAGCCTCCCAAGATTCAGGCTCGAGGTTTCAGGAGGCAGGGCCGCTTGTCCACACAGTTTTGTAAGGGGTGGGAGGGGAGGGCAAAGGGACCCACTCCACTTTGGTTAGGGGAAGCTTGGTGCTGCTTGGCCCGTGTGAAGGCCATGGGCGGGGGGAAGCCCACGTCACAGGGGCAAGGCTCCCCTTTAGATGGGGGGTTGCTGAGCCCAGTAGGCCTGGAGCCCTCAGAGGCACAGAGAAAAGACGGAGTGTCAAGGTGGGAGGGAGGCAACTGGCCTAGGTGACAGTGAGTTTGCTAGTGGGCACTGAGCAGGGACCACTGCTTTCTTACCCGTCCACGGCGCTTCTTAACCTCTAGGTCTGTAAGAGGAAGCACACGGCTTTCATCTTAAGAACTAAATTTAACTAATTGCTAATGACTTCCAGGAGCCATTATATGGCAAAGGGGGCTGATGCTGGGTTCACGTGCAGTGGGGGAGAGTGGCACGTGGCTTAGTAATATGGGCCAGAAGTTCCGACTGTGAAGGCCACAGCTGTCAGGAGGTGCGCCCCGCTCCGCCATCCTGCCCCAATCCCACACATGGCTGTCAGGGCCTCTCCCTTCCCCGGAACCCCTCCGGGGCTGACCACTGTCCACCTTTGTCCACCTCTCTCCCCACCAGTGAAAATAGATTCTGTTCCGGTCAGAAACCGGGGTCTTATCATGAACTTCTCCTTTTCCATTTCCCTCCAAATACGGGCCGTTTACAAGTCCTTCCAGTTCGGCTTTCTCAGGATCTTTTCAATCCACCCCCCGCCCTTCCCCCACCACGTGGCATGTGTCCAGTTGGTCCCCTCGGTGAGTGCAGAGCCCTTCCCACAGCTCTGCCTGACTCGGACCGCTTCCCACGCAGCTCATCGTCCACCCATCACATCCAGCACAAGTGACCCTAGGAAAACTCGCCTCAAGAAATACAGGCCACAAGACTTCAACACAGAGGGGGGAGCTCTTCAAATGGGGAAGATCTGACACTGTGGCAGGCCACTTGTAACTCTTTGCATTCCCAGTGCCTCAAATTTAAGATAGTTCCCAGTTTTCTTGCTCCCTGCGCTGTTCTCTCCTTCTCTCTCTCCCAGTCACCTTGTTAACTGATCTCCTGAGTGCCTTCCAAAGCATCCTTATTCAAGTACGTGCATTAACCAGTTCAAAGATTTTCATTCCTCAACCTCTGAAGTCTAGGAAAGCTAAGAATTTTCTCGTAGTCTTCCAATGGCCTTCTTATCTGTTCTGGTCCTTTTGCCCTTGTCTCCAGCGGAGTTACATGCCTAGAGGAAAGTTTGAGGCAAAATATGGATGGTTACTGGCCAATGAGGGGCAAGCAAGATATGGCATCTCACAGGGCTCAGGAAATTCTTAGAGAGTCAGCTCTCAGCAGAGGGTCTGCCCTGACGAGGAGGAAGCAGTTGTAATTTGTTTCAGCGCACTACAAGGAGATGATTTATTTCCCTGGAGCGGTATGATGGGCTTCATAACCACGGAAGAGGAACACAGAATTATGTAATAAACCCAGCAGATGCCCTTGCCCTGGAGGAAGGAAAGCTTAGTGACTCAGATATTAAGCCGTCACTGTAAGACTGGACAGGTCAAAGGAAGATAACCCTTGCATAGGGCCAGGTTCCCGGATTCTGGGGAAGGCTTGAGCCACCTACTGGTGAAGGATAAGTAAGACAGCTTCCGGAAAGCCTTGGGGGGAGAGAGCCAGGAAGCCAGCGTACTGCTTTTAATGCAAAATCTAAGACGTTGGTTTTTATTTTATTTTATTTTTTTAATTTTTTTTTATTTATTTATTTGAGAGAGAGAGTGACAGAGCGCATGAGAGGGGAGAAGGTCAGAGGGAGAAGCAGACTCCCCATGGAGCTGGGAGTCCGATGTGGGACTCGATCCTGGGACTCCAGGATCATGACCTGAGCTGAAGGCAGTTGCTTAAACAACTGAGCTACCCAGGCACCCTGGTTTTTATTTTAATTAGTAAATATGAGATATTATGCCTGTGTGTGGCACATTGCAGGCAAGGTAACAACTATTCTGGGTTTCCAATGGACTTCTCTGTTTTAATCATTTTGCTGGCATCTCCGGAAGCATCCTAAGGCAGGAGGAGAGAGAGAAAATATAGACAATAGGAAAGAGCTTAGGAAGGATGACATGCCTGGGATGGTGTGGGGAAAGATTGGAAGTACTGGGATTTATTGGAAGGCAACTGTCAGTGCTTTTTCTAGGTAAAAGTTAAGTGGATTTTTTTAAATTAAAAATTAACATTTAAACTGCAGAAATAACTTTCCCCCTTTTTTAAAGAGGAAATTCTTTTAGCATTTTCTAGAGAGGCTCTCCCTGTCCCGAGAGATTAGATGGTCCTATTATGCAAACTCATTGCCTCCTGTACTTTCCCTTCCAAGCACTTCTCATAATTTTTAATCACACATCTGTATGTTTCCTCATGTATTTAATATCTATTCCCCCACTAGACTATAAATTCTAGGAGTACAGAACCAGATTGTGGTTTTCCCCTGCTCTATCCCCAGCACCTAGCACTTGCCTGGGACATAATCTAAACTCACAAGGACTGTTAATGATGGACTATACAGGGGATAAGGAGGAAAATGAGGACATGAAGGAGTAATAAAGAATGAAAAATGGATTGAAAGTCTAAGTGAGAATGGAGAATTTTATGGTATGAGTTCTAGAAGTTTGGCCAGAAGTTATGGGAGGAATGGAATTGAGATTTTAAGAGGAAGTGTAGCTATTGGTGATGACAAGACCTAGACTAGGGTATCACATAAGAGGTGGGAACTAACATGGGATGGAGAAATTCATGACGGGTGAGGAGCTGTCCTCACCTTCTCAATGTCTGAGGCCAGCTGTTGACTGTGTCTTCACCATAGATGTTGCCCGTAACAAAAAGATTGCTAATGGCAGGGATGATATGAAGAGCTGAAGCCTACAGCACATGCTGGGGAGACAGAGAAGTTGGTGGATGACAACAGGAGGGAGAGAGAAGCAGCATAGTCTGATGGCATATGTTCCCTCCATCCGTTTTTGTTTTTCTTTTTAAGATTTTATCTATTTATTTGAGACAGAGAGAGCACAAGCAGGGAGGAGGGTCCGAGGGAGAGAGAGAAGCAGACTCCCCACTGAGCAGAAAGCCCGATGTGGGGCTCGATCCCGGGACCCCGAGATCGTGACCTGACCTAAAGGCAGCTGCTAACCTGACTGAACCAGCCAGGCACTCCTCCATCTGTCGTTTTTTTTAAACAAATATTTACTAAGTGCCCAATGAAGCCCAATTCATGCTATGAGTGATACAAATAAGAGTGAAATATTGCTCCTCCTTCAAGGAGCTTATAATTTACTGCCTATAAATAAGTAAATAACATTGAAAGGCATTTATTGGTTCAAGTGTTATTGATGATCTTAATGTGTGTCAAGCATAATACCAGGCCCTTAAGGATATAAAGACTCATGGATCTTGCCTTCAAGGAGTTTATTGTATGGCGGAGATACAAACAGCAACACAGAAAATTATAACCCAAATGGATAAATGCTAATGCTGAGGTTTACCCATAATGTCAGAGGGCATGAGGAAGTTTCTTAATCTAAACAAAGGAAAGGGTATCAGTGAAAATTTCTAGCAGGAGAATATGTCTGCTTTCAATGTTGAAGAAAAAATAAGGGGAAGTGGAGAGGCAGATTGGAGATTGTTCTAGAGAGAGGAAATCATGAGTGCAATGCCTGATGGTGAACGAAAGTTTGGCACATTCTGAGACCCGCAAGAAGCTCCATGTGATGGGAGCCTAAGAGAAAGGTGGGCAGTAGCAGAAGATGCAGATGGAAAGGTAAGCAGGTGCTAGATCATAAAGATTTTTAGGACAGGCTAGGAGCTTTGAATATCATCCTGAAGACTACTAGGAAACCATGCAGTACAGTAGTTAATGACATGAGTCTCTCTGGATTATTAGTAGCAAATGATTAAGGGAAAAGAAAAAAACAAACAAACAAACCCTGACTCAAACAAGCTTAAGCAAAAACATGAATTTGCTAGTCACATAACTAAAAAGCACAAGGGTAAATGTGGCTTCCATCAAATCCTGACATGGGCTTCCTTCTCCACCTTTTGGTTCTACTCTTGTAAATGTTGGTTTCATTCTCTAGATCTTTGAGGCATCAGTTCCAAGTGTATGTTTATCCACAGTTAAATCTAGTAGAACCAGAACTTTTCTTCCCTGCGGTTCTCACTCAAGCAAGACCCAGGACTCCCTCCTCTTAGACCAATTTGGTCACAAGCCTTCTCTGAACCAATCTCTGTGACAGGGACTCAGTGCAAGGATTGGCCAGGCTTCTCTCATGCTCCACCCCCTTGAACCCGAATCAGGGCCCTAGAAGGGATGAGGGAAGGGGGTTCCTCCACGTAACCCCCTTCCATGTAACAATATGGAGGGGTTCCTCCATATTGTCACCACAGTGAGGGTGAATGGATGTTAAGCAGGTAAGAACAACAAATGTGTGCTCCAGCTTTAAGAAAGATCACTCTTGGTGACTTTGTAGAAAATCTGAAAGCCTAGAGGCAGGGATACTTGTCAGTCAGTACCATCAGAGAATAGGTGATGAGGACCTAAACAAGGCAATGGGAATATGAGAAGTTTTTAGGTAGTAGAGATAGAATTTGGAGACTGACTGCAAGTCAAGAGAAAGTGAGGAGTCAAGATGACTCCCAGGTTTCTCGTTTAGACAACTAGGTAACACCATTCAACAGAGATAGAAACTGTCAGAAGAGGAGCAGTGTGGATGGTAGGAAAGGTTAGTAAGTTCAGTCTTGACATCGTGAGTTTAAAGTGCCTGTGGTGCGCTCAAGTGGAGGGTTCTGGGAGGCAGTTAAATTTAAGAGTCTAGAACTCAAGGAAGAACTCTGAACCAGAAACATGGATTGGAGAGTCAGGTTATAGATGAGGACCGACTCCGTGGAGGGAAGATTAGACAATTTAGGAAAAGTGTGTAAAGGAAAGAGTCCCAAGCACCCCAAAACCTAAGGGGCAGGCAGAGGAAAATGAACTTAACAAAGATGACTTGGAAGAAATTACCAGAGAGATATGTCATAAACCAGAATAGAGCATCATCAAGGAAGACGAGAATGAGGCAGCCGTGGGCGGAAGCAGCTGTGTGGGGGGAAAGAGGATGCCACTTTCCACGTCATGCCTCAGGAGAACAAGCTAGGAATGCTCAGGAGGAATGCAGCAAAGCAGCACCTTCAAGGACTGTCTCGTCTTACAGTTAAGACAAAAAGGCGAATGGGATAAATAATGAGGATGGAATGTTTATTCTAGCACCGGGGAGTTCTAGGGGACAGGGTAGAAACATTCTAAGGGAACAGGGTGGGATATTGGGAGATAAAGCCCCAGAATAGGATTAGTGACTACAGGGGTTTGAACTCAAGGGCTCAACCAAGGTTGATAGGGATCTAGGTGCAGTCAGGAGAGGTGATCTCAAGGTTCTAAATAAAATGCTGCAAAAAGTTGCTTCAGGGCTGGTGTGGACTGGGGGTATATAAGTTAGATAACATCACTTCCCTGAGGCAGCCAGCCAATGGCTTCGCAATGTCCCTGGAGTAAAATGCAGTATCTTCCCTAGCCTTCAAGACCCTACCTGGTTTGGTCCCTGACCACCTCTATAACTTCCTACCCACGCGCTCCCCACTTTGTTCCATCTACAAGCACACGCACGTTCTTTCGGTACCTGGAAAGTCCCACACTTGCTCCCGTCTCAGGCTCTTGCACCTGCTGTTCCTTCTGTCTATAATCTTCTCCCCTTACTCGAATCTAGTATGTTCAGTACATTCAAGTTTCAGTTGAAGCATTACCTCCTCAGAGAGGCCTCTCTTCTCCTGCCTCCACAAGTCACCTTCTTTCTGTTAACTTGCTTTATTTCCTTCAGAGAATTTATGACTCTCTGAGATGCTTTCATTTATTTAACTTCTATTTCTTTCCACCAAAGTGTAAGATCCAAGAGGTCAGAGACCTTTTCTGTCTTTGTTCTCCTGTTATCCCCAGCATCCTGAACAGAGTCTGGCACAAAGTAGGTGCTCCATAAATATTTGCTGACTAACTAACTGGCTGAATAAATGAATATTTAAAGTTGCAGCCTCCTCTGTAGGCTCTGGATAGAGCTGTAGCCAGATTCCTTTGAGCTTTTAGGAATAGATAGGCAGACATATTTTGAAATGAGAAGCCACTCAAGGTTCTTCAAACAAGACATTTTTCTCGGATGTAAATTATTCTGAATATCATATAGCATTTCCAAAAGGGCAAAGTCTGCTGGTGAGAGAAAGAAACAAGAATCTACTGCAATAAAATATGACAAAAATTCCATGTTTTGTCCATGGCAAAACAGTCCAAGTATAAATAGTTTTTCGTAAGGAGCTATTGCACAAAACAAAAAGCCACCTACTCTTACCTGAAATATTTTTGGAGTTTTAATTTTAAATGGAGATTTTAGAGTGCCACGTTCTTCAGCACTGTCGAGGCTTAATGAGATGACTGCACTTGGCAGAGATTGTCAGAGTCCATATCCTGACTATATTCTTGTTGAAAAACTGTATTTCCTAAAATAGAACCTGTTTAGGGGAGGATAGTGCAGTGAGATCTCCGGAGTAAGACTTCCCCAAAAATCGAGAATATGAGAAGGGCTAGAGCCATGAACCAGAAGGGGACATTAACATTTTCTACATGTGCTCCAGAGAAGGCTAATTCCCTTAACTAGAACAAGCGCCACAAAAGCTGGGTGGGTGTGGGGCAAGGTAATGTTGTGTCAAAGTAAATCTGGTCATGTAGGTATCGAAACTAATTTAAAAAGGCTTCTTTATTGCTGACTTCCATGCATTTGGAGATGTTCCTAAGCTTTGAGGTGACCTATCATATCCATTCTTTTGACCTTAATGCTTCCCTAAAAATAGCTACTAACATGGGTCATGGTATCAATGGTAGTTGTATGATTTTTTGATAATAAATTTGGCTTTGACACAGTGGAGCATCAGGACTGAATAGTGGTTTGTGGAAGTGATAAAAGATGGGTCAATATATACAGAAAAAGGAGAGTAAACAGCAAAGGCATAGTTTTGATGTTCTGTCACCTTGAAGGGCACGGGCTGAAATGCTTGAGGTAGAAAATGTGGGAAGGGTTGGGATTTTAAGAAGATTTCATGCTAGCTAAGCCAACCCACCTGACAGAAGCTTTCAAGCCTTCTTCTGCTCCCTTTAACTCATTTGGCCAGAAGCCATCTCTAACACAAGCATTTCCTTATCTAAGGTCTGGAGTCATTTTTTTGCTTTCTATTTTGGTTTGAGGCTTAATACTGCTTCTCTTTTGATTAGTGTAAATTTAGCTAGAAAAGATCATTTTCCTTTCCCTTCATGTAATCCTAGAACCAAGATGTTCAGAGAGGCAGAGTAAAGCACCAGCTTGGTGTCACAAAATATAAGTTAAAAGTATAAGTTACACGTATAAATTATAGTATATCTGAGGACTATATCTTGTTTTGTGTTACACAGAAGGATCTCCTAAAAATTCTTTTGAATGGCCCATAGTTGTGGGTATTAACTGGGGTAGTGCTAGCTGGAAGTGCCAATTAACAAGCCACAGCAGCTCTGGAAGGACATGTTATGAGCGGACTAGACATCCAGTCCCTCGTGTGACTTGAATGTTGTATCTAGGAAGGAAGACTGGTCATGCCGCTGGTACTTCTGACCCTCTTTGAAGGGTCTACAAAGCCATGTGCACTGGTCTCATGGCCAAACTATGGGAAGAAAATAAGACAATTCTATAATTCAAGCTAGAATATAAATGCCATAAGAGTAGATCAAAAATGTATTTGGCTATAAAGAAGGGAAAAAAAATGATTGGGAAAGGATACACTCAGGAAAGCCTTCAAGGACCTTCACAGATGGAAAAGCCACCCCTGAGGCCAAAGCAAAGTAGAGGGACAAGGCATTGGGTCAGATGGTTCCTATGTCAGGGCTGGGGTGGGGTGGACCGATCAAGACACATTAGGGTAGAGAAGGCAGTATACAATGGTTGTCAATGGCATGGTACTGACTTGGAGAGATCCCAGGACCCATTCTTCATTTGACTGCAGAGGGAGAAAACCATAACTGAAGACTTCTTTGACCTCATGGACTTCAGAATCAATCAAATCCATGTTTAAACTCTTACTGTCTATGTGACTCCAAAGAAATAATATGACTGCTTGACCCTCCATTTCTCCAATGGAGAAAGAGAATAATGGTATCTTTCAGCAGCATTGTAAGAATAAATGAAATTGTTGGTTAGAGCGGATCAGCCCAATGCCTGGCACACAGTAGATGCAAAATAGTTTCCTTCTGCTTTAGAAGAATGCAGGGTCGCCTGGGTGGCTCAGTGGGTTAAAGCCTCTGCCTTCAGCTCAGGTCATGATCTCAGGGTCCTGGGATCAAGCCCCGCATCGGGCTCTCTGCTCAGCGGGGAGGCTGCTTCCCCCTCTCTCTCTGCCTGCCTCTCTGCCTACTTGTGATCTCTCGCCTCTGTCAAATAAATAAATAAATAAATAAAATCTCAAAAAAAAAAGGAAGGAGGCAGTAGAGTGGCTCATAGAAATCAGATGCCAAGTTGTGTTTTGTCTTGAATAACAAATAATGCTTATTTAAGCACCTCTTGGTGGTATCCCACATGCATGTTCAGAAAAGGGGTTTTCAGTTACTGCTTAGTAATGAGGGAGCTTATTTAAGCTGTATATCCTGGGTACAAGAAAAAGCCTTTTGGTGCACCTGGCTTAAGTCTCTCTACTCAACAATACCAGTTTAATTTTGGTAATTCAGTGAGGGGAGAAAAGACCATGGTAGCCAAATAAGAAATGCAGATGGAGTTTTCTTTTTTTTTTTAATATGACTCGAAATTGTATTGTCAATCCTGAAGGTAATAAAGTTGCCAAAGAAGTCAAAGCACAATTTGTGAAAAATCAATATATCATGGGATGGTAAGCATAGCTGCTATTGGGAAAAAAAAAAAAATCAGAAAAAAATCTGGACTCAATGTTTGAAGACAGCTTCGAGTCAAGATCTGATTATTTTACTAAAAAAGGAAAGTAGTGCATAATTATACAGATAAAGATGAATAGAAATGTAAAAATGTGTATCCTTTAATGTAGTGTTTGCTTTCCCTGAGCTATTTGTAAATTGGTGGTATTTCATAATTGAAGATGTCTTAGAATCTGAGATGTTTTCTGGTGTGGGCCCAGAACCCCCGATGTCACTCCTGCCTCTGTCCTGTTCACGGACCCCACGCTGATTCTACACACTTTCAAGGACACTAGCCACGCCTTGGTACCACAGTCAGTCCACTGCTTGCTGGCTCACTCCCTGCAATTGCCCAAAGTTCTGTCTTCAAAGAATTACAGTTGCCACCAACTGCAGATTAATTCTAGCTTTTGAGGTACCTCTTAGCTAGTTTACTTATGTATATATCAGGTAAATAGCCAGTAGAAAAACTCCTACTATAAAGTAACTTTTTCCCCAGGAGTACTGTGGCTATTGGCTTCAGTATTGGGTTGAGGAGGAAAAACAATAATTTGTGTGTTAATTATAACTAGCACGAGTTTTTCTCCAACACTTAGAAGCCCTTTTTTGTTTGTATTTACTTTGTGTGTCCTGCTTTCACATGTCTTTCTGTAGAATGTGGGGTTAAAAATTCTTCATCTTTACCCCATGTTTACAAAAATATGGTTTACTTCAGATATTTTCTCAGAAGTTCTGTGTATATAGAATGAGTTTCCTGTTTTAATTAGAAAAAATGTAAAAAGTTCGTTTTTAAGCTTTGTACATTCATCTCTGTCCATGATTTTCTTTGTGTTTATAATGCAACAATTTTAATCATATATATACTATGTATATAGAAATATACATTATATGTGAATCTGTAACTACCTGATTTATAAACTAAACACTAACTTAAAAGGAGTTACATCTTATTCATTCTGTATACCTAGCACCTAGTAGAATGCTTGCCTATATAATGAGGCACTCAGTAAATATTTGCTTATTATAGGTGAAAAAAATGAATCCATTTCCAAATCTGTATTTAAGATTTTGGGTTAAAAGGCTGTACTCAGCATTAAGTCTGGATTTGTAACAGGAGGCTTTTTTAAAGATGCCAATTTAGGAGCTCAAGTTGTTCCTGAGAAGTACTATTCTTACACTGGTTCAAGTCACATTTAGAACATTTGAAATCCCTTTTGCAAGAGAACATGCCTCACTCTGCTTCAGGAGTCAAGGGGATAATCATTGCCATTTATACAGGGAGTTTGAGAGATTAGAAGTCAGAGGGATCCTCCTCCTTTCAGAAGTGTCCCCACTCCACGTGATAGTTTAATTTTTCATTCCTGCCATTTAAGAAAACCCAGGAAAGTGTAGAAAGGCAAACTCACACATTCCAATGAAAAGGATCGAGAGCACCTGCTGAATATTTAAGTCAACTTCAAGAGAAAAAATGTATCAAACAAACACTGTATCAAAACTTCAGGATTTTGATACAATGAGGTCAGAATCCTTGATAACTGTGGTAAAAGAACATACCTAGTGTGTATATAAGGGTTCATTTTTTTAAAAAGCTGTCACAGTACAAGTAACATATAGAAATAATGTTTTGTTCACATCACTTGCTTCCCTATGTCAATAAAACTTCTGTTTCTATAAAATAAGTAGAAAATTATGTTGGTGATCAAAGTGTGATATTAAGCACAGGCCTTGCAGTTCAAGTCCAAGGATCCTACCTCTAGCCAGGGGTCAAAGGTCTAACTTGCAGGCAAAAGTTCACAAGGCAGAGGAGGAGGAAGAGCAAAGGAGAAGCTTTGAAATATTTAATTTGCTAACTTCAATTGTAAAGTCTTAGAAGCAGCAAAATATCAGTGAACATATTTCCACAGGGACACGAACCAATGTCCTATAAGTTACTTCACTTTAAATACCCCACAAAATTAAGTTCATAGCATCCTTCCATCCTTCCTATTGACTTGCTCTTACCCCTTGCCTGGCCCCACCTCCCTTGATGCTGTGATGCCTTCTTCTTCCACTAAACCCTGCACCTCTTTGAAGGCCAGGGCAAGCGGCCCTCCTCCGTGTCGCCACAGCACCTTGGACATACCCTGTAATGGTACTTACCATGGGGGCCCCTGGGTGGTGAGGTGAGTTAAGCTTCTGCCTTCGGCTCAGGTCATGGTCCTGGGGTTGGGCCCTCTGCTCAGTGGGGAGTCTGCTTTTCCCCCTCCTTCTGCCCTTCCCCCTCCCCTCCCCCAGCTCCTGCGCTCTCTCTCATGCTCACTCTCTCTCTCCCGTGTACACTCTCTCAAATAAATAAATAAAATCTTAAAAAAAATACTTACCATGCATCTCCTCTTTGATGATAAGCTCCTCGAGGGTAGACACTGTTTCTCCTTGTCCCTGTGCTCTCAGAGCTCGGTCTGAGGCTTGGCGCAGCATAGTGGCTCAAAAAACATTTGCTGACTTGAGTTCTGGGAAAGACAGAGGAGGAATGAAATACGGAAGGTAAGAGAAGCTCCTCGAAATCACATCTCCAGAGCTACATGACTGCAGGAAGAAATATGGATTCACACTTGCTTTCCGCAAATATTTATTGGGTGCCTCCTAATGGGAACAACTATGTTCCAGCAATACATCAATGAAAAAAAGAAACAAAAATCTTCACCTCGGAGGAGCTTACATTCTAGTTGCGTGAGACACAATAAATAAGTAAATTGCGTGGTATTTGGAAGGTGGTAATTGATTTGGACAAAAGAAAATCAGAGCTGAGAAGCTAGCATAGAGAGGTCAGAAGATGACACTGAGCAAAGGCTGGAAGGAGGTGGGGAATCCGCCGTGTGGAGGTTGGAGGGAAGAGTGTTCTAAGCAGAAGGAATAGCCACGCAGACGCCCTACAGGAGGGGTGTCCTTCATGCCTCTAAGGAACACAGAGGCCCTGGTGGCTGGAATAGGAGAAAGGAGGAGAGAGCGGGAGGAAATGGTGCCAGAGTCTAGGGGTGCAGATCCCATAGGGATTTCAGGCTGGTGTGACGGCCGGCCGTGCCAGGGTTGCTGCTCTGTCCTTCAGAAGCAGAGAGGGGCTGGCAGCACGAAGCCTCTGGCAGCACAGAGCCTGTGGCCATGTTCTGTGTGCCTCCCATAAAGCTGGCCCTTTTCCCTCTGACCTCACCCCTTCCCGGAGCCCTAGCTATGCCCATCTGTGCCCGCTTTGTGTCTGCTTCTCTCATTTCTCCAACTAAATTTTGCCTTGACATGTGATTTTATACAAGCAGTAGACGTTATCATATAACCCCAACTCACCCATATTTTGTTGGCTTGTCTAATGTTTTAAACTGGGATGTTTCAAGTAAAAATCAAGATTGTGTGCTTTTCTTTAAAAACAGGAAGATCTGGTAATACTGGGCCTGCAGCCCTTCATGGCCACAAGTCACGGGATCTGAGGATCCTTCAGGCAGAGGCACTTGGCTTCTAGTTTGACACAGTCCCCACCACTCCCTATTACCATCCTACTCTTTCATCTCAATTACTGTCTGGACCCTTACAGGCATTTCACTGCATGATCTTATTCTATAACCTACTACTATAACCTACTATAGCCTCCCTGACTTTCCTTGGATAGTTTATTTCTGCCATTGGTCTTGGCGTGCCTGCCTTTCTCAACCTGGGCCAGCTCCTGGCTTCCGACCATCCTAGGCTTTGCCCTCAGACTCAATCTTGCTGGCTCAGTCCTGTTGAGAATTTCTGTATTCACGTACCTGGGCTGGAGTGTCTCCAGGAAGTCTGCCCGCTGAAAGAACCCCAGATCTCCTGTTTGAACACAAAACACAAATGTGGAGAAAACAAGTGTTCAGCTTTCCTCTAATAAATGCACTTTTCCCCCTTGTCTTTTAAATCTACATAAGGATGAAAGGCTGCTATGCTGTTCTCATTTAACTCCCAGAGTTCTACCTGGGGCTTCACTGGTTCCAGAAAGAAACATTGCAGAAAAGACAGTTTTTCTATTTTCTTTCTTTATAATTAGAGTGTTCTTTTGCCAATAGTAAATCTAGGGGAACTGAATGACTAATCAAAGCAAGATTGTTGCTGAAGTAGGGTGGGAAGCCATCACTTGCTTCCCTGTTTCAATAAAACTTCTGCTACTTTAAAATAAACGGAAAATTATGTTGGCAATCAAAGTATGAGATAAAGCACCTGCCTTGTGGTTCAAGTCTAAGGATCCTATCACCAGCCAGGGGTCAGAGGTCTAACTTGCAGGAAAAGTTCTCAAGGCAGAGGAGGAGAAAGAGCAAAGAACAGTCTTTGAAATATTTAATTTGCAAACTCTCGTTGCAAAGTCATGGAAAGCATCAAAAGTCATTTATTTTACTCTCACCTAATTAGACTTTTAAAAATAAGTACAAAGAAAGAAAAGAAAAAGGAAGGGAGGATATAAAGGAGGGAGAGAGCAGAAGTTCAGCACTCTTCCTCCCTCTGCCCGCCCCCCCCTTGCCCCACCCCCACCCCCGCCAAGGGGTGTCATAGACAAACAAATCTCAGGTGCAGGAGTGAAATGGTAATGGTCTCCCCACCCCACTCCATTCCTCCCCCCTTACGGTGCATTCCCAATGGGAGACTGGAGTTTGATGATGCCTGGGGCACAGGAGGTCCCTTTGGCTCCAGAGAGCTGATAGAGGTCCAGCAAGGCCCAAGGAGGAGGGGCAGGAACCGGTTTCTTGGATTTAAAGTTGCCTGAGACCTGAGCAGGGATGTGAGGGAGGCCAGGCCATGCCCTTAAGAGGGCAGAAAGGCGGGGCAACAATGCAAGGGTGCATTTAAGGCTGACCCCAAGTCAAGAATATAGAGTAAGAATTTGTTTCTGTGCCCGGATGTTGGGCTTCCAGGAGGCCTGAGGGCATGAAAAGGTGACTCGAGGGAGGACATCCTAACATTAGGACATCCTACTGATTTCCAGTTCTAGGCTGTATGTTGAGTGAAGAACGGACTCATTCTCCAGTGGCCCATTCAAGAGCTAAAAGACACACCGGGAAGCCTTATCTGCGATATTCTTTTAAAAATTGTTTTAATCACGAGCCATTAGAAAGCCCATAATGTTCACTAGGTATCCCTGACCGGAGAAAATTGGCCTTTTTTAAAGAACCAGAGACAAAGCAAAAAAACCTTTTCTCTTTTGATATGTGAGCCCCTGGGTCGCTCAAATGCTTGTCTTCAAAGATTATTTTTCCCATTTCATGCCTGTCGTTTTATTTTCTGATACCTGCTTAGAAATAACCTTGTCTTTCTGGTACTTAGTTATACCACATAAATCCTTCTGCCGTTGCTGAGAAAAGCCCAGAACGCTGCTCTGGCGGCCTTCCTGGGGAGCCAGGCTGCAGCCGCACAGCCTCGCACTGCCACCTAGGCTGGCTTCGTGTGACAACATTTAATGGGCTTCCTCCTGCTGAGGACTCGGATGGAATTTGTAAAATGGGATTTAATTGGGACTGAATAAACTCCACTTTAAAATTCCTCACACATCGCCCTTGGCTCATGGGTGACAACAGTCTGCATTTGCTCTGATCTGTAACAGAGTCCGGGTCCCACAGCCCCACGCCCCTGGGGAAAGACAGGCAGAGATGGGAAGCCCACACCGCCTTTCTGGACTGTCAGTCATCTGGCTGCTCAGCTCCCGGCCGCCCTGGGAGAGGCTTCTAGCCCCGTGTCCTTTCTCTCTTCCTCTCTCTCTCTCTCTCTCTCTCTCTCTCTCTCCTAAGAACTGCTGGGGAACCCTCATGGAACTTTGGGGCAGAATGATACGCTTTCATTTAATGGAGAGCCATTGGTGGCAGTGCAGTGCCCACTGACTCCGCGCTGCGCCTGTCCACAACTTTAGAAAACGGGCATTCCCAGTTGATATTGATGGAGGAAGCGAAATTAGACCCCTGATTAGTGGATGTCTGAGGGAGCTTAGTAGGAAAGGCAGTGTCCAACCCAGAGTTTGCCACTGCCTGGGGCCACTGAGAAAGCCACAGATGCTATTGTTCTTAGAGTGGGTGTGGGTCTGTCCTTTGGGGTAAGACCGGGGGAATGGGAGTGGGGTGGGATGCATGAGTAACCCAAGGGTTGTTTGGATAGAGATCCCTGGAGCAAGGAACAGAGGGGAGCAGGGAGGATGGATTGGGGTTGTCTGGATGACACAATCTTTCTCCACTTATGGAAATGGTGGGTGAGCCTAGAATCAGGATGGCAAAGAGACTTCATTCAGTGCGTTAGTAACTGCCTAGAAGACTGTATTGAGAAGAATGTCAGCTCTCTGTCTGGGCTCCTGGAAGGAAAAGGTATCATGATTGATTAGTAGTCATATAGCATGATTCCATTTGGAGAAGAAGTTTTACCTCCATCCAAGAGACAGTGAGTTAGGAAATTTGGGGCTGACATCCAGTGAGTTCGTTGCCTTCAGAGACAGTAGAAGAACTTAACATGATACCTAAAATTCATGCTATGGGCCTAGTAGCTTCTCCAGCATTGTGTCCCACCCTGCCCCCCATCTCTCACTACATAAACCCATCATGGTTCTCTGAACACAGTCTTCGGCAGCCGGGAAACCCATGCCAGAGACCACTGGAGCTCTAGCCCTTCCGAGACCAGATAGAGCAGAGGTCCCAGTGCCACACTGTAGATGCTGGGGGGCCCAGTGTTTGGAGCTGTGCGTCCCACAGAGGGGAGCAGCAACAGCAGGGGTGAACCATGTTCAGCTGAGCCCCAGCAAAGCCTTCGGACCAGAAGAACCTCAGGAGAGAAGGGTTACCGGACACTGAGGAGTCCCAGATTGTCATTGGAGAAAGGCCACCAGTTAGAGATGGGGCTCAATTGAGTCTCCTTTGTGCAGGAAAGTAAGAAAGCAGGCATTTCCCCGAGTAGTGCCCCTGCTAGAGGGAGGGGTATGGGACCCATAGACTTATGATATAGAACTGGGAGGGCTGCTTGGCCTCCAGTCCCACCCATCATGGGATTTAACCAAAAGACAAAGGCAGGGTAAGGCTCTGCAGTCCCCATCTTAGCTGTGCGACCCACAAGCACTTGGTCTAAACTCTGAGCTTCAGTCTCCTTGTCTATAAAATGGGAACAGGAAGACCAATGCTACAGGGCCTCTGCCCACTTGCTTATTCACTCGTTGCCCGTTTCATATGTGCCTGGAAGTGCCAAGCACTGAGGTAGTTGCTAGATGAACAAGACGTAGTCCCTGAGCTTGAGCCAGGAATTTAGGGAGAGTCATAAAGCAAAGAGGAAATGCTTGGCTACTTTTCCCCTTTCACGTGTATATTCTCTAATACCCGGTTATACATAAATAACGACCATAGAGGAGACTAACACTCAGCCTGGACTATAGCAGGTATTCAAGAAATACTGGGGTTGGGGGAGGTCATGGAGAAGACATGACCCCCACTGACCCATTCGCTGGACCCCGGCCATCGGAGTCTCCCCACCCTCTCCCTGTTCTTGGAATGTGCATTCTGCTTGCCTTCCCCACTCCCAGAGGCGGCCCCAGGGACACAGCTCGGACATAGTGATGTGGTGCTGAGACCATCTGGATGGTATATGGGACTGAATCCACGTAAGTCCTCTATATAAGCTTCTAAGGTTTGTCGGCAGGTGTGGAATCCACGCGTTTTGCGGCCTCTCAAGACAAGCCCGGTATACAAGTTCCCCTCCCTGTTTAACCCGCTGCCCAGCAGTCTGGGGTGGCCCACCTCTTTCTTCCGTCTCTTCGGGTCCTCTGACTTCAGAAGGTGGTGGTGTCCGGGGCTTCAGATTGTACTTGGGAAGCTCGCCAGGAGCTTAGAAACGCCAAGGGGGTGACTCTGAATCTGACCTGGGCAGCCCGGGGGAGGCAGGGAAGTTAGTGGGGAGGGGAAGAAAGGAAGGGAGACCTTGCCCGCACGGCCTTAGGAGAAAGGCCCGGGAGCCCTGTGTTTATCTGGGAGTCATCTCCCTCTCCCCTAGCTGTCTTCCCAGGCCCCCAGCTGTCTCTGGGGCCATCCCCCTGGCTCACCCACAGAAGGAACAGCTTGGGGCTGGCCCACAGCCCCCAAATTTGCCTATCTGTATCCATTTTGCTCTTCCCTCTCCTTCGACAATATTCTCCAGGTAGAGTCCCACCACATGTACATGTGATGTTCTGAGGCTGAGCCAAAGCTACAAAGGTTAAATCCCTCTTCAGACCACTGCTCTGCTCACTGCCATCATCCACCCAAGACGCAAAATAACCAAACGACCTGGAAAGAGCAGGGAAAGCATTCAAATAAACACCCCAGACGAGACGGATCATGTCACTTTTTCACTAGCAGAAAGGGCAATACTTAGGGGGTCTAACACCTCCTAAATGCATAGGAAACGACTCTGACAATGGGCGGATAATCAAATTGTTCCGAATAATCCAATCTAGTGTTTTCCTGCTTCCTCTTCATGCTAATTTATTCTGACACGGCTTTTCAATAATGAAAATCTGTTCTTGTAGAATCCATTTCATCGAGATTTTCCATATTAAAGGGGAGATGGAAATGTCGTGGAGAATTAGATTACTTGCCCTCCTTCCAGCGCCCGGCATTCCTGGGGAGGGGCTTTGTCTCGCAGTGGATAACCAGATGGCATTAATTGGAGAGGAGAGAGTACCTTCCGTGGCAGGCCAGGCAATTATTTTTAAAGTGCTCTTTCCATCCAGTCGAAGCCTCTTGCCTGCACAGGCTACACAGGTTCTTTTCCTCATGAAATGTGTCGATTTTCAGAGCATTTTCAGCCCTGATCATTACCACTGGGGTGAGAAACTAGTTTAAATAAACGCCTCAGTGACTAAAACACGTGTTGGTGTCTCATGCTGGAGAAACACTCTCAGGGCAAACCAGATCCTCAACCTCAAAAACAAAAAGGCAGGTGTATAAATAAAGACAGACCTGGGGAGCACCTTCTGGGCACAGGACCTGTGTGGGGGCTGGGGGGTGGAGGTAAAGAGGGGAACAAGGTACAGTTCCCACCTGCCGGAAGCCGAAGTCCTCGTGTGGGTTTCTCCAGCTTCCAGACACGTAAGAATCACTTGGCAGTGTGTTAGAAATGTGGCTTTCTGGGAATCTGCTCTCACAGATTCTGAATCAGTTGGCGCTCGATAGTTGTTTGCTGCCCAAAGCAGAATATATGGAGGTCATTTTTCATAAATTTCCTCCTGTAGTTTACTGCATGCAAGAGTGTTGGGCTGTCATCAGGCTCCTTTCTCGAACGCTCCTTGGAGGATCTTTAATATAGAACAGGCACTCTTTCCAAAAACTACGTGAACAATATTTATGTCCGATATTTGTGTCCAATTCTATTAATTTGGTTATTGCTGGAAAGATGAGGCCCTTCCCTGGCTCCAAAGTTCTTGTCTTATTCATTTTCTCTATGTAGCATGAGTTTTCATTGGTTCTTCACCACTTTCTAAATTCTCCTGCAGGATTATGCTAATTGAGCTTTTCTCAAATATGTTTCTAAATAATAACAATGACAATAATAAATATTGACTGGCGACTTTCTAGATAGCAGTAGGCATTCTGCATGTTCATCTTACTGACTTCTCACAGCCACTCTAAGTGACATATGCTCTTGTTATCCCTCATCTTACAGAGGAGCCGTGCATCACTGTAGGGCCTCCCTAGCTGCCTGTGGGCATGGAGGCAGGGATTAGCTGTGCCATCTGGGTTTTCTGGAGATCTCTTACATGGGAGGACAAACCAGGATGGTCTCTCTAGGACTGCAGGGTTTTCCGAGAATCAAGACTTTCCATTTTAAAACTGGAAAAATTGGGGGTGCCTGGGTGGCTCAGTCGTTAAGTGTCTGCCTTGGGCTTGGGTTGTGATCAAAGGGTCCTGAGATTGAGCCCCGAGCCCCATATTGGGCTCCCTGCTCAGTGGGAAGCCTGCTTCTCCCTCTCCCACTCCCCCTGATTGTGTTGCCTCTCTCACTGTGTCTTTCTGTCAAATAAATAAATAAAATCTTTAAAAATAAATAAACAAAGCAAAACAAAACAAAAAATAAATGTTGATGAAGATGTGGAGAAATTGGAAAAAAAATAAAATAAAACTGGGAAAATTGGGGTGAATTAGCCACCCTCCTCCTATATGAGGGTTTTTTTGGAGGAGGGGGGACACCAAAACCCAAAGAAAGAATAGTTTCAGGTTCTGAGTGGAAAGGTGAGGCCTATGACCCGAAGAGGGAGCCCAAATGGTTCATTTAAGAGACAAGAAGCAACAAAAGCTGCGGCACGGAGGTCAGGAAAATGACTGTGATACCTGACATTTTCACATTGAATACTTTGTTGCGGGTCTGGGACAATGAGAAAAAGTGGGCTCGGCTTGCCAGCTACAGCTTGATACATGGAGTTATTAAAAGGGCAATATTAAAAGGGCCAGAAAGGAGGGACATAGATCTGCTCTTCTCTCTCCTCTTCGCTTAGGTAGGTGGTCCTGAGGCTTCTCCAGAAATGCCCGTGGTGCATTGTGTTCTAGAACCATCTGTTGCCAACCCAGTCCCGCCGCTTAATCTCAACTCTCAGAACCTCTTAGGAAAAGCAATGGCAAGACCAGCATTGCCTGGGAGCATATGGAGAACAGCCTCATTCTCATCTTTCCAATGGAATGGAAGTTGGAGTGGAGTTGTCAGGCTGCCCGTATGAGATTCAGAGTCATCCACGCAGTGTTTCTAAGCTCCTGGGGAGCTTCCCGAGTATAATCTGAGTTATACTCTGAGTATAACTCAGGTTATAACTCAGATTATAACCGAGTATAACCCCCACTCCCACCTTCAGAGCAGGGGACCCAAAGAGACCAGAGACACAGGCGGGCCCCTCCAGACTGGAGGGCAGCAGGTTAAACATGCAAGGAACTTACATACGGGGGTTCTCTTGAGTGGCAGTAAGACGTGTGGATTCCACACCTGCCGACAAATCTTAAGAGTTTAAAGGACGCTTTAAGTGGGTTCAGTTATGTATACCATCCAGATGGTCTCAACACCACATCACTATCTCAAGGCTGTGTCCCTGGGACACCCTTGTTGTTCTAGTACTTTTAAAGCTGTCCTTACATCACATACGCTAATGTCTCTTTGACCAAATCAAGTCATGGGGCCAAACTTAGGGGAGGAGAGGAGCTACAAAGAATTTGTGCCCATTTTCTGCAACTTGCCACACCTACTATATACCAGGCACTGTTCTAGGCACTGTTCTAGGCACTGATCAGCATGTAGAAAACAGACACAAGTCTCTGCCTTTTCTTTCCTTTACAAAATTAAAGAAATATGCTAACTGGAGATAGTCTTGTTAATAACATAGTAAGTATAGTTTGAGTAAATATGGGGAAAGGTAATATATAGTGGGCTTTTGGTTTATTCTATGTTGCAATGTTACCCCTTTCTGGATTTTTTTCCCTTGAAATTTTTTTAAAACCACTTTATTGAGACATAATTCACATACCATACAATTTGCCCATTTAAAGCATACAATTCACTGCTTTTTAGTCGATCCACAGACTTGTGCGATCATCACCACAATCTAATTTTAGAACATCTGCTTCTCCTCTAAAAACTGCTGCAAATATTAGTAGTCCCTCCCCATCGGGCCCATCCCTAGCTCTCCCCCAGCCCCACTCCTGCCAACTCTTGATCGGAGGTTAAAGGAGGAAGAGATTTGTCAAAAAAACATGAGAACAAAGGCAAACAGTGCTAGAATAAAAAACTAAGTGGAAAGATACACAAAAAGAAACTTCTTCTCAGGTCTGTTCTTACTGCCTCTCTATTACCCCCAGCAGTAAACTTGGCCAATCCGGACTTGAAGAAGACCAGAGGGTTGTAATCATTCATCTGTTCAGGGACTGATCATTGGGTCCAGCCTGGGGAATACAGACGAAGGTATGGACCGTGCTCTGAGCTGCTCAGACAGAGACCAGAGGTTGGGGCATGGGGGTGCAAGGCAGTAAGAGTCTGGTGGACAGCATAGCCTAGAGATGTAGAGGCTGCCACCATGTAGAGACAGTTGGCCTGATGATAAAGCCAACAAGGATGGGGAGGGGAGGAAAACCTAGACAGAGAGAGGAGTAGGGCCACCTGCTAATGACGTAGTTGGAGACCCATATGCAAACATCCCACAAATGTGCCTCAGATTTCCTAGGTACTTTGACACACAATTTCCTTTCTCTGTTTGAAGTTGGGTATCTGTCACTTGCAATCAAAATCAAATATGTTCAAACTAATACACAGCTCGGCCCCCTCCTGCCTTCTTTGCCAAGTATCATCAGACACTAGGAAAGTGTGGGGGATCTCTTCATCTCGCTGTCTGCCGACACCAACTCAAATGTGGCCTCCTCCCAAGGAGCTTCCACTCACACCAATGGTTCGTAAGCTCCCTGGGTTCTTAGAGAATTTGAAGAGAGAAAGGCGGAGGGTGGAAGGGCGGGTGAGAAGTCAGATAGCAAAAGCACAGGAAAGCCCTTGAGCTGCGGAGTTAGACAAACCTGGAACGCTTACTTTTTTGTACCTGAAAAGTGGAAAGAATAGTATCTGCCTCGCAGGCTTGAGTGACATTATATGAGATAATAGATGGGGCTGTGCTGATCATAGGGCTTAAAAAAATCAGTTAGTGTCCAATTTAACTTTGCCTCCCTCCCTTCTCCCTGATTAGGATTCTCAGGAGAGAGGACTTGGTTTGTGGGGGCCCAGGTTAAACAGCTTTTTTAAAGACTTTTTATTTGAGGGAGAAAGAGAGAGAGAAAGAGAAAGAGCACGAGCGGGAGGAGCAGAGAAAGAGGGAGAGAGAGAATCCCAAGTAGACTCTCTGCTGAGTGTGGAGCTGGACACGGGGTTCAATCTGACGACCCTGTGATCCTGACCTGAGCTGAAACCAAGAGTCGGCCACTTAATAGACTGCGCCCAGTTCCCCAGGTTAAACATTACCCTGTTTGCTTATTTACATCATTTATTCAACATATTATTACCACAAATGTAAACAAGCCTCAGCCCCTACCTTCCAGGAGCTCTGAATCAGTCATTCAGAAGCCTGTTGCAAGATGGAGTTAGGAGACACCGGTGGCTCTGTCGGTTGGGTGTCTGCCTGCAGCTGGGGTCGTGATCCTGGGGTCCTGAGATCGAGTACCGTGGCGGGCTCCCTGCTCTGCAGGGAACCTGAATCTCCTTCTGCCTCTCTCTTTCTTTCTCTCTCTCTCAGGAATGAAAGAATAAAATCTTTAAAAGAAAAAAAAAAAAAAAAAAAAGAACTGGAGTTAGGGAGAGAGGATAGGAATGATCACCGTCCCCAGGGCCAGGGGAAGAGCATCAGGCCGGTCGGGGGGGGGGGGGGGGGTTGGGAGCGCGGGACGGTGATGGGGAATCGCCTGGGGAGGACTGAGGCGCTAAGTGTAACTCGAGATGCACGGTCCATGGCACCATTTGGCGTGCTTCTCCAGGAAGGCTGAGCCACTGAGGGGCAGAGGCAGGGAAGGTGATTGGCAAGGTGGGGGTGGCGGACACGCCAGGGGCTGGAACTAGGGGGATGTTAGGGAGTTTATGGAGAGGTCACTGAGCCCAACAGGGGATGCTGGGCTGTGTCATTCCCAACAGGACACTTTCTACAAAAGCTGTCCCAGGGCATCACATGATGGGGACCTGCTGTTCTGCGGGGGCAGTGGGTGACGAGGCATCTGAGTCCCTCTGTAATGGGCCAGGAATACAGTTACTATTTTGGTTGTTTACAAAGAGTGCATCTTGACCGTGGAGAATGTTCAAGACAGTTCTCTGCCGTGAAACATAGACACCAACGGAGGCTGCTGCTTGAACAGCCTTCATCTTGGGACAGCTGCGGAGAAGAACGGTCCTCCGGTTTCTTCACATGAGCACCAGTCAGTGCCTAGGGGCCAAGCAGAGACTGGCCAAGAGGTAGCCGTGCCCTTTGGACGGGTCGCCGACCGGGGAGACTGCAAGGTGACTTTCTGCAAAGGGTCGAGAGAGTGGGCTTCTGCTTAAAAGACATTTATTTGGACTCTGAGAAATCTCTGGAGGTTTGGGAGGGGTGCCGATGCCGATGGCCTGAGACCAAGGGACTAGCAATGTCATCCAGGCAGGAACGCGTTGCTTCAGAATGAGGTGAGATGAGAGCTTCCCGTACCTCACGAGGGCTGTGTGGGGACACATGGCCCAAGTCACTCGTGGCACCTCCCCCAGTGTAAGTAGTTTGCCGGGACTTCTGGGCCACCTGTGAGTGTAGTGGAGGAGCCATCTTTAGGAATTGTGGTAGGCAGAGCTCTCCATTCCCCACCCTGGAGACACTCGAAAGGCTCCAGTTGCTTGAGGCAACATTTTCTTGCTTCCTTTGATTGCTTTTTGAGAGGGGTCATGGAGGAATCCAAGAAGTGTCTGGAATCAGACTCAGCCGGATTCCCACCTGGCTCATACTGACTATCAGTGCCAGCTTGCTAGAGTTTCACGGGCTCTCCGAGCTTTATTTTCCCCCACCAGAAAGTGAGGATCACCAAACCCTCTTGGAACTGTTAGGATCCTTGAGCCCAGTGGACCCCAGTAGGCTCACCATAAGTGCCGATTCCCTCCCTCTCTTCTGGGCTTCGTGGGTGCCTGGCCCTTTAAGGGAGAAAGAGCTGCTACTTCCCACACCCCAGGCACAGAGAGAACAGTGTTAATCAACACAGTAAACAGAAGGAGGGGATTGATTTGTTCCCCTTCTCACACAAAGCTGAGCACGCGACAGGTTATGGTTTTGAATATTAATGCATTTGAAGTGAGAAGAACCACTTATAACAGAAACTGTCTTGCTTGCAAAGATTTATTCCCCATGTAGTTTTCCATGGCTCATAAAAGGTGATGGATGAACGTAATTTTTAGTTTAATTTCTTGCCATGCAGTTCAGTAATTTTTGAGATAAACTCAAATTACTAAGGTTCTGGAACTGTTCAGAGCAATGAGGAGTCGTGCACATCTGGTTGTACATAGGACACGGCATGTTTAATTTTTCAAGCCAGCCAAGGAAGGGGTGATTAGGAATCCCAGCACACACGTCAACTGTGTTATCTTTAAAGTGCGCTTCTGCTGTCTCCAAAGGCAAACCAAACCTCCCTTTAAGAAAATTTCTGTTGGCTCCTTGGGGGAAGGAGGCAGGGACATGGATAGACAGGTCAGGCATACAGCATTTTTTCTTCCTTAGATATTTTCTTTTATCAAAATATATATGTGAATGTTTACAAAATGGAAAAGTAGCACTTAGATGAATCTGTTTGGGTTTTAAAATTGATTTTATTTTTTCCCTATAGGTTTTAAATGTTCATCAGGCAAGATGAACATGGATCCTTTAAAAAATTAGCAGTGTGGTATAGTAGGGGAAAATCTGAGTTTCAGAGTTCACCTGAGCTAAGCATGCACAAGGACAAGTGATAGCAATGGAAACTGACAGGTGCAGTGACAGCCCCCGATTGTTAGAGGCTGCAGTGGGCCAAAGAGCAAATCTTTACAGACTGGTTTTCTCTGCAAGTAGTAAACAAATAAACAAACAATGAAATAAATGAAAGAGTGTAGCTAAGTAGTGACCGAAGGCAATTAACATCGTGACAAAGGTTAATAATTTTTTAGTAAGGATTTATGTTTACATTAAAAAAAACATATCTTGTTCTATGTTGTAACTTACTTTAAATGTGTTCCTATTTATTAAACAGTGTTAGGTTAAATAAAATGTTACTCTCCCAGTGAAGATCTTTTTGTCCTTATAATCTTCCTGTCAGCAAAGGAAAAAAAGATAAATGTTCAAACAAGTGCAAGTTTTGCCCAATATCACTGACGATAACCTAGAAAGAATTTTTTTATATCGGCAATTGAATGGTGGGGACACTGTCCACACCCAGAACTACACGTTCAGTCTGGATGGTGAGATGATATTTGCAGCATGCTAGGCACAGCCCAAGTGTTGAAAATAGAAAGGCAAAAAAAAAAAAAAGAATCTCAATACTCTGATGATTCTGGGTTTATGGCTGCAACAGTCTTCAGAGGTCAGAAAACTATGCCTGCAACTAAAATTAAAAAGATAGAAGGTAATGATTTAATGAAAACTGTTATGACAGCTTAAAGGATCTGTGGATCCCAAGTACTATCATCAATGGGCATTTTGGATGCTCTCTATGGGTAGGAAAAAAAACCACAGCCTAGAAACTTTCCACAGGGTAAGACCTAATCAAGAGGATAGGACCTAAAATAAAATAAAGTGAGCTCCAGTCTTACCAATCTGCATTTATTTATTTATCACTTGCATCCCACTGGTTTAGGAAAAGAACTCAAAGTGGTTTTTAATGAAAGATTCAAAAGTATTGTCATCCTAAAATAAAATAGCAAAACCCAAAAGTCGTGTAACAAAAGAAAAGATATTTGATCCCTCCCGAGTACTTTCATCTCTCAGATTTGCCCTCACACTGAGCAGCAGAATCACCTAAAAACAGGTCTTCAACACGTTGGGGTCTCTGCCGGGAGCCCCTGCCCCTGACCGATCGTCTAGGCTTCCCACCACACTATCAGTCCTGTTCTCGCTACCTTCTCGTCCCCCTCACCTCAGGCCCTTCTGTTCAGCACCACTCCTTTGGTTTGACCTTCAGCTTCTCTCTCAGATTATCCCTCTGGTTTATTATGCAGGAAGAAATTGATCCAAGATCAAGGAGAGGGATTTAATACAAATTGCTGCTGACATGGTATACCAATTTCAGCATTTATTGCTCTAACAAACTCTGTTCAGCCATGCCAGTGCACATTCATTTAAACCTCTTGTCCGCATGCTTGGGAAACCCCGGTTCACTCAGTGGGACCACTGACGTTAGCTTTCTAAGGAGCTCTTTCCTCAATAATGTCCACTTTTGCCCATCTCTTGCTATCACCCACTTTGGGTTTTCCAGTGTCGTGCTGGTCTGCCCCCGTCCTCAGAGAATAAATTTAGGCTCCCTGTAGGCTCTAGACCAGAGGTTTCAAATTGTTTTGACCCAGAACCCACAGTAAGAAATACATTGTTGATCAAAACTGGGCGCGCGCACACACACACACACACACACACAGAAACAAAAGTTTCATTTAAAAACAAATAACAAAATCTTACCTTTAAGACATGGGATGCATGCTGATTTTTCTATTCCATTTTATCTTATCTTTTAAAAACTTGAGTCAAGATGCTCTAAATCAATGCCACAATCCCCTAAAGGCATGTGACTTGTGGTTTCAAAAACTCTCATCTTGTGTAGTAGACAGTTCTGTCTTATCTGTTGGGAACCAGGATCTTACCAACATTGTTTTCTACTTTTGGACTGTTTACAGCTGAATGATTCTCAGTATATTGCTGGATTTTGCTAGTCATGGGACCACTGCTTTAAGGACCATCCTCAGCAAAATAGGTGCACATGCATGCTCATGTATGTATACACACACACACACACACACACACACACACACATACACCCTTCCTCTATTCTGTTGCTCCCACAGAATTTCTGATGGGTCTTTTCCAGTTATGGACTATGCCAAGTTGTTTTGGCCACAGTCAGTAATAGAACCTTTACTGCATCCACCATCCTGAGTTGTCTAGGTCCTCCAGATCTTCCAACACGACCTCAAGCCTGATACTAGCCCCTGAGAGCAGACAGTGGTGCCAAACCATCAATGGAAAGGATAACCTTTCAACCCCTTGGAAGTAAAGATAAGGAGAGAGCAGGAACAAGGGTTTTGTAGGGATGTTGACATAATTCTCATTAGCTAATAAAAGGAAATGTATTTCACCCAGAAAAGCAAATTTTTCCTAGAAATAAACAGAGGAATTTATTGTGTGATATTCTTATATCTTCAGTAAGCTTTGAGATACATAAAAGCTGCTGGAATCTTAATCTATATATAAAGAATTCTACAGTGTATGTCTTGGTTTTTGTCATTATTTATGCAGTTCATGTTTCTCGGTTTATTTTAGAAGTGTTCTAGAATTTTTCCTAGATTTCCCCAAAGAGTATTTATTTAACTAACTAGCAGAACTGGGTTCTGATAGTCCCTAAGCAACCTTGAGAGGAATTCCACACTTGCTATTTACACCTCCTTACTATACACCCACTCTTTAACCCTCTGAGCTACAATTTGATTACTTTACTTTCTTGAGATCAGACTTCAGTATTTCTCAAATGAACCTTTCTTCTAGGTATCAGTCAGGATAGGCTAAGTTATGTTGTAGTGACAAACAACCCTAAAACCTTAGTGGCTTAAAAGAATCCAGTTTCTGGGGCACCTGGGTGGCTCAGTGGGTTAAAGCCTCTGCCTTTGGCTCAGGTCATGGTCTCAGGGCCCTGGGATCGAGCCCCGCATTGGGCTTTTTGCTCAGCAGGGAGCCTGCTTTCCCCTCTCTCTGCCTGCCTCTCTGCCTACTTGTGATCTCTCTCTGTGTGTCAAATAAATAAATAAAATCTTTAAAAAAAAATCCAGTTTCTATCTCACCTAAGCCACATGTATCCATCCCACATTGGTTGGGAGGTAAGGGGGTTCTGCCATATGTTCTCATCACTCAAAGACTCTGGTTTATACAGTCTCCATATCCAGAATGGCACCAGTCACTGCGATAGGGAAAAAAGAAACACGGGAAATTGAACAGCGACCCTTAAAGTCTTCTACCTCGTAGTGTCACATGTCACTTCTGCTCTCCTTGTACTCACCAGGACAAGTCACAAGGCCATGGCTAACATCAAAAGAATAGAAGAAGTGCCATCTTACCTTGTGCCCAGGAAAGATACATATGAAGTTTCACGAGCAGCCTTTCTCTCCATCAATACAAAGGATGTTTCTCCTCTGTGTCTCAGCAGCATTTAACTCTGCTGATCACCTTTCTTTCTTTAAATTCTCTTCTCCTTTGGCCCTGATCACTTCTTCTCTGACTCCTCCTATTACCGTTCTTTTCTCCCTCAAAATGCATGTGGTCCCATATTCTGAACTAAGATTCCATTCAGAATGGACCAGGATGGGGCCTAGAAGAAGCCAAATTCAAGCTTTAATCTTTAGTCTTACAAAGAACGATCTAGAAAACTAGGGCAAGAGTAAATATGCACGAATTTACAAAAAGCCCACATTTTTCTCCAAGTTCTTTCTTTTTAAATAGACAATAGAACCAACTGTCTAGAAATTCCACTTTGGAAAATCTACCTAACAGAAATAAAAGCCCCAATATATAAGGATACATCTACCAAGAGATTTATTGTATCATGGTTTATAGGAAGGTTTTTCTATAGAAAACCTGGGATTTTTTTATAGAAAACCTGGGAAGAACCTAAATGCCCAGGAACAAGGAATGTCCCTGACTCCATTGTAATATATTCATAGCATAAATTATCATCCAGCTCTTTAAAAGATTGAAATCAATCTATCTCTAATTGTCCCTGGTATATTATTAAGTACGAAAAGCAGTCTGCAGAGTTACATTTAGAGTACAATTCCATTTTTATGAAAACAAACACCAACACCAACCAAAAAAGTCCTAAATACGTGTTTCTGTTTGAGCATAAAGGAAATTGTGGAAAAATACACAACAGCTTGTTAATGTTGATCATCTTAAGAGGATTAGAATGGAGGGCAGTGGGAAGAGATTTTTAACCTTCTAAAAATGTCATCTTAGGATGGTCTCATAGATTACAACCAATGATACTATAATTTTTTATTTAACATAAGAAAAGGTAATACAAAAGCAAAAACTAAGAGTTTTCATTAAGAAAAACAACAACGCAAATAAATCCTGTAATTTCAACACTCCCACCCTGCCACATGGCCCTCCACCTGTCCAGACTTATTTCATAGAGGCAATCCCAATGCACTTATCTGCTTTTCACTTAACTTCACATCTTAAATGATTGTTCTCATCACTCCTCAGTTGTTACAAAGATCATTCCCTTTATCTCACCACCTTTTAAGGGACCAATAAACTGTAATTTATCAAACCACTATTTCAAAGTAGGTGGTAGCATGATGACCATCACAATACCAGGTCTGTCATTCTAGCTTATGCTTTTAAACATTATTTTTCCTTGAGATCCATTTTATATTATGAATTTTTGGTGTATGGGCAATATTAGTTTTTTTTATTCTAGTATGATTTAGAAGGTAAACACTGTTTTTGCATTACTCATCATTAACTTCAGACTGTCCATAAATATTCCATGTACCATCACCATCAATTTATGTGTATGTATTCCAGCATAACTTTAGACTTTCTTTTATGGCAGATAAGGAATTACATCCTTTTTGAATTTTCTTACTTCCGTCATGCTTTCTCACTGATCATTAGCTTAATCTGAGAGCTAATATACTTCCTTTTGTGTCTTCTGTGCCCTGCTTTCATTCCAAGCAAATTAAAATAATTATCTTCACTCCATCTCCTTCTCCCTGTTTATAAAAAGAGGAAATAAGAGTATATATTTGCTTCCCTGTTGGTGCATAAGAAATTTCTTCTGGTGTTATGTCTATTAGCTAGATATTTTAATAGTCACTTCTTGTGGTAAGGAGGGGGGTGGGAATCAGGTGGATGGGACATAGGATTTGGGGGACATAGATATTTTATAATATTGATCTACCATCTCTCAGCTATGCATTTATCTCTCCAAGAGGTTCATCCTATAGAAAAAAATCCCAATGGGCCCCAATTAGAATAATTTCATATTCCTCTATTACAACTTATAGTAGCATCAAAAGACAATGAATTCTATTTTCAGAAATTCTAAAGAAAAAGAGTGATACCAGATGGCTATGTCCATTCAACCTATTATTTTCTCATGGAAGATATTCTAAGACTTGAAAATGTTTAGGAACTATATAACTCAAATAGTTATTGTTAACTAGAATAATGAGTGCTAAGAGGAGACATTTTGGCTATAGATATACATAAATATTATCGCCTACAACTGTAACTATTATCTCAACCACCTAGTTTGAAGATAAGTAGAAATAATCTAAGTGGAAAAGGGTAGTATCTAAGAGAACCAAGAATAAGTAATAGAGGAGTGGAAGGGTGTGTCTGAATATTATCAGTGTTTATCTCCTGTTTATATAAAGTCCGTGAGGCAATGGTGGGAGAGGTAGGAAGCATTCCTGACATCTCTTTGGGCACTTTGTTTTCAGGTACTATGTATGTTTGGATTATATCCACCTTGTGTTTCACTATTATAATCTTCTATAGTATCCATTTTACTTTTTTTTTTTTTTTACAGTTTTCTATGATTCTAATCATTGTACAGCAAAATTTTTTTTAAGATTTTATTTATTTATTTGAGAGAGAGTGAGAGAGAGAGGGAACACAAGCAGGGAGATGCAGAGGCAGAGGGAGAAGCAGACTCCTCACTGAGCAGGGAGCCTGACGAGGGGCTCGATCCCGGGACTCCAGGATCATGACCTGAGCCAAAGGCAGATGCTTACTTAACCAACTGAGCCACCCAGGCGCCCCTATGGAGCAGAACTTGAAGCTGTTCTGTTTGTATTCGTAACTGCCAATTCCTTGAGATTGACCTGAGGATTTTGTTTTGTTTTAATTTCCATGCAGGTCATGGAATACAAAGAGAAGCAGGCAGATGTTCTCAGAAAAGAAAATCATCTCTGTCATCACTGAAGGATTCACAATATAGAGAAAGAGACAGGCATAGAAATAATTGCAGCTATATAAAAAGCAGCACTAGAAAGAGACGTGTCAAATTATGTGGGAACAAAAAAAGGGGTAATTAGAAAGCTAACATTTGACCTTGGCCGAAGATGACCTTATCCCCATAAGCACATGGATGGGAAGCATTCTATGCAGAAGGAACAGTACCTGCAAAGATATGGTGGCTTAACTAGTGAGGGCCTGAAAGGAACTGGGCAAGAATAATATATATGAGGAAAAAGACTGTGGGTTTTCCCACACCTCAACTCAAAATGATCTCTAGTTGACTGTTCAGTCCCTCGAGGAATATGTCATTTTGTATGTCAATTCAAAGTGTGCTTTATATTCTAAAAAGACACTGAAAATCCTTAGTTCTCTGAGGGTAGCTTCAGGATGTTCCCAGAACACACCAATATAACATCAACATTCAGTACGAATAGAGGCAGAGGATGGGTTTTTAACTGTCAGAATTGTGGTGCACCTGTCAAAGTACACGAAATTAGCTACATAAATATCACAGGCCTACCTACCCGGTGACAGCATAAACCTCAATCTTTTCATCAAGTTAAGAAATAAAAATAAAGGAGGGCTCTCTATGTGTCTTCTCGCGGCAAGTCCAGCTACTTCCACATCCAGATTTTCTATACTTCCTTTCTCCAGACTTTTTTTTTTTTCTGTGTCAAATGTATGTCTTCTTTTACAAAACAATTTCTCTCCTCTGGGTCTGCACTTAGTGCTAGAGTTTTGCTTTTCAGAAACACTGAGGATGTGAAAAAACAAAGAATATATTTTGAGCTGGAGTTGCATTGAAAGGCCGGTGTTCCTGCCAGAGCTTCTGTGAGAGAGAATCCCAAGAACTTCGGTTGGGTGATTGGCAATCCACAGCGAAGCTCGCTGGGGCCAGGGCAGGCTGATGGGGAGAGAGAGCAGATCTTCTGAAATGTAAATATGTCCAGCCTCCTCCTAGGCCTGCAGGACCAGGAAACCAGAGCGCCGAAGGCGACTTTGGCATGAATAATGCATGACAGCCTGGGACGGTGGTGGTTCTTAAGACTGACATTTGTTGGAATAACAATGGGATCAGGTCGTTTCGGACATTTCAATTAAATTCAACAGATGTTTATTAAATACTTTGAGCACGGCTGCCAGTCACTGTTCCGGTTTCATTGCACTTCTGCAGAAGGTACCGAGAAAATGGGTTTCAGGCTTTGTCCTCAAGACAAAGGGAGATGGAGCAAGTGCACAGGCAATCCTAATAAAGTGCAGAAAACGCAAATGCCATAGAGAGGTCACAATCATGTCCGTGGGGGTTGAGGGGAAACAAGGTCAAGGTGGTGGAGAGGCACCAGAAGGAGATGGCAAGTGAAGTGGTTTGGGGGAGTGGGGCCGCAACAATGTTGAGCATACAATGATGTGCCAGGAACGAGCATGAGCCATCACACTTAATTGTCCCAGCAGCCTTACCAAACAGGTATCGCCATCCCCATTCCACTGACGAATAAAGTGAGGCTCTGGGGAGTAGGGCAGCATTGGCCCAAACTACACCTATTAGAGGATCGAACCAAAGTTGAGGCCCAGAAATGTCTTTTCATGCAGCACTGAGCTGAGTTCTCCAGAAGTAAAAATGGGGACTGTCTTCAGGAGTAAGGAAACAGCCAAATCAAAGGCACACATGCAGCAAAGGACAACATATATTATGGAAACAGAGTGATCTGATTAAACTATGGAGAGATTGGAGACTGATGGGGCTTTGAAGGACAGGGTGAGACGTTTCTATTTTTGTTGGCGATAGGGAGCCATGGGAAGTTTAGCAAAAATGCCATGGCTCTATCAGTGCTTTAGCAAGTGGACCTAGATAAATTGTACAGGTGGGATGAGAGTGGGAAGAAGTTAAAGTTGTTTTACTAGTTCAGAGTGGAGGAGGTATCAAACTTCAGTTCAGGAAGAATCTAGTTGGCTTTCTTCTTCACATCACACATACCTATTCCATAGTTGAAACCACGTGGTGCCTATCTGCAACTTAGAGACCCATCTTGTTCTTATAAGAGTCAGTGACTCAGGGGACCACTTCTTGTGACAAGGCTGCTATTCTATTTGAGTGGCCACCACCCTCTTTCCATCCGATTCTATTCTTTTTCCCTGTGTAGGTAAGTGTGAGCACACATATATTCATACACCCACAGAGACACATATGCTCTAGTTTGGGCCCCAAGCTTCGAGTCCTCCAGACACTTGCCTCCCCTGCAATATCTCATTGGTCCCAACACCTGCCAGCATCCCCACCTATTTCCTCCTGTCCAATCGTACAGCAGCACATGGTCACATTCCCTGCCTGCAGCATGAGTTTCGGGCACTAGACTCCTTCTTCTCACTTGGTGCCTCATGCTTTGCTTTGCTTGAGGTGGGGCTTATCACCAGTTGCTGCTCACTCTGGTAGGCCTGTCTACTCACCATGGTCTGGCCCATTTCATTGTCTTTGGCACCGCCTTCACACAGAAGCAGCAGATATGGACAAGAGGACGTGAGTATCAGAAACGAACAAAGGAAGAACCTACTAGGACTTAGAGAAAGGGTGAAAAATTAAATGAAGGAGAACAGGCCAAAGTTTGCTCATTCCCTCATTCAACAAACACCATGTCCTTCTCTGCTTACCACGTTCAAGGTTAGGTCCCGGCTGTATAGTGATAAAAAACAGTATGCATGCCTTTGTTGACTTTACAGACTAATTGAAGAGATGGGTGTAAAAGTAAACAAATAAAAATTAGGACTATCTCGGATCTTTAGGAAATTTAGAGAAGATAGTGTCCAGATTTTAACGAGGGGAGAGAGCGCTCAAGGGTTGGAGAGGTGGCAGTAGGCAGATGAAGTGAATCACTCACAGAAAGCAGACGGGGGTCTGGCACAAACCATAATGGGAAGCAGTGTAGAGAATATCTAAATCACTTGCAACCAAATGTAGCTGCCCTCTTGTCCCCAATCCTGCAGGCCCCTTGGTTCTCTTGTCCTGATATCCTGTCTTTACCACAAATCACCCCCGGTGTAGAACTCAGCATCTTTTCTCGTGCTCCCCCATGGCATTGGTGAGGATGGTGGACTTGAATGGAGATCCCAAAAAGAAGGAGGTGGCTCTCACATCCCACATGTGCATTCTCCATTCTGGCCAGGAGTTTGGTCTTCTGTTTCTTTTGTTTAGTTTAGTTGCTTGTTTTCTTTCCTTCTCTCTCCCTTTTCCACCAGTACTCGATTCCTGTAACCCTTTTATCTTCGATTTCCCTTGGAGGATCTCAATTTTCTATCTCTTCTACTACGTAGCTGTGCTCCATTCCTACTCTCCAGCTGACATGCTGACTGGAAACCCATCCTGGAAGCAAAGGGTCCTCAGGTTAACAGGCTCCACCTCCTGAGAGCACACTATAGTGGGGTACCTGGGTGGCTCAGTCAGTTAAGCATCTGCCTTGCCTTCAGCTCTGGTCATGAAACTGGAGTCCCTGGATCAAGTCCCGCATCGGGCTTCCTGCTCAGTGGGGAGACTGCCCCTCCCTCTGACCCTGCCCCTTCTCCAGCTCTCTTTTTCACTTGCTCTCAAATAAATAAATAAAATCTTAAAAAGCAAAAAACAAAAACAAAACAAAAAAGAACACACTATAGTGACTCTCTTTTGTTACTTGAAATGTCTTATGAGTCTTGCTTCTCTACCCAACCCTGACTTGTCTTTCGTGTCCCCCACGCTCTCAGGCCTCCTCACTCCTTCCTGCCTTATTTCTTCCAAACAAATATAACTCTCTTCCCATGAAGAATTCCAGCAACAAAAATGTCTCCACGTTATTGCAAGTTATTTATACATGTCCTCAGAACAAACCACTATTTTAAAGTTTAAATATCAAAAGGTATTCCCTGTTTCTCAAGTAGTAAAGGAGAACTCATCTGTGACAGGCATGGTAATGCTCCACCATCCTCTAGCCCCAGCAAAGATGTCCACAGGCTAGTCCCCAGAACTGGGGCATATGTGACCTTACATGGCAAAAGCAACTCTGTAGATGGGCTAAAGAAAAATCTTGAGATAGGAGATCTTCCCAAGGTAGTCTGGGTGGGCCCATGTAATAACAAGGGATTTTACAAGGAAAGAAGAGACATGTCAGAAAAGGATGTCAGGGTCAGAGGTGGGGAAGACCCAACTGGCCATTGTTGGCTTTGAGGATGGAAGGGGACATCAAACCAAGGAATGAATGCTGGAGGCATTCTGTTTACATAGGGTGATCACCACTGAGGCCTGCAACAGTGGGCAGCAGGAAGCCAAGGAGAGGGCTGACCTCTGTTTGGGAACCATGTCTTTTGGTGGCTTAGGGGCTGAGATGCCCGGCACAATGTTTGAGATTTGTTTTCTGTATGTTGAAGTTGTTTCCATCAAACTGTTAAGTTTTGTCGAAATGTATGACTTAAGCTTAGCTATGTCCTAGTAGAAAGAGGGGGGGAGAATCTGGAGAAAGGTTATAAGGTGGCAAAGGGTGACCCAGAGGCTAGAGGTGTCAAGAAATGGTCAAAACACAGTTCTGGCTCACACAAACCTCCTAGGAGAAAACTCAAAAATACTGGGGGAGGGGTGGGGGGAGGGGGGATCCTCTTGAGAAAAACCCCATGAAAGACCAGAATTCCTGCAATCACCGAGGAGGGACTCTTGACCAATTTTGGTTTGATATTTAAAGGGTGATTCTGTATGGCAGAGAGATCGGGGGGAACCTGGGAGATATATATCTACATAGTCTTGTATAGTTTTTTAAAACAAGCATGGGTAAGAGAAATTTTCATTTGGATCACTCTATATCCCAGTTAAAAGCACTAAGATAACTCCTAGGCCAGACATGCGTTTATTTCTCATTCCTTCAACACATTTACTTAATATTATAAAAGAATTAAAAGAGACATGATGGGGCTCCCAGGTTCCCTGGCTTCAGCCTTAGCTCCTTCCCCCCTCCTCCTTCCCCTCTTTTCTTTTTTTCCTGCTACCACCTCCCCACTTGAACCTTGACTAGCAGACAAGGTGCAAAGTTTAAAAAACAGTGCTTGAAAGAACTGTCCCAGGGTTGCACCAAGGACCCGGAACCAGAGGCAAGTTCCAAGCACAGGCTTCCTAGCACTTAGTGACGAAAGGGACTACCTGCACCAAGCCACAAGGACACACAGCCCTCTCTTCTCTTCACCCCGTAAAACCTGCTTTGACTGGAGAGTCATCTGGTTGTCAGAAGCTCCCTGACGCCCATCAGCTGAATAAAGCCTTTAGCCTCTACTGGGTCACTTACACTGCTTTTTCTCGACCACATCTTGTGTAAGTTAGGCACCTCGTCAGGTGTTTTGTATCTACCGTGTCATTTAACCTTCACGAATAACCCTGAAATAAAAATGGTATCCCCATTTCGCAGATGTCAGTACTGAGCCTGGGGTAGATGGTCCAATCTGCCCAAAGTCAAACAGCCAGGACATGGTACAGTCATGCTTTAAACTTTGATCTCCCTGACTCCACCCACAGGTGCAGACAGAGATGTGGCAATCAGGAGACAGGGGATGGTGGCCGGTAGCTGAGGAGGGGAGGGAGGAGAGAATGCCCCCTAAGTACCAGGTTCTGTGCTACCTGCCTTCACACAATCCATCTCATTTCATCCTTACAAGCCAGTGGAGTGGCCACTGTGATGTCCAGGTTGTAAGTGGACGCATGGAGGCTCCAGGGGATAAGTGACTTGTCTGAGTTCACCCAGCCCGTGGTGGCCTTGGCTCCTTCCCCACCCACTTCCTGTGAATGATGTGCCACCAGTTGTCCTTCCCACACATACTCCTTGTGTCTCCTTCTCAGGACAGCTTCCTCTCTACCCTCAAGGTCATGAATTCTCAAAGGACTTTCTCTCTAAACCTTTCCTCCCCTCCCCCCAAGGTACTTCCTTATATCCATTCTAGAAAAAAATGCATTTATACTTACCACTTCCACTTCCTTACTTCCCATCAACTCATTTCAGCCTGGCTTCTGCACCCACCCCTCTTCTGAAACTGACCTAAGGCCATGTATCAGTCAAGGTTCTCCAGGGCAATAGAATCAATAGGACATAGAAAGAGAGGAAGAAAGAGAATTGTTATAAGGAATTGGCTCACGTGATTATGGAGGCTGAAAAGTCCCATAACTCGCCATCTGTGCAATGGTGGCCCAAGAAAGCTGGCGGCGTAGTTCCAGTCCAAGCCCAAAGGCCTGACACCCAGAGAAGATAATAGTGAAAGTCCCAACACAAAGGTGAGAGAAGACTGATGGTCTGGCCTAATAATCAGGCAGAGACCAAACTCTTCCTTCCTCCTGCTTTTTGTTCTATTCAGGCCCTCCGTGGTGTCCACCCATATTGAGAAGGGCAATACGCTTTACTTAGTCCATCAATTCGCGTGCTCATCTCATCCTGAAACACCCTCACGGCTAGATCCAGAATCATATGTAACAGTATCTGGGCACCGGGTGACCCAGTCAAGCTGACACATCCATTAACCATCACACAGAGATGCCCTAATGGTCAAACCCTTCATCGCTTCTCAGCCTCCATCCTCGCTGAGCCTTTTATGGATTTGACAGTGTTTCTGTAGAGTTGGCATGTAAAACAGACGGGAGTGGAGCTATATTGTACCTGCTATTGTGGCAGGGGAGGGTCTCGGCCCAGCCTCTCAGCCTCCCTTCTTCCTTCCTCCTCCCTGCAGCACTCTCCAAAAAACCTCAGGGGCACCCTAGAATTCTGAGGGGCAGAGACTGAGTGCCACTCTGCAAAGAAAAGAGCTCAGGATTTGACAGTGGCCTGACATGGCTTGGATATCTGATGTCCCCAAATCCACTCCTGTAGCCATGAGGAGTAACGGGAGCCTGTGGTTGGTTTGCTCCTATCCAGGAAAGGAAGGGGACTAGTTCAAGGGAGCTGACTGATGGACAAAGGAAAAAGAGCGTGAGGAGCCAACACCACCATGAACTTGGTCCTAGGAACATGGTTAAGAAAAACCTTTAGGCGGAATGAACAAAGAGCATTGGGATTTACTCTCAACCTTGAACCCTTAAAAGAAAGCCAACGTATCAGAGTAACTTGCATCTCCGACAGACAATGAGCTCTTTGAGGGCATGACCAGGTCATGGACTCTGCTGCCTCTCCACCAAGCCCAGCCCTGACGTGGAATCTCAGAGGAAATTCCACTAACATGTGGTGGGTGGCATAAAATGGAGATCCACCCCCACACCACACACATTTTTTTGTCCTTAGAAATCACCCTTGTCTCTGAGCCCACGGCTCTCCATGGGTCCAGGGAGCAATTGGTGCTGATATTTCTATATTTATGTTAACCATTTCCAGCCAATTGCCACAGGTACCTGGAAGGTAAGGAAAGGTACCAAAGTGGAGTGAAATTCAACTTTGAAAAAAATCTTACACAACCATAGGAAAGTTTGCTTGTTTGTAAGATCGTTGTTAAAACATTACAGTTTTTCACACCAGATACTCTGTTTTGCTGTCAGAGGAAGGAATAAATGAAGGGAGCTTGTGCTCAGCCTGGGAATTCAGAAGAGATGGCTGCGTGCTTTTTGCTTTTTTCCTCCTCCAGATCAGCACCTGTCGACTTAACTCACGCAAATTCAGAGTGAGGCACTTTCCCTCCATTTTACAAACTTTATGACAGTGCTATCTATTTCCTGTCAAATTAGTGCAATTCTCGCTTTTTACTAGCTTTTGTTCTCTAGATATATAGATAATTTTAATTCTATTGTCCTTGTCTTTATTAAACCGATACCCTCTACTGCATTAAATTGGGTCGTAAAAATTGTATCACGTTATTTTATGTAGCATAAATATAACGTCGTGTGTTCAGTGTACTGTCAAGTGTTGGTGGTAATGAATAACTGACTTTCACGGCCCGCTGAGAATGCCGACGCCCCCTCCCACTCCACAGCTGTGGCTCATGCTAGACTGTTTTCAAGCTACACCATCTCTGCTTTCCCCTAAGAATCACCTGGTGAGACAACCACCTATTTTATTCCAACCTAATTGTATCATCTTTCCACTGAAAATAAAGAAAGAAAAAGGAAAATAAATCCACAGCAGTCCTCATCTTTGTTCATGACTCAGATTCCCTTGTGAGATTTTTCTTAGGCAGGAAGAAATTGAATGCTTTAAATTTTGAGAAAATATGTAGTCTCTTGGTGACTTGGCTGGATGGGACCAACGTCTTCAAACTTTGGTGTCCTGTGATGCCTTTTGACACTAGTATCTAAATTTACCAGGGGCCACCACTGACCATTCACTTAATCAGGGTTCTCGTGGCCTCAAAGGACTGGGGCCAAGTCACAAAGACAGTGCCCACAGAGGACAAGTTGGGAATAGCAGAGCCAGGAAATTGAGTGATTGCCAGTTTGGAAGACTCCAGAGAGGCAAACTGCCCAGGAAATCTCCAGGGGCTCGCTAGGCTGCAGTCTTTTGGTGGGAGAGAAGCTTCCTAAGGGACAGAAACGTTTTCATCCCTAAGCTGGGGGACAGTGTTAAGAGTGGGGAGCTAGTGGGCTCCACTTTCTGAAATAAAAATGCATGATTGATGATCACCAAGATTTCCTCAGCTATCTCACAAAAGGGTCACATACTCTATACCTGAGGCCAGGAGTGCAAAGTGTCTGGAGAGCTCTTATTTCTGTCACCCTGTCTCTGTGTCCTTGCAGAGACCCGCAGGGAAACCCTTAAAGCACAAAAGAAATAAGTACTTGCCTTGGAGAGCAGGGAGGAAGCATGGAATTGGGTAAACCATAGGCCATAGTGCATCTGAGACTGGGGGCAGAAAACCAGGGGAGAGTGATGGAAGCTCTAGAGGAAAGAAAAGCAGACCAAGTCCCTGGGGTTTGTATCAGGAAAAGAAAAAGCAGAAAATAGGTTGCTGGGCAGGCCTGAGGGAGCACCCTGGGCAGAGCAGCAGGCAGGCCCTGCCTAGAGCTCCTACTAGCTCACCCATGGCTGGTGGGCTCCTAATCAGGAAGCAGATGCCATCCTGGGCCAAAGAGTTCTGAATTCAAATCTTTGCCACTGTTGGCAGCGTAAACATGGACCAGTGTCCTCATCTCCCCATGCCTTCGTAAAACACACATGACAATAATTTCCAACTCCTAAAGTTATCATGATTTTTTTTTCCATTTTTCTCCCAGCCTTGCTATCAAAATCTCTCAGAAATATTTAGTTCTCAAACACGTTTGGGGAAAAAAACAAAAACAAATAACATTTGGACCCTCTAGGTAAGGAAAATCAGCTTGGTCCTGTCAGTGACATCCTGCCCAGCTTGGACCCTGGCAGGGAGGAGTCCTTTGGGGCTCGTAGTTCATGGTGTTCATTTCCAAGTTAACCCTTGTTTCATTAAGGACAACAAACCATGACATCCCATTTGTCTTTAGACGGTTTACAGTGGCATCTGGATTGTGAAGTTGCCATGTGTTCCCAGACACAGCCCGATCCAACTTAGGAGGGACTGTTTCAGATGGTGATGATGAAAGAAGGCAACTCCCAGGCAAAGGATTATGCCCAGGAAGAGCTGTCAGTGCCTTGGAGAAGTGCAGGGATCCACAAGAAGGGGAAAACAAGCAATTGTGCAAACGAAGCAGAACTCTGAGCTGCTTTGCCCCGGGATCAGGGAGTCCAGGAGTGTGCATGTGAGGTGGAGGGTAGGCCTGGACAGAGATGCCTGGCCATTCCTCACCAATGCACTGCCTGTGTTCAGACCCTCCATCTCCACTTGGACTTTAGCAACAGTCTCCTATAAAGAAATGAAAGCAACATGCAGAGCCTCCCAGTTTGGGAAGAAGAGAAGATGACTCTGACAAAGAGTGGTGGCTAGATGTGGCTGGCCAGAGAGCCCTCACCGAACTCTCTTGTCTCCCACTCAGGCCACTCCTCCTGACTTGCCTGCCACTACCACCGTACAGACCATACCACAAAGTCAGGTGGAGAGGGGGAGCACCACTTCTGCTTTATGGTTCTGACCCAAGTATGGGCTTAAATCTCTACCTTTAGGTCCATTTAGAACCTCTAAGAAAGATGGAAATTCCAAGAAAATTTCGCTAAATCCAGAGAGAGAACAGTAAATAAATAATTCCCCATAATGCACATCGCACAGATACAACATGATTTCTAGAGTTTTTGAGGCTCCAGAAATGAACTTCTGGTCCTATAGGAACAGAGATAGTTAGGTTTCCAGAGTCCATGTTTCCATGTTCCTGTCTAAGGGACATACCTCTTCTTCAAGTTACTGATAACTTGGTATTGACTGGGGTATGTTACAAGGTGTAAAAAGAAATGCCAGGAATGTGGAAAGACAAATCAAGGGTGAGGACAACCAAAAGAAGGTCCCAGTATGGACAAGAGACTCTTTATCACATCTCAAATAGCTACTCTCCATGTATTATTTTTATGCCAGACATGAACCATACCTGGCTCTCTGAGCAGTGGGATAGGGAGTTGGTAAAAGCAATAAAAGTGAGATAGGGACAAGAAGTCCTTATTCACAGAAGCCAAAAGAATAAGGGGTTTATGCTTAGACAATTTTGCCTTGGCAAATTTAATCACTTTTTTATGATGCTTTCCCTGACCTTTTTTCCTTAGTAATTTCCAAAGATGGCTACCACAAATGTCTTTCCACCATGTACAGGCATGGCTTCCACTCTTCGAGAAGTGAAATCTACGTCTCCTCCTCTTGCATCTGGTCTGGACTTGTGACCTGTTTTGACAATACAATATAGTGAAAGTGACATTCTAGGACTTCCACGCCCAGGCCTGAAGAGAACTAGCAGCTTCTCTGCCCCACTCTTAGAAGCGATCTGCCAAAAGAAGGCCAACTACACTGCTATGAGGAATTCCAAACAAGCCAGGTGGAGAGGCCACTTGGAAGGTGAGAGGTGCCTGGCCAGCAGCCAGCTGTTCCAGTCCTCTCAGATGAATAACTAGACATGCAAGTACAGGAGCCCTCATGGACTTTCTACTCCAGCAGACAACACATAAAGCAGGACAGTTTCCCCGCCAAGCCAAGCTGAGATTATAGAATCATGAGAAATCATAAATTGTTGTTTTAATTTTGGTGTGACTTGCTACACAGTAATAAAAAATTGAAACACCACCCTGTGCCATAGTAAGTCATCATCACCCCTGTCCTACCTAGGGTTTTTGGTACATTCTTTTGTAATTGTTGGATTTCTAATTGGTTAGTCTTCTTTTAGAGTCCTTAAAGACAAGGACAGTATCTTAAGCATCTCTGATTCCCTAAAATCGCAGGTGCTCAATAATTAGTTGTTGGGTGGATGACTGGCTGAATGGATGGGTGCCTAGGAGGTAATAACTACAGGGGCCCTTTTCCTTCAAGGAGCCAAAAGGAGTAATCTAGCTGAAGAGAAGAGTACTTTCCTGCAGCCCCTTCCTCTGACATTTGAAGGAAAGTGAGAGAATTTAACACAGAAATACAGAGAATTTAGAACCTGAGGATGAATGAGGGAACTCCTTCATCAGCTTCTATGAGGTAATAGAAAATATATATTGGTCTCTGCCCTCAGTTCCATTCACAGAGCTCCTGAAATCCTGGTGATTTCCTAAGTGATAAGAATACTAGGGGCATCTTTTGTTCTATTGAAGCAGCTCTGGGTGGGCTTTCGGGGGGGGGGGGGGCAGTCACCAGAAAGACCAAGCCATGATTAGAAACTTAAAATTTTCAGCTCTACCCATCCCATTCTCTAGAGAGGGGAGAGGGACTAAAATGGAGATAATAATTGATCATGCCTATGTGAAGAAGCTTCCATAAAATCCCAGTAGAATGGGGTTCAGGAGGCTTCCAGGCTGGCAAACACATCCATACCAGGAAGGTGACACACCCCAACTCCACGGGGACAGAAGCTCCTGTGCTCAGAACCCTCCCAGACCTCACCCATGTATTTCTTCATCGGGATGTTCATCTGTAGACTTTATCATATCCTTTAATAAACCAGTAAATGTAAGAAAATGTTTGAGTTTTGTGATCCATCCTAGCAAATTAATTGAACCTGAAAAGGGTGTCTGGGAACCTTCAATTAGTGGCCAATTCAGAGAGAAGTTGTGAGTAACCTGGAGATCTATCAGTTGTGACCGGCATCTGAAATGGGGTGGAAACATCCTGTGGGGCTCAGTCCTTCACCTGTGGGATCTGGCACTAACTCCAGGCAGATACTTTCAGAATTGAGTTAAATCGCAGACACTCCACTGGTGAGAATTACTTGGTATAGGGATAAACCTCCACACATTTGGTGATCAGAAGTGTCAAAAGTAAAGTGTTTCCTGTGAAAGTAAAGGAGAAACACAGGGGAAAAAACACCTAATAGGGAAGAATGGGGTTTTTCCTTACACAAAGAAAGGGAACAACTGAGTTTTCCCTTTACAGCTTCCATCTTGTCAGTGGTGAAGGACATATAGTCATCTATTGAGGACAATGATGGGCCAGATTTGAGACAGAGACTCAGAGAAAGGGTTGGGACAGATAATGAAAAAAAAAAAAGGCATTAGAATGACTACAAAGAAGAAAACATTACTGGGAATGTCAGTCTTAGGCAAAGGCTGTTGACAGAAGCTTCTTAGAAGTAGAATCACCTTTCTATCCAGGAAGAAATAAAAGATACAAATTTTTAAAATGAAAGCTTTTTACCTACTAGAGATGGCTGAGATTTGAATTCTAGAGAAATTCCACAAGTTGCCAGAAAGGCAAAATTGAAAGGACCATTAAGTAAATTCATGATTAAATTCATGAAAATAATTGTACATTTTTTTTCAAATAAGACTCAACGTACTCAGCAACTTTTGTAGACGAGGTGAGGCATGCGCCATCTGTGTAACAAAAATTGTCACCAAATGCTTTCACACATCCCGATGTTTAAATGTGTCGTGAGGTCAAAAGGGGGAGATGGTAGCGGCTAGAAATTTTTAAAAATAAATCTTTATAAGTTACTTTGGAAATTAAAATCAATCTACGAATAGTAATAACTGCTTCTGAGGATTATCACAGATTCTTCAAAAACCAAAACTTAAATATAGCAGGTCTTCATTTACAATCACCATGCGCAGGTTAAGAAGCATTGTGTTATCTAGTTTCTTGGCATTTTTCTTAAAATTATATTAAATCTGATTCTCCCCAGCCTCTGACTGGCCAGTCCCTGTTCCCCATTCTCCCCTAGAATCTTACACAGTCCAGAAAATTCAGGAAGGAACACTACTGGTCATGGCTGATATACCCCTTGTCTATACCCACGTGGCCTTTTGAAGGTAGAAAGTTTTATGTATTGTGTGCCTGATTTAAAATATAGTGTGCTAGTACAAAAGTTGAGGTTTAGTAAGGCCAACAGATCAAGAGATGATTACCACTGAATAGATAGTTTGTAACTCACTGTTCCCAAAAGGGGAGGTAAGGCCAGGCCATGCAGGGGCCACACGGAGAAGCACCAGGGTTGGTTAGGAGGCACAGGGATGGGGGCAGAGCTAGGTGCAAGAGTCTTCATTGTGTTTCCTTCCGAAAGGAACAGACAAGGCATGGTAGGCAGGTTTGGGGTTGGCTAGTTTGAAATATTTCAGTGGGGTCTCGTGCATAGGGGTTGTCCCTGGTTGTCCGGGACCTGGCCCTACAGTGATTAATGCAGGTGGATAGTGGTTCGGAGGATGAGAGTCAGATAAAGAAGGGAGTTGGGGTCTGGGCTCTAGATTGGTCAGCGAAAAATACTCTCGAAGGTAAGCTATTTACTCTCTCCAGGAATCGGCTAACCATGGGAGGAACAGTCCCTCCAGAATGAGCAGGGCCCCAGATGTCAAAGCATCAGAACACAGAGAATTAAAGACATGGGTAATGCAGTGCCAGGATGTTTGTGCAGGGCCCATGGACCTCTGTGCAGACTGGGAGTCTCAGTGTGGAAGAGCCAGTCTCCCTGGGAGCTGCCATTTCCCTTACCTTTTGGAGAGCCTATCACCTCCCAAGAAACTATCTCCCCCCTCAGCTTTGGGAACTGCTATCCTCTCCTAGATCAGCTACTTCAGTTTACACCTTCTGCATTAATTACAATACTTTTGGCTATAAGTAACTAAAAAAAAAAATCTCAACTCAACTTGGCTTTAAAAATAAAGGGAAGTTTTGGCTTACTTACTGGGAGGGAAGTCTTCAGGTATGGTTGTAAGATCTCTAGTGCCATGTGTGGTGGTCCTAAAATATGACTGCGAAGTTTTTGATGCTTCTCTTTTCAAAAGTGAAGCTTCATTCCCCTCCCATTCAGTATGGGCTGGACTTAGTGGCTTGCTTCTAATGAGTAGAATGTGGCAGAAGTTATGGTGTGTGACTTTGGAGACTATAATGAAGAAGGAGTTAAAGTTTCCTTATTCTGGAGGAAGTCAGCTACCATGTTGCAAGGATACTTAGGCAGCCCTACAGAGAGGGTCCTCCTACAGCAATCACAAGGACGGCCTTAGAATCAGCTCCTCCGGCTCCAGACAAGCCTTCAGATGAGGGCAGCCCCACCTGACATCTTGACTGCAACCTCGTAAAAGACCCTGAGAACCACCGAGCCAAGCCACTCTCCAAAAGTTGCCTGCTCCACACACCTCTCTGGGAGGCCCCTTCCAGAAACTCGAAGCTTTTGAAAACAAAAGCAAGGACAAGGGATTGCCTTCATGCAATGGACATTTCTATTGCCAAACTTCCCGGAGACAAAAGGAAACAAAACCCTGGCTCCCTCTTTTGTCACAGGAGCGGGGATGTGGAGGGGAAAATATAATGACAGCAAAACACAAATTACCATCTCAATGAATTAACTTGCCTCATAGTTTAGTGGGTCTCTGATGACTCTCTGTAAGATAACAGAAAATATATACATACTGGTTTCTGCCCCCAGTTCCTGGGACGAAATTCCGAATACTCTTGTGATTGCCTAAGTGACTACAGTACGGAGAATATCTTTTGTTCTAAAACTTGGTCTTTGACCCCAGTTCCTGACATAGGGTTCCTAAATCCTCTGGGATTTCCTGGATGATAGCAGTGTTTTTTTGTTCTAATGAGGCAACTCTGGGTGGCCTCCTGGATGGGCGGTGGTCACCAGAACCACCAAGCCATGATTAGAAGCTTGAAATGTTCGATCCCACAGCCCACTCTCCAGAGAAGGGAGAGGGGCTGGAGATGGAGGTAGTGATGGGTCACACCTACATGATGAAGCCTCCGTACAAATCCTGGAAATATGGGGTTTCCAGAGCTCCCAGGTGGGCAAACACATGGAGGTGCAGGGAGAGAGGCACGCCTGCAGAGGGTGTGAAACTCCTTGCCCCTTCCCACATACCCTGTCCTACCCATCTCTTCCATGTTGATGTTTATCTGTATTCTTTATCATATCCTTTTATAATAAACAGTAAGTCAACTGCTCTCCTGACTTCCGTGAGCCACTCTAGCAAATTAATGGAACCTGAAGAGGGGGTCACGGGAACCTCCAATTTATAGCTGATCAATCAGAAGCACAGGTGACAACCTAGGCTTATGATTAGCATCTGATTACATGGGGGGGGGCAGCCTTATAGGACTGAACACTTAACTTGTGGGATCTGATGCTATGTCCAGGTACACAGTAGCAGAATTGGGTTCAGTTGCAGGACACCCAGCTGGAGTTGCAGAGAATCGTGAACCCACCCACCTCTAGTGTCAGAAGTGTTCTGAGGGTAGCAATGCTGGAGAGCAAGGGAGAAACACGGAGAAGGACTGAGTCTTTCTAAACACTCCCAAATCTATTTCTCTATCCCAGAACCCCTTCTCAAACTCAAGTCATACCCAACTGCCTCTTGTCTACGTTGATGCCTACTAGACATCTCAAATTAAACATATCCAAACTGAGATCCCAATTCACCTCCACAAACACGCTCATGATCCCTATCCAATCCATCAGAAATCATGCTGGCCCTCCTCCAGAATTTATCTTCAGCCCCATCACATCTCACCACTTTCCATTACTCCCGGGTCACGGTCATCTCTCACCTCCATTACTGCCTCCTAGCCAGTTTCCCTTGCTTCCTAGATATTTATTTTCAAAGCCGTGGCCAGGAAACCCTCGTAGCCTCAAAACAAATGTTCGAAATCTTACAGTGGTTCTCCATTTTGTTCAGAGTAAAACCCTAAATCCTTATAACAACCTACAAGGTATTACGTGATCCTGTGACAGCCCAGACCCTCACTTCTTCCCGTTCCCATTTTTTTTTTTCCTACTCTGTTTTAGATATACTGGCCTCCTTCACCCTCCGACATGTCAAGAAACTTCCTACCTTGGGGCCTTTGCACTGGCTGTTTCTTCTGCCTTCTGTGAGGGTCTTCTCCTGGCCACCCACTTAGGTAATCCCTTTACCCTCTCCAGGTCTCAGCTTACACCTCACCTTCTCAGCAAGACCCAACTGCACCACTCTATTTAACCATGGGACCTGTGCAGCCACATCCTGCCCTCCCAAGCTTGCCTTGCCTGATCATATTTTCATTTTTTCTAGAAATTATCATCTTCTATATAATTCATTTGTGAGTTATACTCATTGTCTACCATTATTCCCTGTGTCACATACATTCCACAAGAGCAGGGCTCTTTGCACATCTTTTTCACAGCTGTATCCCAGTCCTGAGGATTTGGAATCTCAGAGCAAGTGCTTGGTAAATATCTGTCAAGTGAATGAATGGTTGGCTCACACCAATGCCATGACATGGGGACTCTTTTCATGTACATTTGTGGAGTGGTTCAGGAAGTTGCTGGAGATCACAAGACAAGAGGGAGAGGAGCTGGGATTAAAGTCTGGCCCACATTCCTCCCCACCAGAAATCTCGTATTAGACCCATAGACCCATCTCCTCCCCTCTGCCATAATTTGGAGAATAATGGAGATCTTGTTTTTTAATCAGAGCAGATTTCATTAAGTTGAAGAAAAGATAAAAATTATGAAGATAGCCTGAGGCTAAGAATGCTATCAGTGAAATGAGGCTCTTAACTTGTGTGATTTGACATCTGGGAAATATATTTAGTGATCACTTTTGTCTTCAAATATGTAACAGTGTCTTAACAAAATGTCTTCCTCCCAACTGTTTCCATCTTCACCTAGGCATATTGGATTTGTGCATGTGCACATCCATGTACCCACACAATTAGGAAACTGATGAATCCCTGTACATGTATATATTTTTTTGAAATATTTTTGCTTAATGTTTCTGACCTTGCTCTATTGAATAATCAACGGGTAAAATGTATTCCTGTTGTATTGTCAGAGGCCCAGGAACTTGTGCCATTCTGAGAACCTTGCCCACTAGGGAAAGACCCATGAGTCTCGAAATTGAGAGCCATAAAAGGCACCCAGGGCCAAGACCCACCTCCCTACTCTTCCACCCCTGCCAGCCCCTTATCCCATCCATGACTGCTTAACCTTGGGTTTGCCCTATCCGTAGGCTTCACCACTGGGGATGGTCTGCCTATGAATGCTTGATGAAACATGGGACATACACAGATTTATCCAAGGTGAGTGGACTCTACATTCTGGGCTAGCATGTACTTTAAAAAACCAGCCACTTAATTTCTGGCATTATAATTCAAATTAGATTAGGTGGCCCAGCGTGAACTCCAACATATTCTAATAACTCCCATAATATACCACTTAGCTCATTTTTTAATTAAAGCCTTTTCCCTTGGCTCTATATCCCTATAGCCAATAAAGTCTTGGACAGTGTTACCTTATCTGACTCACTTACCCACGTGGCCATAACCTCTGTGCCTGACACACAGTGGGCATTCTGTAATTAATTTAATGCTTGCTAGATTGCATAAAAGAAATTAATTAATAATGTAATCAGAGGATGACATTAGAAGAACATTGATAAATAATGCATACAGAAAAGGAAATTATTAAGACTGCACCAGGGTTGAATCCTCTGTTTCTATAACAGAGACTGAACTCTGGTCACCAGAAAGACATCCTATGGCATATAATCCTATGGCCACTGATCTTATTAAACTGATTACAAAATCTTGGCAGGAATACCGGTAAAGAAGCTACGGGGATTTCAGTTCAATGAGCCTGAACATTCTTTTATTGAAAAGGACCAAAATGGAATGGGCTGCCTCTGGGGTGGTAAATGCTGTGTCACTTTGAAGTTGAATGCCATTTTCTGAAGAGCCTCTGCAATCAGGTAAGGAATTAGACTAAAAACACCTTAAGGTCCCTTTAATCTGCTACTTTCTGAGTGTGGCCTTGAGGGGTCTATAACTGGGAAGCAGAATGTGAATTCTTCTAGAGGCTGCTACAGAGAAGGCATCTGAGTAAGCCTAGAACCAGAAGCCAAGAGGTGCTCTGATGGCTTTCCCAGGGTTGTTACCCATGATCCAGGAAATGACTCCTGATGGCTAGTGCAAGGAGAGACCCAGGAAATGCTGGGTGATCCTGCAGGGTGGCTAATGAAGAGAAGTGAAATAACTAATTTTCTTTTATTTTTACTATTTGGATGCCAGTAACCCTGACTTCACCCCAGGCTCCTATGACGTAGAGAAATTGATGTTCAAAACTCATCATATTCTTTCTTTGACCGCCCCCAACACCACCAATAAAGTTTCCCTCCTCTTTTTTCTTTCCCTTATTCTGTAATCAGCCATTCTTTGTCCTATGCAATCTGGATCTTTAAGTGATTAGATCTAGAAAGCCATAATTTTAGAAGGGGTGAGCATTTTTTTCATTCTAGGGCTGGAATTTTCTCTTAGGGCAGGCAGACTCTATTCTTTGTTCTGTTTTTCTTTTAATTGTGTAGAAGTCTGGTAGGTATCTACCCAAGAAGTGATTCTAATGCAGATGCTTTAGGCTGTGGATGTTAAACATTCCAGTTACTAAAGGAAAGTCATTCATACATTCATTCATTCAGTCGGTCAGTCATTTATTCATTCAACAAATATTTCAGTGCCTGTGTATCTGGCTCATGTTGAGGGCTTGGCAGGACTTTGGAGGCAGCTGAGGCAGTCTTTACAATGCCATCTTTATGCCAACATGGGAAACCTCCCCACTTGTAATACTCCCTCTCACAGGGGCGCCTGGGTGGCTCAGTGGGTTAAGCCTCTGCCTTCAGCTCAGGTCATGGTCTCAGGGTCCTGGGATCGAGCCCCACATCGGGCTCTCTGCTTAGCAGGGAGCTTGCTTCCCCCTCTCTCTCTGCCAAATAAATAAAATAAAATCTTTAAAAAAAAAAAAGACTCCCTCTCACACCTTCCACACCTTCACCTTGGGGTCTAAACAGAGCTCCACACGCTCAGTGGACAACTGATCTTCCATAGGCCTCAGAAGCCTCCTTGACAAGATCCCCAATCATCCCTTCCCTTTCAACACCCACAACTTTGCCATCCATATGTATGTCCCTTGTCTCCATTTTTGTTAGTCACTGCAGGAAGCCCACATCCCCCAATCTATCCCTCATCCCCAAGATTGTTCTGACCCCATCTCGTAACCCTCTCCAATTTCTAAAATGGTCAACTATCTGGAATTCATGGTCATAATAAGCAAGGTTCCCTAAACACTCAAGCCTTCTCTATAGGTCACCTTCATCTTCTAACTGAAACCTGGCTCTTCCCTGAGGGCACTGCTCCCGCTGCAGTAGCTCCAACATCCCTCCTTTCACTGGCACTGATGGGGAGAAGCCCTTCCAATTCCTCATTGTTGCTTTCCCGCCATTATCACCTCTTACCTCTGTAAGAGTCATAGCTCTGACTCCCATGTCGTCAGAATTTATCACCCACCATCCTTCATTATTGCCATCAACTGTGAACCCTGGTGACTCCCACTCTTTCTTCAATATTTGGGGTCCTCCCTCATATGACCAATGTCCATCAGTGTCTGTCCCTCCAACCCTCTTCCTGTCGTATGCTAGATGACTTTAACCTCCACATACTTGATCCTTCTACTATCCTGACCTCTAGTTTGTTGACCTCCTCCTCTCCAACAGTCTTGTCCTTGTGGAAATGAACCAAAGTTTGAACTCACTATAGAGCAGTGAGTCACAGGCAGGCAGGGGAGCAAGAAACTTTTACAGTGAAAAGAAAGGAAGGCTTCAGGTACGCCCTGACTGAAGTCATTGGTATGGGGAAGTTGGGGGCAGGCTAACTAGAAGTGGGCCATCATGTGTGATTGATCTGGAGAGGATATGCAAAATTGGCTATGTTAAAAGAAAATTTTCCACAATTTATTGTTCTAGCAGGCTTTTCTTCCCCAGCCATTTATAAATCAGACAGCATCAATCCAGCAGCTAGAAAAGATCTCCAAAAATCTGTACAAGGCAAGAGATTTTTATAGACCAAAGTGAGCCAGAACAACGAAGTTACAGTTGCATTTGTTGGTTACTTTCCTTATTCGGAGCCAGGTAAGGTAACTTGTGCTGAGCAGGCATCTGTTGATTGGTTGACCTGAGCCTCTCTTTTCCGGGAGAGCCAGCATAGAAATTTAGTAACATTTTGGTTTGCTGATATGAGGTTTAACATGATGACTCTGTCTTGGGCCTAATCTGGTTACCTTAACAATTATACAATACTTTTCGGGGCCCATGAAAATATTTTAATTTACTTTAAAATTAGAAGAAAAAGTAAATATGGTAATATATTCAGCCTAGATGTTAGTCATCTTAATATATGCTACTACTGTATAGTTATATATATGACATATAATCATGAAACCTCTTAAAGCATAAAGTTGAACAAAAATAAAAGTAGCTGCACTAATGGTCCAGCAAAGTTTGATTTTAAAGTAACATTTTACCTCTCTTCTGCAAACCTCCCCTCCTCCCTTCCTAGATTTTTGTTTCGGGAACCTGGTACCACCCTAAAGACAAGACAAAGACTGGCAGCAAGTACACAATTCCTGTCAAACCAGCTAGAACTTGGATTTCCCTATAAAACGCCCCAGCCAGAGGGAGGAGCAAGATGGCGGAGGAGTAGGAGCTCTAAATATCATGAGGTCCCAGCAGTTCAGCTAGATAGTTATCAAACCAGATAGTTATCAAACTATCAGACCTGATAGTTATCAGGTGTTAATTCTGAACACCTACAAACTCAACAGGAGAGAGAAGAGAAGAAGAGCAGCAATTCTAGGAACAGAAAAGCAACCACTTCCTGGATGGCAGGACGTGTGGAGAAGTGAATCCAAGGTGATTTACGGGAAGAGAGACTGCAGGGGGGAGGGGCCGGCTCCCGGCAAGCAATAGAGCAGCAGAGCACAAAA
>CM052884.1:58014317-58044746 GCA_028534135.1 Potos flavus | reverse complement strand
AAGATTATTTCCTTATCTTTGATTTCCACATCTAAACACATCATAGTAAAGATGGTGAAATTCTTTTTATTTGTCCTGCAAGACATTTGAAGGGAGTCTTAAAAGACTAGATTCACACTGCTCATCTGTTTTGAAAATTCTTAGCCACTTAGTCTCTTCAAGTATGGCTTCTTCCCCATTCCTTCTATCTCTCTGTTCGTCTCTCCCTCCTTCCCTCCCTCCCTCCATCATTCTCTCACTTCCCTCCCACCTTCCTCCCTGTCTTCTGCTTACTGGAATGTTAATAATACAAAAATTAAATCGATCTAGGATATTCCTATACCTTTTGTCTCTTCTACTCTGTGTTTTTCCTACCTCTGCCTCTCTGTGTTTCAGTCTGGGTGCTTTCTTTCACTCTTCTAGTGTATTAATTCTCTCATTAACTGCTAAACCCATTACTTACATCCTCAATTTTGGTTTTGATATCTAGGGTGTTCATTTGATTCTTTATAAAAATAGCTTTCAGTTGGCTAACAGACACATGAAAAAGTGTTTATCATCATTAGCCATCAGGGAAATTCCAATCAAAACTACATTGAGATATCACCTTACACCAGTTAGAATGGCAAAAATTGACACAGCAAGAAAGAAATGTTGAAGAAGTTCTGGAGAAAGGGGAACCCTCTTACACTGCTGGTTGTAATGCATATTGGTGCAGCCACTTTGGAAAACAGTGTGGAGGTTCCTCAAAAAATTAAAAATAGAGCTACCCTATGATCCAGCAATTGTGCTATGGGGTATTTACCTCAAAGATACAGATGTAGTGAAAAGAAGGGCCATATGCACCCCCATGTTCATAGCAGCAATGTGCACAATAGCCAAATGGTGGAAAGAGCCAAGATGCCCTTCAAAAGACGAATGGATAAAGAAGATGTGGTCCATATACACAATGGAATATTACTCAGCCATCAGAAAGGATGAATACCATACTTTTGCATCAACATGGATGGAACTGGAGATTATGCTAAGTGAAATAAGTCAAGAAGAGAGTCAATTATCATATGGTTTCACTTATTTGTGGAACACAAGGAATAGCATGGAGGACATTAGGAGAAGGAAGGGGAAAATGAAGGGGGAGAAAACTGAGTGGTATGGACTCCGGGAAAAAAACTGAGGGTTTTAGAGGGGAGGGGGGTGGGGAGATGGATGAGCCTGGTGATGGGTATTAAGGAGGGCACGGATTGCATGGAGCACTGGGTATTATACGCAAACAATGATTCATGGAACACTACACCAAAAACTAATGATGTATGGTGACTAACGTAACACAATAAAAAAATTTTTTTTTAATTCTAGACATTGTATTTTGTCCCCTTGACTGCTATAATCCCCAATACTTTAAAGTCTATATCTGATCATTCCAACATCTTAAGGCCTATTGGTTCTGCCTCTGATGGTTTTCAGTCTTATTGGTTTGTCTCCTTGTGTTTCTAGCTAGGTTTTATCCAGTCCAGATGTTGTCTTTATAAAATTATTTGTAGTAATAATCTGTGACCTACCTGATCATATCTTCCTTCTGATAGGATTGACATTTGCCACTGCCTGGTGTTTGACATTGTGGGCTCATCTTAATTGTTAAGGATTGGGATAAAACAAAGCTGAATTATAGTGCCTGTGATAAGTCTTCAAATTTCATTTCGTACTTACCCCTAGGATCCAAAATTTAAGGACCTAAACCTAAAGCAAGTAGGGCTCCCCAAGTTCCCCCATGCCCAGCAAATGAGCTGGTTATTAAGCTATTGCTCTCAGCTTCAAACTCAGCTTCTGTACTCTGCTTTGTGATGCTTGGGCTGGAATTCTGTGAAGAACCACATTGCAAATTGAATAAAACTGTTATTCTGTGATTTTGAGCTAATTACTTTTGTATGTTAAAATATCCTAAATCTGGTTGTAATCACTGTGCTAATAACAAATGGTTGTATACGTATATTTAACATCCTTCCGTGACAAAGTAAAATTTAGTACCCCTATGTTTGTCCCGGTTGGCTTTTCTTTTTCACCAGAAGTCTTTCTTTTTTAACTAAAAGTCTTGGATCACAAATGCAGTAGACATTGTGGCTCTGGATTTCTGTTGGGTATTTGGCAAGCTCTTCGTGATACACTCATGGCCAAAATGGAGACAGGAGTTGGACGCAGAGCCTGCGGAGGCCGGGTGTCCTGATGGCAGTGTTTTATAACATGTCACCCTGACAACCAAGCCTCACGCATTCTATGCTGCTTGTCATAACTCCTCCTCATGTGGCTCTCCCCCCCACCTCACGTCCTGTCCTCCTTCTGACCCTTGGCTTCATTACCTAGTCACCATCCTGCACCTGCTCTTTCCTTGGGATTTGCATTTGAAAATTGGAACACAAATGAGCCAAGCATTCAATTTAGAAGATGAGAACAAAACGAAGTAAGAGAAGTATGAGGGAATTAATAAAGATAAAATGCTGAAAATAATGAATCACGAAACAACTGCCAGCAGAAATGATAGATAAGCCCAATACTCCAGGAAGTTTGACTCAGAAAAAGTGTGAGACAAATAAATACATCAGGAATGAGAAAGAAGATAAAACCATAGTTGCAAAAAATAGTAAAAATCATTATAAAATATCATATAAAATGTTGTCAATAAATTTTCAGATCGAGATGAAATGGCTGATTTTTCCAGCACAATGGAAATGACCAAAAATTGATTCAAGAAAAAGTAGACTATCGGAACACATTAACAGCCGCACAATACACTAGCGAGGTTTCTCATAAATCCACCACTTTAAAAAGTAAAAATAAATAAGAACATTAGGCCCTGCATGTTTTACAGGCAAGATCTAACTAACCTAACCATCGAGGAACATAGGATCCTACCTAAAGGACTGAAACTCTTTAAAATATTTAAGTGGAAAGTTTCCCAAATCACTTTATAAGTCTAACATAAGCTTAACACCAAAACTTAATAACATCCCCAAAAAAGTCAACCTTGCTTAAAAATAAATATGTAAAAATTCTAAGGAAAATATTTGCAGCTGGTATTTTAAAGCAGTAATACACATGTTCAAGGAGGATTTATACCTCAATGAAGCATCAGTAGCATTATAGTATTATTACAATGTGTATTTATTGTCCTCTGCTAGCTTTGCAATGTTTGGAGGGCCAATGAAGTGTCCCTTCTTGCCCCTACTCCTTACAGATGACAATCTGGGTGTCTCAGACCCTGGGACTCCCTGCCAAAATGTCCCTAAAGCCACTTAACTGGCCTGCACAGGCTTCTTCCCCTGTCCATTCTCCCAAGGGTGGTCTGTGCTGTTAGAATGCCCATGCCTATGCCCAAAGCGCAGCCAAAGGGTGACTTTCTGCAGTGAGGTAAATGATGCTTGAGTATATGAACTAGTGTGTACCCCAGTCTAGGGTAGAAAGATAGGGGAGCAGGCCCCGGGTTAGGGAATAGCTTTTTCCATACCACTACTTCTGATACAGAACTCTGAGGGATACAAGAGCTCTGAATTTGAACCTGGCCTTCCCAGGTTCTTATGAAGAGGTCATTGTCAAGGTAGGAGGATAGGACATATTCTGTTTAACAAAGTATTAGCTTGTTTCATAGCTTTTAAATATTCAGTCATATGATAAGTAAGCCTTTATTTTACTCTTGCCTCAGGCCCCACAAAGAATGAGCCAGCCCACCTCTTCCAGACTTAGCAGAGGTGAAAAGCAATAGCAGACTAATAAATGTAGCATGAGTAAATATTAGTGGAGTATTTATATATATGAGGCATATATATGTATATATACCTGTCGTATGCATAGTTGTGTATGTGTATGTATACCTCTATCAGACAAAAGGAATGTAAACCTGTAGGTACATAGACACAAATGTCTGTACATTGCACACACTCACAAATACATACACACTAGCAGAAACAGGAAAAGTTGGAGCTTCCAATTTTAGCAAGATGGAAAACTAACAGGTGCTGCTGGCCCCCTTTCTCCCTGCCAAACTGGAGATGCCAGAATAAATACAGGGAAACAGACCAAATGCAGAGCCAGGGCCAGAAGCCTAATCCTTACCAGATTCAAGGTTGTCAAGTTTTAACGTAGGAAGGGAATGACATCCTGAAGTTAGTGGAGTCCCAAAGCATATGGGTGAAGGCTGGGAGCGAATATAAAGGTGCTGCAGAGCAGTATAGGTTTTTTAATTGTGCTTTCTACTCTACATTCTCCCGGCTGGTGGAGAAAACTGAGACGGGTCAGCTTCTGTCCCAGCACCCCATTCACGCTGCCCCTTGCCCCAGTGCACTCCCAGGATGCCTGAGCTTTTTCAATAGGGATTGTTAGGACAACTCCATGAGCAAATTCATCAGGCTGACGCCCTAATTCATTGTCACTATTCACTGTCATTATTCCAAGGGAAGAAAAGCAACAGCGGTAGCAGCTAGAAGAAAGGGAACATAGGCCTGGTAGCCCTTCAGCCCAAATGTGCAGGGAAGCCTATTGGAATGGATACAGACCAGCTGGCGAGGCCTTGAGCATCCATTTACTCCCCTGTCACGGAGAATGGCTACACCAGTTAGCTCTTACATAACAAATCATTCAAAACTCTCAGTGGCTTAAAATGACAATTATTTATTTTTGATCATAGATCTGGAGGTTGACTTCTTAGGCCGATTAAGGCCAGGCTCTACTCCTTGTGTCTCTCGTCCTCCTCCTGAGCCAGCAGGCTAGCTCTGGCATGTTCTTTCCATGGAGATGGCAGAACTTCCCGAAGGCAATGGGAAATACACAGGCCTCTTGTGCCTAGGCTTGGAACTAGCATGCCATTACTTCCACTTTGTTACATTGTCTAAAGCAAGTCACTAGTCAACTTGAAAGTCAAAGGGTGGGAAAATACCTTCTATCCCTTTTGCAGGAGAAACGGCAAAGTCACATGGCAAGAACATAAAATAACTTGGGATAAACTTTAAGAGATTGGAATCTTACAGTGTATGGGTTCTGGCCACAGCAGAAAATAAAACCAAGTAGAAATCATTAAAAGTAAAATATCTAGAAAATCCCCCTAAATATTTAGAATTTAAACAACAAATTTGTAAATTTGTAAATAATCCGTTGGTCAAAGAAGAAATGACAAGAGAAACTGAGAAATTGTTTCAAATGAATAACAATGGAAACACAACATATTAAAATGTGTAGGATGCAGCAAAAACAGTGCTGAGAGTGAAATTTATAGCTTTCATGGCTAACATACAAAAAAATGGCTTAATACTTCAAAAAATCAGAATTTTTACTTAAAGAAGCTAGAGAAAAAAAATAAGCCCAAAGGAAGAAGAATGAAAGAAATAATAAAAATAAAAGCAGAAATAAATGAAATAGAGAACAAACATTAGGAAAAATTGACAAAGTCAAAAGCTGATTCTTTGAAATGTTATCAAAACTGATCAATCTCTGATAAGAAAGAAAAGGAAAGAGAGAGAATTCAAATTGCCAATATAGGAGGTGAGGATATCAATAGAAGGCTTACTGACACCCAAAATATAATAAGGAAATATTATGAACATATTTATGCCAATGAATTTGATAGCTTAGATGAAATGGACAAATTACTTATAAAACACAACAGACTAAAACTGACTCAAGAAGAAAAAGAAAATGATTATATATCTATTAATGAAGTAGAATCCATAATTAAAAGGTTCTAACACAGAAAATTCTAAGCTCAGAGCCTTCACTGGTGAATCCTATCGAATGTTCAGGAAGATGTGATGTCAACCTCACACAAATTCTTCCAGAAAATAGAAGAAAACACTTTTCGACTTATTTTATGTGGACAGCATTGCTCTGATACAAAACCAACAAAGATACAGTAAGAAAAATAAGACAATTTAACTCATAAGCACAGACACAAAATCTTCAACTCAATATCAGCAAATTCTATCCAGGAACACAGAAAAAGGAGAATACATTATGATTAAGTGGAGTTTGTCCCAGGAATTCAAGGTCGCTTCAACATTTGAAACTTGATTAATGTAAGCCACCACGTTAACAAAACATATGGGGAAAATTATGATGATCTCAAAAGATGCAGAAAACATATTGAAAAAAATCGAGCACATGTCGGTAGTATGTACATTTGACATGATGTGATGAGACAGCACTTTATCTCTAGGCCCTTCCTCTCCCAAACTCCTACCCTGGTCTAATCATGAGACAAATATCAGACACATCCTAATTGAGATACATTTCATAAAATGTCTGACCAGTACTCCTCAAAACTGTCCAAGTCCTAAAGAAGAAGGTTAGGTCTCAGAAACTGTCACAGCCAGGAGGAGCCTAATGACTTCATGGACATGGTATCCTGGATGGGATGCTGAACAGTAAAAGGATACTAGGCACAAATGAAGGAAATCTAAATAAAGGATGGACTTCAGTTGATAATGATATGTCAATATTGGTTCATTAAATGTGATGAGTGCATGATACTAATATAAGTAGTTAATAATAGGAGAAACTGGATATTGATATACAGGAATTCTCTGTATTAGCTGTGCAACTTTTTTGTAAATATAAAACTATTCTAAAAAAAGAAAAGTATATTTTAAAAAGAGCTGTATTCAAATATTCCTATCAGTTTTATTCATATTAGCAAAAAGTGGAAATAACCCAAAAGTCCATCAGCAAGTGAACAGAAAAACATATTATGGGATATTCGTACCATAGCATGTTATTTAACAGTAGAAATGACTTAAAAAAACTGAACTACTGACACAAAACATGGAAAATAGAAGGTGATGTTTGAAAAGATATAGAAGCTACATGAGTCAGTCAGAGAAAGACAATTATCCTATGATCCCACTGATATGTAGAATTTGAGAAACAAGGCAGAGGATCATAGAGGAAGAGAGAAAAAATAAAACAAGACGAAATCAGAGAGGAAGACAAATCATAAGAGACTCTTAATCATAGGAAACAAACTGAGGGTTGCTGGAGGGGAGGGGGGTGGAGGGATGGGGTGGCTGGGTGATGGATATTAAGGAGGGCACGTGATATAATGAGCACTGGGTGTTATGTAAGACTGATGAATCACAGGCCTGTACCTCTGAAACCAATCATACATTATATATTAATTAATTGAATTTAAATTAAAATTTTTAAAAAATAAATAAAAATAAATATAGGCAGAAAAAAAAAAAAGGAAAGATATAGAAGTCCACAGTAGCCTCTCAGAGGAAGGAATGCACTGAATGCCAAGTAAGACCATTATCTTAGTTTCTATTGTTTCCCTGTCCTATCCTAGGATGTCAGCCCATGGATGGGGAACAAAACAAGACTCCTTCTCAGACACCTCCACCAGCAATTAACCGTCTCCTTCCTGATTGCTTCGTCAGTGCTCCAGCTCACATAGTCCTAGCTTAGCTCCCTGGTGTGAAGGGGAAGCAAATTTACATATTTTTGCTACAGTCTAGACTCAGCTTTAAAAGTCCAAAGCCAAAAACATACATATATCTATATATGTACTTATATACTTTTCATTATCATTCCTTTGGCTACAACCCTACACTAATTGCTGAAAATGTTTAGTTTTAACTTCAAATATGTTAGGAAATGTGGGACTGCAAGGGGAAAACATGTCCATTATTTTTAAATATTAACCCACCCCACGTACCTCTTGGAATAAAAGTGTTTGTTTTTTTAAAACCAGAGTTTATGATATAAATACTCTATATTAGAGAAGGGAAATGAATCTTCCTGAAGGCTTTCCATTTTCTGGGCAGACCACATCAGTGGGAGATCCATGGCTAGCCTTCTTTGGGTCCCTTTACGAAGTTGTCAGCACTTTTCATTAGCTACATTTGCTTCTCTATCCCTAAAGAAATGCTAAGGCTCTGAGAACATTCTCAACTCTCAAGGAGCAGATCTCAGGGTAATAGAAGGAGACAACAATGAGATGTTGTGAATTGCTTCCTGTAAAGATCCCGCTGACCCCCAATATGGCAGACTTCTTAGGTTTCCTGAGCTGTAAGCCCCTGATGGGGAAAAGGGTGATGATGTTTCAAATATTCCTCATTAAAACTATAGAAATTATTCTAGAACTAAAACAATCTAACACCTGAAACTAATTTTCTTGACACATTCATGGACTTTAATGACAGCTTCATTAATTGAATAGAATCTCATGGGGGCAAAAATCATGTTTTCCTTAATGACCTGCCAGATGATGGATTTGTTTGGTTACTTACTTTACTAGAAAAATATCAGAGGAAGGAAAAAGAAAGAAGGACGAGCTGTGTGTGTCATACCACAACTGAGTTTGATCCAGATGCCTCCTGCGGTCTTGGTGGCAGGCCAACAGTAAAAACAGTGAGATGGTTTTGGCATGATAGGGACACAGTATGATGTCATTGCTAGGAGCCTTGCTAATCAAGGTGAAGTTCATGAACCAGTAGCGTCAACATCACTGGGAAGCTTATTAGAAATGCAGCATTTTGGGCCCCACCCGGGAGCTACTGATTAGAATCTGCATTTAACATACTCCCACCCCCACCCCCCGGTGATTCTCAGACCCTTTAGAGTCTAATGAACACTGGTTGCAAGTCCAAAATTTGGAGTCCAGCGAACTTGGGGGTTCTAGCTCCACTTACTGCTGGCTGTGAGTAGGGCATATTATTTACCCTGTCAGCCTCAGTTTTTCTCTGTGAAATAGGCCTAATATATCTACCTCATGAAAGTATGAGGATTAAACAAAATAAGCACTTAGCATGTTTTCAGGTATGTACTCTACGTTGAAAAAATGGCAGATAATAGTACCATGTGGCTTCTTTTGTCCATTCCATGTCAAAGAAGAAGTATCTTGGGAATCAGAACTGAGTTCAAATCCAGATTTTACAATTTAATAGCTATGTGATCTTGGTCATGTTACCTACCCTTTCTCAGCCTCCAATTCTCTGCCTATAAAATGGGGATAACTTAAACGTCCGTTAGGGCCTCCCAGGTCTTAAGATACAGACGGATTACACAGCCTAGTGAAGTCATAAAGCTTCCCGAGATTTCTGCCTCCAGTAAGATTTCTGCTAAGTCCTGTGCTGTATCTGCAGACCCTGTCTGTGTTCGTCGGCGCGTCTCTCTCAGGGCAAAGTTCACACCGTTCCACCATTTCCATAAGAAACCCACTTACTCCAAACGTTTCATGAGTGGGGCAGAAATTTCTAGAGATGTAGAGCGTGGGTCGCAGGGAAGAATCCTAGGACATGTGGCACAGACTTACGCCACACTCCTAGCTCCTTCCTTTCTTTCCTCCCATCTCCCCCGTCACAGCCCCTTGTCATCCCCAAGAAAGCTTCCCTTCAGCAGAGGCAGGGGACCAAGCAGAGAACACCAAGTGAGGAGCCCCTGTCCTCACGCTGCTGCCACTATTCCCTCCTCCCTCGGGGTCTCCACGCCCTCGTCCGCACATGGGCGGGAAGTCCTCGGAAACCGGAGCGCCACAAGAACTAAAGGAGGCCTCGGAGCCGACAATACTTACAGAGCCTGGTCCCGGGGGCCCGGGGTGATGGAGACGCTGTTCTCGGCCCGTTCTTCCCCTCCTCCACAGTCTGCTTCTCCCGCTGGGGCTGAGCCTCTGCGAAGGAGGTTCTCCTTTTCCAGCTGGCTGCTGGTTAGGCTCGGCCTGGCGGGGATGCCCCAAGGAGTGTGAGGGTTGGAGGGAGAGGGAGGCTTTCTCCTTTGTTTGCTTCGCGTTCCTATCAGCCGTGCCCCAGCAACATTTCTTCACCCCACGGCGGCGGCGGCTGCTGGTTCCCGCAGCGCAGGTGGCTCTAGTTTGTGTTGGTTCCACACCCAGAACCGAGCTCGTTGAGCCCCCTCTGAAATCCAGCCCTCGCCGCTGGCTCCGCCTCCTATGGGGTCAGAATCCCAGCTGCAAGGAGTCTCTCCTGCAGACTCCAAGCTCCGAGGACCGAATTCCATTTGAGCCTGTCTCCTCCATAGAGGGCCGAGTCCCAGCTCTGCAGGCTCCTTCTAGAAATTTCTCAGCTTTAGTAATCCCAACATTTTCCCTCTGTCTCCCCATCTCTAAGGGACACAGTTGCTTCCTACAGCTACTACCTTTATGATACCCCAGTACCCCGCTTTTGCCTGCCCAGCTCTCTTCTATCTGGGAAATAATTTCTTTATATTACATCTCTCTGCTGAGATAATGGTGTGGTTTTGGCTTCTTTTTTTTTTTTTTTTTTTTTTTTTTGGTTTTGGCTTCTGACGGGATCCGTCTGATATGGAAAGTTATGTAAAAGATACTAGTTTCCTTCCAAAACAAATTTTAAAAATCTACCTTCTAAATACCAAGTTTTGCCACTAATAAGGATATTCAAAAGAACATGCCAATGGCTTTGAGAACAATTTCCAAAGAAAATTTTCCAAACTATTTTGGGCTCTGACAGCACTGTTGGAATAGAACAGTAATCCTGAGCATTTGGAACAAAGAGTCAAAACATGTTTCTAGAGGAAGAAATGCAGTTAGACATAACTCACATGGCAGAATAGATGCACAATTTAGAGAGATGCCGACCTGTGTAGACAGCTGTGTAGGCCAGGATGGGAAGAAGGTGAAGGGTAGCCAGGGAAGGAAGAAAGGTACCCATGAAGCAGCTGTAGGAAGTCACATTTCCAGATGTCAATGAAGTCTTGAGCCAAAGTTGAAATGAATAAGATTTAAAAGAACCTGGAAATAGCAGTTTAGTTAGTGGTGCTTAAAAAGTCCGCATTGACCATGCCTTACTAAGAAGTTGTATTTTAAGATGCTGGCCGTGACTTAAATGGAAATTGGAATGGACCTAAAAGTAATATTTTACATTTATTTAATTGGTAAAGATAAATTGAAAATCATTGCCTTCAGTGTGGGTGATCTTGCTCAAAAGTAGACACCTCCCCAAAGTTGTCACAGTGTATTTAAAGTGAGAGAATAATAGCCTGAAAGAGTCATAGTGATATTCATCCCGTTTAACCCAGTCATTCCATTACTGAAAATTAACCCTAAGGAAGTAAATCGAAAGAATTTTATAAATGTGTATTTGTGAAGCTATCCATCAAAGTGTTACATACAAGAGTGAAAAATAACATTATTATAATTATATAATATAATTAAGTACACTATACACATTTATGTGTAATATATATATAATTATATTATATAATTATAATTATATATAATATAACATTGTTATAATTAGTAAATAAAATGAGAATAATTTAATTGTATTTATATGCACTTGGTGAAATATTAAGTTACAACAGTTGCAGCAATCATGTAAAACAAACATGAAAAATGTGGTGTGATAGTAAGTGGAATAAAATCAGCGTGTAAAATGTAAAGGAGAGTGTAGAAAAGAGAACAAGAAAAAAGGTTGGGCAATGTTACTCTTTGTTACCACAGGAATGAGCCTATGGAGAATTCTGAGAGTCTTATAAAGGCATCATGCCAACGAAAAATGATCAGGGTGCGTTAGACAGGATTGAGAAGCTATGCTCAAACCTTCACCCCCTGTGGACTCTGTAAAGGCTGGAATAGATCTCTTGATCCTAAAATGAAGAGCCATCCTAATCGTCTTCAGGATTTTAAGTGTGTTTGACTAAAGATAAGACAGTTTTGTTACTACAATTCTTCCCTTCCAGAATAAGCAGCAGAGTTCCAAGGACACTCTGAGTTCTTTCTCTCCTTGGGTTGACGCTGAAGGTGGTTGTGCTCCAGAAGGGGAAGGAGAGAGAATGAAGGGTAGAATCGGAGTTAGACAGCGAAGTCTTCTGTGGAAGATTCCGTATATCTCCAGTAGGGAAGGAAGTGATAGACCACTGTGTTAAACAGCTGGTCCGTGAAAAAAAAGCCCTAACAGTTAGCCAACCAATTAGTTCAAGAGACAATTGGCTGCAGGTGGTAAGTTAAAAGCCAAATCTGGACTCTGACTGAAGGAATTTTGCCAGGGCTCGGTGTTTGACCTTCTAGGTGCCTTGGCTTGCTGTAGGAAAGCGTAGAGAACTGATTTCTTATGAGCCCCAGCGACCCCCAGAGTTCTAGCAGCGACATGGAGTTGGGCTGCCATATTGGGCACAGAAGAAAATTTTCCAAATAGAGGAGGGGATGAAGCGCTGGTTACTAAGAGTAAAGAGAATCCTCTTTTTTTCTGGTGATATTTTCTATTACTGCAGAAAATCCATAAGGGTCAATTTGTTCCTCGAGATTGCCCATCAGAGAATAGCCAGGGCTGCAGGTCCACATAAGAACAAGCTGGCTTACTTGGCTGCTGGGGAATGACGAAAATGAAGAGACCCACTTGGGTGAGGGACTTGCCACCAGAAATCCTTGTTTGCTCTGCAAGTACTTGCTGAACCCTGTTCTACATGAGGCCCACATTCCGTTAGGGGGGATCAAAATGGAGATGATTCCCAGAGAAGGTAACTGCTTCTTATAACCAAATTATCATACTTCAGGAAGAAAAGCATGGCCAGGTTTCTTTAGGAAAGATTTCTGGGGAAGATTCCTAGAAGAGATGCTCTGTGAGCTGAGTTTTGAAATAAGAATAGACATTTTCTTGAACAGCATATTGGAGAGAACAAAAGGGAGTTCTGTGTAGCTGGAATATTCAATTTGAGGAGAGCTGTGGCAGATGATGTCAGAGCTGTGGTTCTGGCTAAGATCAGGATGGCTCTTACATGCAGAGTTAAGGAATTAGACTTTATCTAGATATGGAGAAACACTGAACCTTTTTTTTAAGATTTTATTTTTAAGTAATCTCTGTACCCAATGGTGGAGTTCAAACTCACAACCCTGAGACCAAGAGTCACATGCTCTACCATCTGAGCCAGCCAGCTGCCCCAACACTGAACAGTTTTAAGCACAGTAAGGAGGTGCATTTTAGGAAAAGGACTCTTGTCTGTTTGGGGGGGGGGTGGAATGGAGTGGGCCAAGGCTGGAGGCAGAAAAGGTAAGCAGGGGACTCTTTCAATAGTGAAGGCAAGAGATAATGAATGCCTGAATGATGGGCAATGACCACAAAGAGGGAAAGCTTGCCTTTCTGCCTGTGATTCCTCTCCCTGATGCCAAGGATGCAGGCCTTCCCCCCACCTCTAGCACTGCCTGCTTGCACAACGCTTGGTGCCGTGGTCTGGCTCAGGGCACAGATTCCAACACATGGAGGGATCACGTGATGGGGCCAGGAGACAGGTTTGGGAGTCAGAGGAGAGGAATCCAACCCCAATGCCACTATGTTCTGGACCAAATTGTGCCCCCGCCCACTCCACCAAATTATGTGTTGATGCCTTAATGCCTGATGTGACTCTATTTGGAGAAAGGACCTTTAACGAGGTAATTAAGCTTACATGAGGTCATAAGGGTGGGACCCTAGTTGAGAGGTTGTTGAGCTTATAAGGAGAGGAGGAGACACGAGAGATGTTTTTCTCTCCCTTCACACACATAAAAGTCCCTATGAGGACGCAGCAAGAAGGTGGCCGTCTGTAAACCAGGTTGAGAGGCCTCACCAAACACCAACCCTCCTGGCACCTTGCTCCCTGACTTATGGGAACTGAGAAAATAAATTCCTGTTGTTTAAGCTACTATAGGGGGACAGAATATGCCACCCCAAAATATGCCACTTAGGCAGAGGATTGTTTTGAGCTGAAGGCAACTGAGAAGAAGTAGATACAAGAAAAGCTTCCTTTGCCTAAAAATGAGATATAAATCTCCTTCCCCTCTCTACCAGTAAAAACAAAAGTCAATCACTGGAGACAACTTTCCACCTTTATCAGCCCCGACAATGGAGAGGAATCTACATAACAAACTTCACTAACCAGCCTTTATCTACCACTAGTTTGCTGCCCCTGGAGACTCAAGGTCCTTTTCCTTTGTCTTGACACACTCTAATAATGTATTGTTCTTCCGCTAAGATGCTATATAAGCCCAAATTCTAATGAAACTTTTGAGTTACTCATCCCTGAGTGCTTCCCTGTGTAAGGGTGAGGCATTTGCTAATAAATCTGTTTTTCTCTTGTGGATCTGCCTTTTGTCAGCCCAATTTACAAGGCCCCAATCAAAGAACTTAAGAGGGTAGTAGGAAAAAGAATTCTTTCTCCCTACACCACCCAGTCTATGGGATTTTAGTATGGCGACCTGAGTTGGCTCATACACATCACTGGCAGCTAAATCTCTTGAAGAAATTATTTAAGCTGACTGAGCCTCATTTTCCTTATCTCTAAAATCAAATGGTAAAATAATAATAATCCCTACTTCACAGGAGTCTTGGGAGTGTCAGATGAGGTACACAACCAAGAAATGGAGCTGACGTGAAAACTTTGTAAATTGTACGTATAAAATTAAATAATAAATATTCCTTCCATGAGTGCCCTGGACTGATGAGAGATTAAAATATGTTTGGTCATAATATTAGTTTAATTATTATACTTAACTGTAATATCTGTCTCTTGGATATATTTTAAATGCATTTAATTAGCCCATAATCAAAAGCTAATTGCTCACAGATGTCTAAAGGGCTTTCGGCCCAAATTCCATGATGGTAACCAGCGCCAATAAAACCATTTGGGGGAATTTCTATGTTTTCAATAAAAAAGGATACAGAATTCAAAATATAGGAAATACCCCAAATATAGCATAGCCTATGTAAGAGGCTTCCTCCAAACGTTTATAGACACATTCTGTAGCATATGCATCAAGTTTCTTTGATTCAAATCAAAAGTAGATAGAAATAAGTTTAACATATTTTTCTGGATATTAATTTGAAATTATAGTAAAAGGTTTTTAAAAATTAAAAGGACTAAAAACTAAGCCTAAGTAATAACACATTCTGAAACGGTCTTTACCAGAATCTTCAACATTCGTTTTGTTTTACTAATGTTTGTTACATGGAAATGTATTCATAAGCAGAAAGATAATCACATAGAAAGTGTATTTGTAATTGATATAAATATTCCTTTTATCTTGAGAACCCCTATCTTACGGTTTTAAGAGCATTTCTCCACCTTTTTTTCCCTATTGCCCCCAAGTTGCCTTGTAGGCATTTTTTCCCCTAATACCTTCCGGTAAAACTTTATTGCCACAGATATACTGTATATCTGTTTATGGGTATGTCTGTGCTTTCTACATATCAACCAATTTTCACCTGATAGTGCCCGTGTTGGGAATGACGGCCTCAAGATGATTCACGCAATAAATAAAAATGATTCATACAGAAAATCGAAACGGTCTTCACTAAAGCTGATGGAAAATGCACTCCATGTGAGACATGAACCCATTTCTCAGAGGGCACACACGGACTAGGAGACAAACATAGCTGGAAGGGCCTGGCTTGAGGCCAAGCCGTGGTCAGTCTAGGAGCTCTAGGAGTCAAACCTAGGAGCTAGGTAGACTAGGTCTGTCTACTGAGAACCTATTTGCATGAGAAGCCCAGGAATCTTCTGAGAAGGAATTCACCCTCAAGGGAAAGAGTACAAATTTGAGTCAGAGACAGTGAACCAGGGGGAAAGCGGAGCAGACATCGAAGCCCAGCATGCGGTCTGTTCCGTGGAGGGTCCCTCCTCCCAGCGGACTCATCCTGAATCCTAAGGCCAACGTGCTATCATACAAGCACAATAAAAGCTGAAATGTCCCTCCATGCCTTCCTGTCCATTGTTCCCGCCGCACACTGAGGAGCAAGGGGCCCCAGTCACAGCGGGGCAAACACCGCGCATGTGCGACCGCTAGGGGGCTCCCTGGGCCGCTACACGCAGGCAAATGTGACTCGGCAGCTGCTGTCCTCGTCTCAACTCCCTGAGCCGTGCTGCCTGGGAGCCATGGATCACACCCATATGACAGCGCAGGTTGGTATGTCTGCCCGTTGGTGTCCAAATATCTTAGCGCCACGTTCAAGGCTCTTCAAGTGGGAGGCCGAGCCTGGTTTTGGAGCTCAGGCATTGAAGTCCGGTTGACCCAGCTGTGGGCCCTGTTTCTCCCAACATCTAGCGCTGTGGTTGTAGGCACATCACTTATCCCTTCTAAGCTTCCCACTTTCACCTCTGTAAAATGGAACAATAACAGCGCCGAGGAGATCCAATTAGACAATGCATGCAAAGCGCCCCTCGCACAATCCTAGCCCAAGGTCAGTGCTCAGTAAATGTTAGCTGTTTCCAGCCCTCGACCGTGATCATTCCACTCACTATTCCAGGCACATGAAATTGAGGGACATTTCTCAGATATGCTTCTGTACCTTTGTAAACGTTTCCTGTCTGGAGTGGTTTTGTTGTTATTTTTTGTTTGTTTTTTCTTAAAGATTTTATTTGCTTATTTGAGACAGACAGAGAGCACAAGGAAGGACAGAGAGAGAAGCAGACTCCCCCTGAGCAGGGAGCTGGATGCAGGGATCTATCCCAGGACCCCAAGATCATAACCTGAGCTGAAGGCAGACGCTCAACCGACCGACCCACCCAGGCGCCCATGGATTGTTTTTTAATGACACTTATCTGGAAAACACACAGCCACCCAACTCACATGTCATGTCTGAGAAGGAGATTCCAGAAGAATCAATGAAGCTCTCTGCAACTCTTTGCTCACGGCCCGGAAGAGCTCTAATCACACTGCAGGTTAATGCTCTCTTTTCCTCTCCTCCCCCTTTGGACTGTGAGCCCTCTGACAGAGAAAGTTGACCTCACTCACTCCCACATCTCCCAGGGCCTAACACGGAGTCGGGACCAAGCAATGATGCACTGGCACGTGGCCTATTAATTATATTTCTAGAACAATACCCGACTCCAGGCCGCCTTGCAGAGCCCACCTCTGGCTTCTCTCGGAAGCTTCATAAAGCCTAAGTCGTCGCATTTTCTACTCACTAGAGGTCCTCCAGCCCAACCCAGCGGGCATCTCCTCTTCTAGCCCAGGACGATATGCAGGCAGACGCGGCAAGCGTATGCTGTGAATGTTGGTGCCTGCGATAAACAGCTTGTAAACACCGTATCTGATATCTTCCCCACTTATTAAGTGCCTACCCTATGCCAAACACTGTCCTTTCGGGACCTAGCTCAGAGCACTGAGGCTCAGAGGGATGAAGCCGCTTCTCTGAAATCCCTCCGCGGCAGAGCTGGGATTCACACCCCCGCCTTCTGACTCCTAGCCCCTTGTTCCTCTAGGATATCGCGTGTCTGTCTGACACGGAAGCCGACTTGAGAGTAGAGGAACGGGGGACTGTGGAAGAAGGCCTTTGAGGGCAGGACCGAGAGGTGTTGTGTGGATTGCTGTAGGGACTTCCCTTCTACACACCTGGAGGGCTGAACACTATCCACAGGTGAGGGGCCTTGAGCCTCCTCCAGCCTCTGCTCACCTGTATGCTCGTCCTTGCCACACACACACACACACACACACGTACACACGTACACAGTTCGGGTAAAATTAAGAAAAGAATATACTTTTGAGCAAACATGGCCGCCAACTAGACGTAAATGGAACGGTCAGCACAGGTCTGAAGGGACCTGCTTCAAGGAAGAGATCAAGTTTGTGATGTGCAAGGAACCCCTGTGTGTCAGGGGTGTCCTGAGACCGAGGGAGGCTGCTTAGAAACACTTGGCTCTCTGAAGTAGATCAGAGATCTGGCCTTGTCTCTCTTCATATATTTCATCCATCCAGGCAGGGAAACTGTCCCCACCTGAGGGCCTCCTTCAGGCAGCCTAGCTCTGCCACACGCCTCTGGGAACTTGCACTTTGTGGACTTCAGGTGGGCCTTTGAGAAGACGTGGAATGGAGAACAGGCTGGCTGGGGCCCAAATCCTGACTCTGCTACTCACTACCTGTGTGACCTGGGGCAAGTTACTTCACCTCTCTGAGTCCGTTTTCTCGTCTCTAAAAGGAGGATCTTAATTGTAGCGACGACTTGTAGTTAGTATGAGGATGACAGGAGATTCTGTCTGTGAAATTGCAGAGCACTGAGCATGGCACCTAGTGAGTGCTGTTGCGTAACCTTAAAACCAGTACAGTGACGCCAGGGACACACACACACCCCGCCCCCTCCCAGGCCTCTCTGACTTTCCCTCCTACCTGCGCCTATCACCGAAGGAGGCCGCAGCCCTCCTGCCCCGTGTGACTTTCCCCACACTAGCACTGGAGGTCACCTCTTCACACTTCCTGCGTAAGTTTCACGAGCAGCTGGTTTCTCCTCTCCTCCCCTGAGCCCCCCACTCTGACCTGTGGGATCAACACCACACTTCGCTGAAAGGGGGAGAACTGAAGAGGAAGGATGGGCCGCTGAGCCAGCATTGCAAGGGGGTGGTGCGGGGAAGCTAGCCTCCCCTCAGAGGCAGAAACAGCAGCAGCACCAGGGGACCAGGTGCAGCAGGAGCTCCTGGCAACCTGTTACCATGTCCAGAGCAATGGTTCTCTACGGGATGAATCCGCCCCCCAGGGGACATTTGGCAATGTCTGCAGGTCTGGAGACGGGTTTGACTGCAACCACTCAGTGGGGCGGAGTGCTCCTGGCATCTAGTGACAGTGCACGAGGCAGCCTCCCAACAACAGCGAATGATCTGGTCCAAAATGTCAGTAGTGCCCGGAAGTTCCCAAGCCCTGGCGTAAGGCACATACACACTGATGGGCAGCGGACCCGTCCGCCATAGATAAGCTTGGAGAAGGGGGATTATAGAAGCCGCCTTTAGCAGAGACCATCTGCTATGGTTGAATTGTGTCCCCCCCCAAAAAGATAGGTTGAAATCCGAACCCCCAATAGCTCAGAATATGATCTTATGTGGGAATAGAGTGGTTGTAGATGTAATGAGTTCAGATGAAGTCACACTGGAGTTAGAACGGGCCCCAATCCAACATGGCTGGCATCCTTATAAAAAGAACACCATTGGAAGAGGCGTGCACTGAAAACCCACTGCCCTGTGAAGACGAAGGCAGCTCCCAGGGAAGCCTCTACAAACCAGGGTACACCAGAGATTGGCAGGAAAGCCCCAGGAGCTAGAGAAGAAACACGGAATGAGATCTCTCTCACACCCTCAGAACGAACCAACACCACGATTAGACGTCTAGCCTCCAGAACTGTGAGGGAACACATTTCTCCTGTCTAAGCCACCCAACCTATGGTCCTCTGTTGTGGCAGTCCTGGCAAATGGATACACCATCCAAGCACTCTTTAGGGGAGACACCACGGCAAATGGGCTTTGCACATCCTGGACCCACCCACCCCCAACCGTGAGCATCGTTCAGTCCCTGTATTTGCCTCGGTTCTGTTTCCAGCCTCACCGAGTTAGAGATAATTTTGATACTAACCCTCCCCAGCCCAGGGAAAGGGCAGGCTGACTATCCAGCACACGTACTCCAGCCCGAGTACCTCTGAAGGCCCGAGCTCTCTTGAACATGAACAGGAGAGAAATTCCGAGGCCCTGGCTGGCCTCGCTTAAGCTGGTGGTTTCCTGAGTGTATGGGGGTGTGCACAACAAGGGATGAACAAGACCTTCCATCAGACTGTGGGAAGGAACTATGAGACATTACTTAGAATTTCTTTAATATTAAAAATAAAGGTCTAATAATAGTTAAGACTGCATTGACAAGAAAATCTGTAAGTGATTTATGAATAAATATTCATGGAGCCTGAGCATGTGCTTCAAAACAGTGGTCACTGCTTTAGACACGACCTTAGATAAGATCACTGCCATTTCTCTAATCTGCTCTTGCTTGAAAGTGGTTTATGAAAGACCGTCAGTGTCAGGCTAGAAGATCTGGCGTCCATCCTGTCCTGTGCCCTGTGAAAGCCCTCAGAAAGTCTGGAGTAGAAAAGAGACTGTAGAAGTCCTGGGGGGGCGGGAGGGTGGCTAATAGCACAGTAATAAGTGTGGATTCTGGAACCAGCTGAATAATCTCCTAGTTGTAATCCTTGCTACCTTTTTAACCTTGGGCAAGTTATTTAGTTTATATAAGCCCCTGTTTCCTCATCTGTAAAGGAGAATAACAAGAGTCACCACCTCTTAGGGCGCCTGGGTGGCTCAGTTGGTTAAGCGTCTGCCTTCAGCTCAGGTCATAATCCCAGGGTCCTGGGATCGAGCCCCGCATCGGGCTTCCTGCTTGGCAGAGTCTGCTCCTCTCTCTGCCTCTGCTGCTTCCTGCTTGTGCTCTCTCTCCGTCAAATAAATAAATGAACTCTAAAAAAAAAAAAAAAAAAAGTCACCACCTCTTGATGTTGTAAGAATTAAAAGAGATACTGCATTCAGAGCCCCTCACACAGGGCATCCTGTACCTGGCAAGCCATATTATGATTCTCTTTTAGGAGAGCATTCTGGGCCCACATCTCAACGTAAGATTCAGTCAGACCTCCAGCTGCCACATTCTAGAACTTGCTTTTCAAATATAGATGGAAGCTGGGGCACCTGGGTGGCTCCGTCGGTTGAGCATATGACTCTTGTTTTCGGCTCAGTCATGGTCTCAGGGTCGTGAGATCGAGCCTGGTGTCTGGCTCTGTGCTCAGTGTGGAGTCTGCTTGAGCATTCTCCTTCTCCCTCGGTCCCTCCTGCTCACGCTCTCTCTCTCTTTTAAATAAATAGAATCTTTATTTAAAAATATATATATAGAGAGAGAGAGAGAAGCTGCCGAAAAGGCAATGTTTGAAGATACATAAATTCTTTGGGTCTGAAACCTCCTGTTTTACTCAGCCCTGGGAATAATGGCTTTGAAGGCCTCTAGTAACATGCAAAGGCAGGTCTGGAAGGTATAAGCCATTCTATGTGATATTTGTGCACAAGATATAAAAAGCCAGGTGTACCACACCCTGGTGTACCAAGCTATCTTTATTCTAATGTGGTAAGATGAAATACCAGTCCTTCATCAAGTGCCTTATTTTTTTTCTACAAAGTATTATTACTTCCTAGTTCAATATCATAGCACTGGGACTACACCTGCCCCCCCCACATTAATCAGCATTAATTGAATGTTTAGATCCAGATGAAAACAAGACAGCTGGTGTTATTACGCTCTTAGCCACTCAGGCTTCTAGCTGGATTTAAAATTGCATTCCTCCCCCGGCAGAAAATCCAAGTCATTTTCTCAGTTTAAGAACGAAGTATTTGCAGGTGCCGAGTTGGTCTTGCAGCACCAACGCGGAGGGATCCTCTGCCAAATTACATTCAAGGGCGCCATCTCCTGGCCAAAGTTTGAAACAGAAGGAAAATGAAAGAAGCAGCAGGTGCCTAAATGGTCTGTGCCTTTAATCAGCAGCTTAACTACTTAACCATGAAAATGAGCTTCCCGGGGCTAATGAGAGTAGCCCAATTTGCAGAAAGTGGGTGTTTATTTTTGTAGCACAATTTTCCAGCTGCCTGCATCTTACGTCCTTTACAGTGTGTAGCATCTGCTTATGCTGCTTATGCTGGTGCACATGGTTTTGCTTAAAGGCCCCTCCTGGATGCTGAGGGGCACAGCGAGGTCGTCCAGGTTTGAAAATTAAATTCGGGGACCCAGAAAACCTTCCAGGTTCACCCTATTAGGACCCGAGATTCAGGTGTAAGCCTTTTTATAGTTCAATTCTAAACAAACAAAATGATTAAAAGACAGGTTGAACTTTGGTAATACCATATAAAAGCAAGGTTGAGCTTTGGTTCAAGACTGAACCATATAAAAGCAAGCAAATGAAGGAGAACTGAAACAACATGGTCCAAGGTCAGCACATCTATGACTATGTATCATTCTGCCCTTTTATTTTAAAAAGTGCAGGTGTTTCTTCAATAACGAGATCCATGTGTACCTGAGGGAGGGAGAAAATACTTTCTGTAAAATTGCACACTAAAAATAATAAGACTTGGGAAAATAGGATTGAGGCAGACAGTTCAACACATACACAAGTTTGCGACCAGAGCACTAACCAAACCAATAACGATCTTAATAAAAAATACCAGCAGAATGCTCAGCTCTTAATACATTAAAAAAAAAATCTGCAGAAAACAAAGGACTTTGACTTGACAAGGAAAAAAAGAAGGAAAGGGTCATTTGACGGAAGGCAATGTAAGAGAAGCTATAGTCTTCTGAGTCGTGGAGACGAGGAAACATGCCCAGGATCGGGGAGGGTGGAGACTGTGGCTCAACGAAGGTGACAGGAGGCACGGGAGGACCTCGCCGTCATTAGCTGTGTTCCTGCACTTGGGCTTCAGCTCTCGCCAGGCCGGGAGCCCCCTATGGGAACCAGGGCGGCTTCCACACACCCCTGACATCATCCCCCCATTTATCCACCCCATTTGAGCTCATTTATGTTGAAATCATCGCAGCACACAAGTGTGATAGCAAACCAGGCTGAACGTGGACTGCTTCCTAAGCACACATTTGACACTAACCCCTGCAGGAAGGATGGATCTGTCAGCCCTGTGTCTTCTTCTTCCGGCCTTCTCCCTACAGCCTTGATGCTGGATTCAGAGATGTCCCATCTCCCAGCCACAGGCCTCTGGGCTCCCAGGATTCAGCTCTATTCGACATGCTATCAGGTAGTCAGTAATGCACTATATAGTTGACAAGCTTATTTTGGTGACTAGTAAGGGAATACAAACTGAAACTATGTTAGGGACATAAAACTATGTTAAGGACAAAATTTTGCTAACCTCCTCAAAGTCCAGATGTAGATATGGCTTCAGGTACAACTGGAACCAGGAGCTCACATTTGGTCCCTCTCTATCTCTCTTTACCACCCTCGCCCTCTCCATGTGCTGCTTTCCTTGGTAATAGTGAAGTTCTTTTCCAAGCCTCTTCCACTGATGGCACAGGAACCCTCCAGATCCATAGTCCTGTAGCTAGCTAGCAATGTCAGAAGAAATAGAGCTTCTCTTTCCCAATATTTTTTGAAAAAGAAATCCAGGAATTGCCTTATTGCCCTAGTTCACTGTGGTAAGAGGATGAGGTCCCTGGCCTGGCCGGGCCTGTGGGCTGACCTTCACCTTCAGGGGCTGAGTCAGCCTCACCCAAACCACATGTAATCGAGGGTGAGAAATCCCCGAAGGAGAGGCAGGCCCAGTACCTGGAAAGGGAGAACAGGTGAACCCAGACACCCATCTCCCATGGCGGTCAAAGCCAGGCACCCATATTTGGAGAATCTGGTTTCTGATGAACACACTATCTGAGAGACACTATTTATCTTGGACCTAAACAAAAGAACAGAAGAAGATGCATCCTGCCAGCTTGTGTATTTTGTTTGGCTGGACAGTCCTGTTTGCTTTTTTTGAATGTGATTAGCTGCAAACATTTGAAACTTGCAAAATTTAGGACTTCTCTTGAACTCGAGCCACACTGTGCCTGTTTCCCCACATGGTGACAATAGGCTGAGCTGAGTAATAGTGGCATGATTTATTGCACAGTCTTCTCCTGTTCCATAGGGTCCCCACTGCTGCCTGTGTGGCTCTATCCTCCCCCAGGTCACAGTTTTGTTACCCACCTGGCCCCGGGAGGCATCTGAATTTGCAATCAGCTGTGTGAGTGTAGGTCTGGCCACCAGCCTCTCCAATGGCAGTTGGTCAAGAAGCCCTGGGTCACGTGCCTTGTGTCTTGTTCTGCAGTCCTGTCCTTATGGTATTTCAAACCTACGTGAAAGTGAGTCAGTGGTCATGTGCTCTATTACTAGGACTTTGCTGCCTTAGCATTATACCTTTAAAGTTAACTAGCAGATAATTTATTTGAGATATCTATTCTAGTTTGTTCCTCCACCTATAGGCAAATGAAAAGGTAAATCCCCTCCCCATTTCTGGAAGATCAGCCAAGCATTTGTGTCCAAGAGACCCTTTGCCTCGTGGGAGAACTAACAGGCTTTTTTTCTGTTCATTTTCAAAGTCCTAGTCATAAATAGAAACTTGAGCTGGATTTTTCCGGAATGGAAAGTCTTCAAAGGGCTGAAAATAGGGAAAACACCCAAACCACAAAGGAATGATATTCTTGGAGACTTGGAGGATAGAGGGGAGATGCTAGATTTATAAACAGCCATGACCTTTGCCTCACTTAAAGTTCCAGGAAAAGGAGGACTCAGTATCTGTTAGGATACCTTCTATTGCAAATGATGGGAAAGAGGCAAACCAGGCTTAAGTTGGGGGAAAGATAAAGGAAGTTGGGTGATTTATTGGTTGATTACTAAATCAACTGGATTGATTACTGGATAACTTCAGGTATGGCTTGATCCAGGAATCTAAACTATATCATAAGGACTGTTTCTATCCACCTCTCAATATTGCATTTCCTTCTCTCTATAGTTTTCATTGGCAGGATCCATATAATGTTCCCCAGCAGCTGTCTCCAAAAAAATTGTACTGGCTTTTCAATAGAATATATGCCAATTACTAAGCCAATCACTAAATCCATGAGACAGAGCACTCTAACTGGCCAGTCTCATGCTTCCTCCCTGAAACTTAGAAAATTGGGTACTATAACTAGCGGAAGCAGGGGATGGATGCTGAGTAGTAAAAAACTACTAGAGACTCCAGGCAGAAATGGTTAAGAACACTGGCTACCAGGCACCAGGGCTTAGGAATCTTAGCAAAGATCTCTGTGTTGCAAGGGGGTCCCCACTTCTGAATGGACCCAACGGGACACAGGCAAGGAGAACCAAGAGCTACATCCACCTGCAAAGAGGCTTGATTGGGGGTTACCCATAAACCCCCAGGGCTCTTGCACAATTACTAGGCAGGAAAGTCGTGCATGAAGGCATGTGCACACACGCACACAGAGAGGCACATACAGTGTTAGACTTTGCCTTTCCTATTAATTCTGGCAGATAAAAGACTAAGCCAAATTTGTTTTGGACTATGAGGTTTCTAACACTCAAATAACCATAGTAGATTCATTTTTATCATAAACTTTTTGTCTCCGATCTCTTTCCTGCAATTTCTGAGTGAGCACAACTGTTCCACCCCACTCTCCTCTTACTTCTTTTGTCTGCTCTAAGTCAACCTTGTCCTGGGCCCCTTCATCACCAGGCGCCACATCTCACTGGCCACAGCTGGCGTTAAATCTGTGTATCACGCAGCCCTGGTTAATCACATTCTAATCCTAATCTGCACAAAGGAGATAGTCACATCCCTTCAAAAAGCATCTTCATTTATGTTAGTGAGAATTGGCCCCCTAGTCAACACTATCTATCTACAGTCAAAAAATTTTTAAACAAGAAAAATACATATGACAAGTCCTTCACTGTGGCACACACTGGTTTCTTCGCTTTAAAACAGGAATTTTCTAGCATTTTTAACCTCTGTCCTCTTTTGCTAAATGCAAAAATCCCATGCCTTCTTATTCTAGGGTACTTTGAAATTATAAACCAAATACTTTGATGAAAAATCAAATCGAAGCAATGATACTTTTAGATCATAGGCATTTCCCCAAAAGGTTTTGAACCAGGGGGTTGTGGTATGGGGGGAGGGCACATGCTTCCCCCAACCCTGGAAAAGCACTGCTTTGAAGCATCTCCTAGCCAGGGAGCAGCCCAGTGGCAATTACAAACTGACTTCATCCAGCTCTCCCATGGACAGGAAAAGGGTTCCCTTCTTGCCTCCCAATCCCTCCAGTCACCAAGAACCTCCACCTTCCATTCTAGGCATTATGGAGGGTGTTGAGCCATAGAAAGGGGGCATACCCACAAGGGATGACAGCTTTCTTAATCTGTTCCTGCCCCTCATCGTCTCCCCAGGAAGAAAACGAATACTCACCCTGCAAGTTTGCACTGGAATATTCAGTCTTCTGCTCAGAAAAGCAACATTTTCTTCTTCTTTGCTCATGGTTAAATATCTGCAGGTTTTGTCCCCAGTCACAGCAGGGGACTTCGATCTGCCTTTCAGGGGAAGTCAAGGAAGTCAGTGAGCGCAGGATGGAGTGGGGTGAAACAGGCACATGAATATTTTGAAATGTGATCAACAAACAGGAGGGAGGCTAGCATGGTATCAGAGATCCAATGATGAGGGATGTTTGATGGAGAATTGAGTGGAATTGTTTTATGGAGAATGAAGTGGGCTAAGCCCGGAAGCGATGGAACCAGGTAGGAGAACTTTGACAGGTTGACCGGAAGAGGGATAACAATGGTTTGGATCAGGGTGAGGACAGTGGCAATGTGGTGACAGGATGGGTCTGAACACCATGTTGTAAGTAGCATTGGTAGGACTTCCGCACAGGATGGAGCGTGAGCACGCTGGATAGGGCATAAGGCCATTTGCCAAGACAAGGAATGCACGGAGAGGGACAGATTTGGGGAAAGGGGGAGAACTAAAGAGTTTTGACTTGAAACAGATAATTTCTATATTTCATTTTTATCTCAGGGTCTCAGTGTATGCTTTTAGGGGAAAGTGAGTGCAAAGGTGGGTAAGGATTTAAAACCTGGCTCTACCACCCACTACTTACTTGACCATGACAAGGACCAAGGTGAGGGGAAGGAAATGCTGACAGATCCCTGGCCCAGTTTGAGGGACAAATTTTGAGCCATCCCCCACCAGGCGTGGAGAATGGAGGACAGGAAATGGTAGGGGTGGGGAAGGGGGGAATAGAGTTGGCTTAGGGTGGGGAGTAGGGTGAGGGTGGAGAGGAAAGAAGACAGGGTCAGAAGCTGAGGACAATCTCTTCTTGAAGGACCTGTGTGCTGTTTCAGGAGCCTGACAATCCAATGTGACTCAGAGTTAGAGGGGGTGGTCACACTACCCCTGACTCCCCACTGAAGGCTTAGGGTACCACCAACAGAGGACAGCTGTGCCTGACAGAGCTGTGTAATAAACAAATTAAGGGCACCATTAGAAGAGACAGAATGGTTTGCAGGCACCAATCTGTACCAAGGAATGGGAAAGCATGAATGGACTCGGCCTGAGTCCAGGTAAGCAGAAATATCTAGGGGTGACTTTGAGACCACCTGGAGCTCTTTTGTAAGCAGATGGGACTCACAGCAATCAAGATGTGAGATTCAATGTTAATTCAACCATATCTTACCCTCTCAGGTTGGCAAAGCCAGGGAGATTTGAGGTTATAGAGGTGAGGTCTGCAGTGGCCAGCAAATAGTGGATATGGCCTGTCTCCACCCACGCCTTTGTCCTCTTACAGTGAAAGGCTGTCTAGCCCAGATTCTACGGTTTTTGTGCTAGAGTAAGAACCCACAGTATTTCACCTTATTGGCATTGTGCATAGCTCAGCTCCTCCATGTTACACTATGCTTAAAGTGAACATATGTTCTCTGTTGCCCGGCAACATGAGAAAAACCTGATACAGGAGGCTAGTTGAATATGTGGAGATGATGAGACTCATTCGCTCCACAAAAATTATCCTAAAATGTCCCATGCATCCTATTGGTTCCCCAATTGTATACTTACTTTGGAATAAACCTAATGGCAGAATGGGCACATCTAGAAGATACACTTTCCTTTCTGCATGGTTTTTTTTTACTTTTCATATGAGATTTTACTATTGGAAGAACTAGTATTTACCACTGACATTAAAACAGACACACACATACACACACACCCCTTAGCAACCGCTGGCGAAATATCATAACATCTAGCATACCTTTTTGTTTTCAAATGTCAGTCACTCTTAAAATCACAGTTGGACGAGCCACCTCTCAGGTGGGTATTACTGAATATGATCTTGGTCCAGACATAGGCTAGAAAGAAGTCATGCAAAAACAACTCTGTCCCAAGAGGTTTTATACCCCAGTTGGATAGATAAGAGATACCCCTGACATCAGGAACCTCCTAGGCAATCAGTAGGACTGCCTTTCTGGCTCTTTGGAGGCATATGGAGGTATGGGGCCTTGTGACAAGTTTGGTGTCCGTTTCAGGCCAAACATTTAATTGCCCATGCAAGATGCTCCAGAACCCTCTTTCCCTCTGGCACACTGACCAACACCATCTGTTGGTGTCATTTCAGGTCCCTGAGTGTTCATTATGAGCAGAGCCCTCTGCCGTCTCTTGATGGACACTTAGCAGGAAGGAGAAATCAGCCTGTTTTTATCTTAAGCCATTCGGTGTTGGAGGTTGTTTGTTACCACAGCATAACCTGGGTTATTCTTTTTTTTTTTTTTTTTTTTTAGAGATAGAGCACCAGGGGCACCTGGGTGGCTCAGTCGTTAAGTGTCTGCTTTCGGGTCAGGTCATGACCCCGGGGTCCTGGGATTGAGCCCTGTACCAGGCTCCCTGCTCGGCGGGAAGCCTGCTTCTCCCTTTCTCACTCTCTCTGTTTGTGTTTCCTCTCTTGCTATGTCTCTCTGTCTCTCTCTGTCAAATAAATAAATAAAATCTTAAAAAAAAAAAGAGAGATACAGCACCAGAGCATGAGCTGGGGTGGGAGGGGCAGAGGGAGAGAGGGAGGGAATCTTAAGCAGGCTCCACACCCAGTACGGGGTCCGATGTGGGGTTCAATCTCTCAATCCTGAGATCACAATCAGAGCCAAAATCAAGAGTCGGATGCTTAACCAACTGAGCCACCCAGGCACCCCATGACCCAGGTTATTCTGACTGAAAAACTAAAAGGGTGAAGCGGCCAAATGTCTAGAGCACCTTAAAGCATAGAGGAGGGTATTAAAGAAATGACACCAGCAAATGCAGCCGTATTTTTTCAAGAGTGTTCCCAAAACTACAGCCTGCCAAATCTGACATTGACTCCCTACTAGAGTCTGAAAGGAGTAGGTAAAGAAAATGGGCTGTGAATGCTTAGAAAAGAAAGCAGAGACCATATGGAGTCAATGTGGCTTAAAGACAATCACAACCAACTAATTTCGTCTACCTTGCAGAGAGGTTTTATGTCAGGTAACGGATAGTGTACTCAAATCACAATGGCTTTAAAAGAGAATTTTATAAAGAAACTGTGTACAAAGATGTGCAAGAAGTAGGAAGACTAAAGGAAGAGTGCAGTACCCCAGGCTGGAACAGCGGGGATGTCACCATCCCTGAGCCTGAAGGTGAGTGGAAACCCAAAGACAGAGCTACTGTATTCGGAGCCACACCACCTTCGGTGGAGTGATCTGGGAAGTCTGAAGTAATCTTGCATTAAGGGAGTCTAGAAAATAAATATCCCAACTCATCTTTCTCTTTCCCTCCAATTTCCTGTTGGCCAACTTCAACTGGAAATCCAAATGGAGAGCAAAGGAACTGTTGATATAGTCCAGATAAGTCAGCCTTCTGGGGCGCAGAGCAGGTAGAGGGCAGGGTGGAGGAGAAGATTGGAGAGCAGATCAAGAGGGGCAAATAAGACATATCCAGCCAAGATTATTAGGAAAATTAAATATACATAAATTATCTGGACTTGAGTGAGGTATTTGACAAAGGTTGTTAGGAATTCCTTAAGGAAGAAATACTGGTCACACCCTGTTTTGTAAGCAGACAGTGGTAACTGTGGCTTCATCTTCTTGGCATGCTTCTCCATCTCATTTCTGCCAATATTCTCAAAGGAACTTGCCCCCAATCCTTGTGTTTTGGATATAGTCAATTGCCACGCCTTTTCTTTCCCTAATCCCCAACTCCGAAGGATGGGCACCTGAGTCAGTCAGACCAGAGTCCTAGTAACAGTACTGCCAAAACTAATGAGAACAATGTTCTCTCTTGCCTTTGCTTATACTGCTGGAAAGACGCAAGTTTGGATCACTGGCCAGCCATCTTCCCTAGCTTGGCAGAAGAAGCAATTTCTAGCAAGAGAGTTTGTGATTTCTCACACAAAGAAAAGCAGGGGAAAAAAATCTAAAAGATGAAAAAATATTGTCTCAGTTTCTGGATTAAACAGTTTGTGAGGTCAATAACTTCTAAATTTCTAACTTACATGATCCACTCCACTACTTTTTTCATTTTTGCTGCTTCGAGTTGGATTTATTTTGCATATCACAGAGATCTCTGATTACCTGTCAACAATTCTTTTCAAAGTAATTCCCACTCCCCAGCTCTACCTACCTTCCAATCCCCTACCTCTTCTTACAAATCGTCTAGACATTGGCGGTTGGCTAAGGGTTACAAGGGTCACAAGCTGGTTAGAGACTTTCAGTCAGCAAAGGCTTTCCTAGGTAGCCAAATTCTTTTCTTTAGAACCACACTATCCAATATGGCATCCACATATGGCTACTGAGCACTTGAAGGATGGCTGGTCCAAACTGGAAATATAACACACAAGCTTTTAAAGACTCAGTATGAATAAAGGAATATCAAATATCTCATTAATATGTTTTATATCAATTAGACCCTGGAATAATATTTTTGATATATTGGGTGAGTTAAATATCTCATTAAAATTGATTTCACCTCTTTCCCTTTTTATTTTTTTAATGTGGCTACTAGAAAATTTAGATTACATATGTAGCCCACATTGCATTTCTATCAAACGAACAGCGTTGCTTTGAAATGCGCGGGCCCATGGCTTTAGGGCCTTGCCTGTCCTTTGAGACAGGAAAAGCCCCATTCGGGAGTCTGTGACGTGACGTTGGTAAATCCCTC
>CM052884.1:57972727-58013817 GCA_028534135.1 Potos flavus | reverse complement strand
AGTGTAAGGAAGGAAATCGACCTCAAAACAGCCATGCAATCAGCCTGGATGGATGATCATCCAATCATCCACAGCCCTGTGGCTCACAGGGAGGGTCCACAGCTGTGACTGGGCCTCGGGGAATTAGGAGGAGCTCCCAGAGATGTGACCTTTAAGCTGAGTGTTCCTGAAGGGCTTGGTGGAGAGGTGGGGGTGAGGAGAGACATTCCAGGCAGAGGAACAAGCAAGTGCAAAGACCGCCTTGGTGTACTTGGGAAAGGGGGGAGGCATTTGGCAATGAACGGTAGGGGGTGCAGGCTACAGGCATTTGCTGAGTGGAGGCCAGTGAGGTCAGATATCCACAGATGTGCAGAACAGTCGTGCTGCCTGAAATGGCATTAGCAGCTCCCTTGAGAAACTGTCTATTGTCGGGGTTGGGAAAGGGAAGCTTGAGAGGTACGTGGAAAGATAAAGGAGGGCTAAGGTGAGAAGGGTCTCGTGGCTAGACTATGGGTTCGGGGCCCGCTTGCAGGTGACAGAGAGCCACTGAATGCCCTCCCATCTACAGGGATAAGTCTCCCTGCAGGGCTTGGGGAGGCAGAAGCTGTGGTGGGTGTGCTCAGACCTTGCCTAGCTGTGCTCCCGAGGCTTCCACCCCTCTGTCCTCCCCTCACCCATGGCCTCTTGCTCAGATTCCCAGGGGACCTGTCCCGGCCCCAGAATGATGCCATCCTCCCTTTGAGACTAGACCAAGTATTGACACAAACAGGCATTTCAAACCATTCGCCAAATTGCATTCACATCCCAGACCCTGTGTAGCAGCTCAGGGAAAGAAAAACTGCATTCCATGTCCCTCGTGTATATTTGGGTTGAGTAAAGGTGGCACCATGGGGTTGTCAGAATCTCTGCACCCCAGGAGCAGGAGCAGACCAGAGCCTGTGCTCCCAGGCTTGCCTGTTACTGATTCTAAGAGCTAGCTCGCACTTATAAGGAAGTTAACTTTGAGTCAGGCATGGTCCTGGGTACATTACATACCCCATCACATTTCATCTTCACAATGACTTATTTTACAGATGAGAAAACAGACTCAGAGAGGTAGATGAGTTGCCTGAGGGGCTCAAGTGATAGAGCCAGACCTTGAACCTAGACCTGTTGGATTCTAAACGCCTTTGTTCTTGCCCCAGCATCCCCCTTTCCTCTGTCCTGAGAAAATGGAAAGGAGGAAAAGGGACCCAAGGCCAGGCAGTTCGCAGGCAATGAAGATAGGCATCTTTGAGCAACCTGGCAGGATTCGGTCTGCAGAGGGCTGCAGGGACGGGATGAGGTTTCTAAGCCCACAGCTCTCTTGGCCCTCACTCGATTCAGAATGGGGCCCAGAAGAGCTACGGGATGGAAGCAGGAAGGGGAACAGAACTTGGGCAGGGTGCAAAAAAGGAACAAGAATAGTCCAGCCCTCAGATTTTGGGGTCCAGTGTGGGGAAACTGAAAATATTAACTCAGTGCCTCCAGTCCTCATAGCTTGTGAATATAAATGGGGGCCCATGAATTTAACTACCTCAGAGACTTTAATTCCCTGCAGTGTCCCTTAAATATTTCTTGAAATTCCCAGAGTTTTTGACATATAATCCTGAACCAATCCATCAGTTTCACCAACACTTAACCTTCACCCACAGCTCGCCCACGTTCTTCTTTGTCAATGTCCTCTATCCTTACGGCTGCAAAAGGGAGCTTCCGCACACCAATAAATGACACAAACCCATAGCTATTCCAATATTGTTGCCACAAGACCACAAAGCCTTCTACGCAAAATAGAGGAAGCTCCTCCTTGCTTTGGGTGGACTTGAGCCCTAATCCCAGCCCTTTGTTCTGGGTGCCCATGCGCAAGTCACAACCCGTGCAACCCATACATGGTTAGGGCTGGGTGCCAAGAATGCCTCCCGAACCTCCAGGCCTCAGGGTGCCAGAGTGATACTGGGTTCCATGCCAAGGAGGAGAAAATGGCTTCACTTCACATTTGCATTGGACTTTGTCACCAGAAGACCCCGAATTTGCGTTGTCTAAGCCCAAAAAGTGTGTGACTCACCTCTCCACCAAGACTCGCCAACATTTCAAGGGGTTTGGCAGAGAATAAATACCTCTTGTAAACAGCCCCACTATGTTCCTATCTCTCATATTTCTGTTTCCCAATCCCACACTCCGTGCTTCCCCCCAAACTACCCTCCTGCTTATCAGCTCATGTGAACAGAATCCAAGAAGGTGCCCAGTCCACCAATTCTGACTCCCATTCTAGCCTCAGCTAGAACACTCTTTTTGCATAAGTAACTACAATGCAATTGTGCCAAAAGCTATCAAGGGGGAAGGGGCAGGTAGATCAGACAAGTGTGTCTTTGGGAAGACACCTGGATTGAGCCTTAAACAATGAGTGGGGAAAGCTAAAGTTAGGATGACATTCTAGACGGAAGGAACAGCACGAGCAAAACAGAAGAGGCTGCAGCTTGCTGTTACCAGAGTATAAACTGCAAGGCAGGGAGAGAGAAGGGAAGGCAGAGGAGCCAACAGGAGCCAGATCAAGGATGCTTTTATAGACTATATCGAAGAGATCATACTTTAAGGCAGTGGGAAGACATCAAAGTGTCTAGCAAATGAGAGAACCAATCAGGTGTGTGCCTTAGAAAGATTGTTCTGGTTACCTAGAATCAATCTAAGGAGTGCCAGAGAGGAAGAAGTGGATCTACTAGGGAGAGGGAGCATTGAAGTCATTGGGGTAAGAGGTGATGAGGACCAAAGTTGAGCAGAGGTACAGGAGGAGGAGAGGGGGGAAGGGAAAATGAGAAATGATTGCAGCCTAAGACAGATCTGGGGCATCTCCCTGCACTGGGGGGTGGGGAGGGGAGGAGGGAGCAGTCATTGTTCTGTGTCCTCCTCTGCTCTGCTGGCCCAAGCCCTCAGGGAAGAGTCCTGGTCCCCAAGTGAGAGTCTCCTGGCAGGTGCCCATTTCAAGGCTGATCTCCCTTTCTTTCATTCTCATTCACTGTGACTTTCTCTCTTTGAAGATGCTAATGGGCAGGCTCCCCAGTCAACCCCTTAACCCAGCCTCCAAGGTCAGCCCTGGGTCAGTGGGAAGTCAAGAGAGCATAAGGGAGAGTAAGGAATCACCAAGTAAGCACATCTGAGAAATAACATTGAGCAACATTACCCTCCCACCCAGAGGAAGTGGACCTTCTCTCTGCACCTGAATCTGCTGCTCCTGCTGGTCACAGACACCACTGGTGCCTCACCCCATTCCACTCCTACATTTGCCCAGCCTGTTTACTCACTCCTTCATATCTGGATTCACTGCACTTTCACTGCTCCCTCAAAGCTCAGCTGCATCCTATACCCACATGCCTTTGGGTCTCCCCTAGAGGCCATGGCCTTTACCCACCCCATGCATCCCATGCCCAGGCCTGACTCTTCCTTTGGCAGCTTTTGCCAGCTCAGCCCTGACCATGGCTTCATGCTGGTACTGTCTTCGTGCTGGAGACTGTCAGGTGGCCCCACCCCAACTTTACTCCACTGAGGCTCCATGATAGTCTAGTCCTCACTACTTCCTGGTATTTCAAAAGATGAGTCTGTGCAGCGTTGGTGGTATAGTGGTGAGCATAGATGCCTTTCAAAATATGAGTCTAGCTGGCTCCAGAATTTCTAAGTAGATGGAGCTCAGGAGTGACAATTGGGTTAGGAAGATCAATGAGGGTATTAAAGTTGCATTTCTACAGCAAATACCTTTTTTCTTTTTTGTGGTAGACGTGGGAGATGTACCACTACATTCCCCTTCAAGGGAGGATGTGCTGCTCAAATGCAGTGTGGACAGCAGACAGCCTCTGAGGTCAGCTCCTGCAGGGTCTGCTTTGGCTCAAGAGTTGCCAAGCCCAAAGTTCTGCCCTAACTGGGGCAGCACATATCTGGTGACTGAGTGAGGGGGGGTGGGGTATCTAGGCTCAGCCATGATGGCCTGCTGCAAAATATGACAGGCAGCAGTGACTCCCAAGCTCCCAACTAGACAGCTGAAGCCTTATCAGGCCTCCAACACAGTTTCATTTCCTCTGCCAATCCTGTTGCCACTCCCTCCTTTGCACAGGTCTTGATCCCTAGTAAACAGCCTGATCCTGAAATCGCAACCCAGAGTCTGTGCCCAAGAACTCAAGTGGCCATATTAATTTTTTTTAATTTATAAAGATAGATAGCACTATTTTTAAGCATTCTTATATTCAAGCTTTTCACACATTTGAGAAAAATTAATCCCTATCAAAGAATACCAAAGCAACGGCTACGGGGTGTTAGTGGAGATGATGGAGGAACTAAGGCCCCTCCAATCCCACCCTGTTCAGACACTTCTGGTGGAGTTCTCTTGTTTGGAAGACACAAGTGTGCAGATGGACTTAGCAAGGCGTATGTCAGGGACAGGGAGCTGGTTGCCCCAGCTGGGTCTAGTGGGACAAGGGAGCTGCAGGTTTCTTCCTGATTATCAGACACCTCCCAAGTCACACAGCCAGAAACAGTACCAAGATCACCTGGCTCTTCCTCAGGAGGGACTTCCAGGGCCTTAGGAAGCCTAGGATTGAGGGTAGTCTTGCTAGGTGAAAGAAGCAAAGATAAGAGTCTGGAGCTGCTGAGGTGCTTGGAAACTGAAATTCAGGATACTAGAAAGGAGGAAGCTCCTCAGGGCAGTAGCCCCTGAAATTTGCATATGGACCCCATCGGGTTTTTGGCCAAATACTAATCTGTCAGGTCTGTCAGAAAAGAGTTCTCCATCGGGGTCTGTGTAAGCTAAATGGAGATACTGAAGGTTGTACAATCCATGTGGTATTTGTGTTCTGACTAGCCAGAATAAAATGGCACCCAGGCACTGAGTGAAGAGCTCAGAAGGGCTGTACACACGAGTAGGTCTGCTCTAGCCTTTGAATAAGGGCTATGCCAAGGCCCAAATGGATTAAGCTAATCTGCCAATAAATTAACTACCTAAAAGAACAAAAACCAATGTTCTTTATAGGAAGAAAACAAAACCCAGACTCTCAATAACATCATATCCACATGGTTCAGCAAACAAAAATTATTAGACATGAGGAGGAGCAGGAAAATGTGACCTACAACCAGGAACAGCAGTAACAACATAATGTTCCCCCCCCCCAAAAAAAAACCCTACAGACTCAAGAGGACATAGGCATTGGAATTAATAGCCAAGGACTTCAAAAGAGCTATAATAAATATATGGAAGATTTAAAGGAAAAGATGGATGTAAGAAATCTCAGCAGAGAAATGAAAGCTATAAAAAAAGAACTAAAGGCAAATTCAAAAACTAAAAAAGTTATAGTATCTGAATGAAATTTTACTAGATGGGTTTAACTAGAATTCTTCTTCCAGGGAAAATATCCGTTAAAACAAAGATGAACTAAAGACATTTCCAAATAAACAAAAGCTGAAGAATTATCCACCAGCAGACCTACACTACCAGAAATGTTCATGTTTTCAGGCCAAGGGGAAATGGTAAGTTGGAAATATGGATCTACATGAAGAAAGAACTCCAGAAATGTTCAATACATTTTGTTTTCTTAAGTTCATTTACAGGAAACACAGTTGACTATTTGAAGCAAAAATATTAACAATGTACTACAGTTTGTAACATTTGGAAAAGTTAAAAAAAAAGTTCGACAAAGGCAGGAAGAACAGGAGAGAGGTAGATGGAAATACTCTTCTAAAGTTAAGTGGCGTAACAATAATTCAAAGTAGAATGTTAAGTGGAGACACTAGAAAGCTGAATTCAGTAGTGTATACAAACAAAAGATAATAAATGCACAACTAAATTGGGTTTAATCCAAAAAAGTGAGGCTGTTTTATCATTTAAAATGGAATAATGTTGGGGCGCCTGGGTGGTTCAGTCGGTTAAGCGTCTGCCTTCAGCTCAGGTCATGATCCCAGGGTCCTAGGTTCAAGCTCTGTGTCAGGCTCCCTGCTCCACAAGGAACCTTCTTCTCCCTCTCCTTCTGCTTGCCGCAACCCCTGCTTGTGTTCTATCAAATAAATACATAAAATCTTTAAAATAAAAAAATAAAGTAAAAAGAATAAAAATAAAAAAAGAATAATGCACTTTATTAATGCTAATAAGAAAAATAATCATAATGCTTTCTTATTCTAGAATTGTGCTTTTCCATCCTGATAAGCTAACTGTGGAACTTTTAACACCAAGCCACTTAGAGATGCAGAAGTTTGGCAAAAGATGGCAGATACATTGCACACATGCAATGCTTGCTTTCTGCACCCATGACAGACATCAATAAACAATCAGGCAAGGCATTCTCTTCTGCTCAGCATCTCGAGTCTCAAAATTCTTTCAACACAGATATCAGTTATTAACCAATTGGCAGTACTAGCTAAGACAATAACCTGTTTGTGATCTCTGGTTTGGACCAGGGGAATGAGAATGTGGAATGGAGTTTTATCAGAACTTCATTTCTGTTCTGATCACTCAAGAACACAGGTTAGAAGACTGAACTATTATAAATAATACCAGCAATGATGATGGTGACAATAAATCAATGGTAGCAAAAAATTAGAAAACTTAGCTGCAATCTGGGTTTTTGGATATTTGCAGTTGAAAGCATTCCTAATCCAGACTTGATGCCTAAACTGAAACATGAAAGATGGTGAGAATAGACAAAATTTTGTAGGTAGGATATACCATGATCAAGGCAAGAGAGAGATTAGAATTTTGGTAGAACAGCAAGTGGTTTGGTCATGAGGACTAGGAAGAATGTGAGAGATGTGAAGTTGTCCAGATCATAATGAGCCATTGAAATTATGCTATGAAGTACGGACTTGATCCTGGAGGCAGTGTACAAAAGGCGTCATGTAGGGTTTTACGTATAGGGGTGAACATGAACAGACTTATGATTTAGGAAAATCATTCAGCTGCTGGAAGAGCGTGCTTTGGAGAGGAACCAGACTGCAGGCATTGAAATCAGTGGCGAAGAGCAGCTGCAGAACAGAGAGGAGAGTGGATCTGCAGGGGCAAAAGAAGAACACCATGCACAGGAACCTTCTCTGGGTGGCAAAGGTGGGGCTGAGGGAGGACTCCAAAGTGAGGACTGTGAGAATTAGAAACTTAACTCAAATGGAGTGACTAGGAAGTTCTAGCCAAGGGAAAAAAGGGTAGAAGGTAACTAGGTTTATTTTGTATACGTACTGGCTTAAACTGCAATGCAAAAAAAAAAAAAAAAAAAGACAAAAAAACAAAATCCTGACAACTAAATGTGCAAACATTGCACGTTCTCCTTTGAAAATGAAAAAGGGTGAGAAAGCTGTACGGAATGCCTGGTGAAGCACAGACCCAAATCTAGAGCTGAGAACCTGTGATTTAACAATTTCCAAACATACATACCCTGCAATTTCTAGTTGCGAGACTCCTTCGAAGATTTTCCATTCTGAGGATGGAGGCTCAAACAAGATTATAAACGTACATATGTGAGGGTGGGATGATTTCCAGAACTTGTTTCACAATAGTTTAAGGTTTTTTCTAATTACAGGCCACCGATCTTCCTGTGCCTTTTCACTTTTCAGTGTGAGGACTACAGAGCTAATGGAATGTGAAATACTTTAGGAACCACGCTATATAATTAGAAAAAATAGACAGTTTTGCTTTTCAGGTTTTCTCTCTCAAATACGAGCAAGAGGAGGGGAATTCCCAAAATTTTCTTGGAACACAAATTAGACCCAGGTCACACATTCTAAATCTCTCACTCCAGGAGGAAGACAAACTGCTTGACAACTGGCAGCCTACAGATCACTGGGGTAGAGAAAGAGAGTGAGTTGTCTCAATGCACGTGGCTAACAAAACTTCTATGGAAATGGATGATTTGGGAACTGGCCATCTTCAAAGAATTTTGCCCTCGGTGAAATGACTATGGGAATTTTGTCCTTGGATGAGGAAATTTTGAAGGATCCTCCTTCCATCCCAGTGAGCAAGAACTATTGGTGGCAGAAGAGCCAGAGTGGAGAGGTGTGCTCAATGAAAGTGATATTAATATTGCAGGGGAAAACGGAGCTGGTTTCTTATATTTTTATTTAAAAAAAGTTCAGAATCTGTATTTGTTAATGATAAAACAAATGTGACAGAAATATCAGAAATGGGAAAATCACAATGTGGAATCAGAGGATATAAGTTGGGTTACATTAACAGAATTCATTCTATAATTACTCCTGTTTTATTCCTTGGACGTTTATGGTGATTTTTGAGGGAGTAGTTACTGAACACTTCATATGAATCATACATTTTATATTCACTTTATTACTATACTCCCAGGTTGGTATTTTATAGATGTGGAAGGTGGGGCTGAAAGGCTAAATGACACACTCATGGCCACACACAGCTGGGAGGTGGCAGTCGTCATACCTCGTCTTACAGCAAAATCAATGCAATTAATGCTTTTTCCACTATATGACCTTGCTTCTCTGTCTTTATGAAAAAGATGTAACAGTATTTTCTATATTTTAGAAGTGACTGTGCACTTGTACTGTGTATTCTAGTTACCATGGAACAGTATGTCAGAGACGCTGACATGGGAGTATTCATTTACAAAACAGTGTGTGTGTACAGAAATGGCAGTGGAATCTGCTGAAAAATGCAAAAGGGTCACAATTTTCCATGTTTCTGTTATCTGGCTTTGTCTTATTTTCCTCCAAGGCAGATGGTTTTGTGTGTACCTTTTTGAGATGATGCTCATGTGTCCACCCTAGTACCAAGGAGGAACCCTGGATAAAATCATGCTAAATCCTATCCAGGACCTGAGTATTGACATTTCTTGAAGAAACAGTCCATTTGCTCTGTAATGACCCAGAATTTGATGGTTTATTAAACTAACAGAGTATGGATATACACAGCGTGCTTGCAGGTAAGTGCATCTGACAATACAGGAGAGGTAGGAGGGTGCTCTTAACACGGCGAGTTAGAACAAAACTGAAATTATGCAATGAAGGAATTAAGGGTTGAAGACATCACAGCAGGGTGGGCAGTTCTTGTAGCGCATCGAGAACACCTCTTATGTCAGAGGAAGACAACTTAAAAGTTAGCCCAGGTCTATAAGATGCATTCTGGCATAGTGGGGAAGAAGGCAGAGGATATGGCCAGGTCAAAATGTTCCATTAGGCCATTCTACAGCGCTGGCAGATGGTACACACAGCCCATCTTCCCAGTGGCTTTAGCACTACTGAGCTAAGCATTCACAAAGCTTACCCAGAGCTTTTCTAATCCAAAGCTCACCATTAGGAATCATCGCACACCAGCTATCAACTTGCCCTTCCATCTAGACAACTAGGTTTCCTTGAATAAATATCTTGATAAAGACAGACTCTGGAGGTAATACAGTCCTGAGTTATTACTTTAATTATGACCTGCTGATAGTTTAGAAGATAGTATTTAAACATGATTTTATAGTAGTGGATAAAAAGTCTCCTTGAATAAGACTTGGTAAAATTTGTCAATTGTGGAGTTTCTGACTTGGGGCATTTGCATTGTTTTGTTAGCATCTCTAGGCCTTATATAAATAATAAAGTTATTAGTGTAAACAACTTTCACATCCTTTTCAGCAAAGTCTCCTTGATTGCAAAATCTAGTACATGAGCAGGAAGCTGAACAATCCTGTGACTAACAGAAGGAAAGATAAACTTCACGTTATCAGCAAGCTGAAAGGTTATATTGAGTAACTTCTATGTGCCAGGTAATGTAAAAAACAAGCTCTGTTCTATGAGAGAGCCCACAATCAAATACAGAAAACAAAGTGAGGAGGTATTTTTCAATTTCACAAGGGCAGGTCCTGTTTTCATAAAATGTAAGGCAACAGAACCCTGATCACTTCAGATTTCCTCAAATAAGACATTGTAAAACTAGCAGTACTTTCAACTGCTTGCACCACGTTATAGTAAAGAGAGTTTCCCATGGCACAGGTTCTAGAACTCAGCTTTAAGAACAGAAATACCGTCTCAGTCTACCAAGAGCTGAATGGTCTCTGTGGGAGCAGATTCTCTGTAAACTCACAATTAACCAACGTATAATACAAACACTTTAATGAGAATTACACTGGGAAACTAAGCTAGCTGGAGGGCTAGGATTACTTTGCTGCACGAAGAGGACACACAATTGTGGACGGCAAGGACATCAGAGAAAGACCGAGTAAGAAACTAAAAACGCAAGAAATAAACCTATCTACCAAGTACTAAAAATGTAACAAAGACTTGGACAATTTCAAAGGCTACCACTGCCTAGTAAGTTGTCATTCCTTAACTGTAAAACAGAATTCCATCTCAAGATCTGGAGTTAAAAATCCAGAAAGAATAGACCTTGACTGGAGAAAAGATGCATTTTTACATTTCTGTTATTTTTCCAGATTCCATGCACTGTAAAGTCACTTTAAAATAAAAACTGCTTTGGTTAAAACAAAAAACAAAAAAACTCAGGCTCACTGCAGAAAACTTCGCAAATGAGAGAATAGGGACAAAAAGCCAGACCAACCATAATTCCACCCCCACACAAAGCTGACTTCTCAGACATTTCAGCATTATTCCTGCCAGGCCAGACCCTTTTCCATCTACTACTATGTGTTTTGTATGGTGTTTTATATACTGAGTTTTAGTTTCAAGTGGGACGTTCCAGGCCTTGTCCCGGATCCTAGGATAGCACTCTGCCTGGACCTTGCTGGTACCTCACAAAGACGGACTGTGGAGCCCAACACTTCACCTTCAGCACACCCACGGCACAACCACCTGGGGAGGGAGGCGCGTCAAATCAGATTGCTGGTCTCACCCAGTTCTGACTGAGTAAGCCTAGGATGAGTTCGGAAAGCTGCATTTCTGTTTGAGGTCCCAGGAGATGCAGATGCCGCTGGTCTAGGGATTCCACCTGGATAATCACAAATAACTGAAAACTGGAGACCAGTTGTTTAAATTCTGTTGTGGTTCGTTATTCTCAAAAATACTTAGTAACACCGTATGAGTAGACTTTTTTTTTTCTCTCAAACTGATTTCATTTAGAAAAGAAATGCAATGGGTCAGTTCAAGTCCAAAATCTATTGATGGTTAATAGGAATTGGGTATGCTTTGGCCAGGAAAACTGTTTATTTTAGACAAGAGATATTTCATAGCCTATATAGCTAATTCTAACCATGTTAAAGGCCCTCAGTTGACCTCCAACTGCCTCATCTTTCCTTTGTCATTTACCCCCAGAGCATCAAAATATTTCCTCCCTGCTCCACACTTCCCAGCCTTTACAAAGCTCTTCTCTATACCTGGAATGCACCCCTATTCCAGCATTCTCCCAATCAGACTTACAACTACAACTTCAATGTCATGTTTATATGAGCTCTTCCCTGAAATACTAAGCAGTGCTTTTAGCATTTCGTCCTTCTCTTTCTTCATATGTTATGTGAAAATTATGTTTACTTTCCTATGTTAAGTCACAAAATCCTAAAAGGTAGGTAGTGTATTATATGCAGGTCTGGACCACTGAGAAGCTTACAGTATGGTGAGTGATATGAACAGATGAACTGATAATTACAATATAAAACATAGCACGAACACATAATAAGTTCTGAATATTCTGATGACTGCTGGGTTCCAAAATGAGAAAGCCAATAAAGACATTTAGTACAACAGCAGGTCAGACAACTTTTCTGAATAGTCCAGAAACATTTGTGTTCCTACAGTGAAAGACAGTATAGTGTGGGCACTGTGTAGTGGGGCTTTGGAGCGAGACTATCTGAGTTCAAACCTTGGCTGTCACTACCAGTGTAACATGGGTAAATTGTTACCATCATATGCTTTAGTTACCACACCTATAAAACACAAGTGACAGAGGAACCCTCCTCTGTCTTTCGGCATTGCTGAAAGGCATAAATGAGCGCATATATGTAAAATGTTTAGAGTACTGCCTGACACAGCAAGTGCTCAACAAATGTTCACCAGTGTTATTTCTACAACATGAAAGGTGCAAGGCTGGTTTTCCTTTCAAGAAATCAAGACCCAAGTTGGGAGAAATGACAAGAACCTGTGAAAGATACAACATAAAGCAGAAAATTAAGTGTTTAATGTCAAAAACTTGAGTACTGATGAAATATACAATCTCCCAAGAGACTATTTTAAATAAGACTACATTCAACTGTTTGTTTAGGTTCAGATGTTCGTTAAAAAAATAAAAGCAACTCTAATACTAGGATGAGTCACATGAAAGTTTTAGATCTTTACAGGTCTAAGACGATCAAATATTAGCATTTTTATATGGTTCAACCTAATAATTTCTAGTTATTCACAAAATCTCAAGGGTTCTCCACAGACTTACGCACAAGAGAAAGAGCATGAGAATGTATTAGGTTTTCTGTACAACCAGCAGAAAATAATGGAATTCTGCCTAATTCAACTCCATTAAGCTGTAGCATGAAAACGAAGTTAAATGTCTAGTCGAGAATATTAGGGTAAATATTTCAAAGAGAATTACTAGAAAAATCTCCACACCACTGCCTCTCTTCTTCTTGTATAAAATTATAGTGTCTGTGTTCTGTGACTCCCCACCCCCCAAAAAAAAGAAGAAAAGAAAAGAAAAGAAGAGAAAAGAAAAGAAAAGAAAAGGACAGTTATAGCCTTATTCCCCTGAGTTCAGGCCCACAGTAAAGATACTGAACTCATACTCATCACTTTAAGTTTTTCTACATAAATGTATTTTAGAGTCATCAACTTGCAAAAGGAGCACGTCAAACTTAATGTTACTCAAACTTTTCTTTAATAAAAAAAATAAAAGGAATTATTTAACAATTATGCACAACTATGCTCAATTGACAAAGATGATTAGCTTAGGAATCTTAAGAGTAACAGAATGGAAGAGCACACCACCAAAAAAAAAAAAGATAAATTCACTCTATGACTAGAAAATTCTTCAAGATAAAAAACATTAATTCAGTAAGAAAATAGTTCATATTTCTTTTATCACAGAGACTGTAAGTTTAATTAACTCATTTCTATATCAAGTTATGCAGCATACCTTCCAGTCTCGAGTTTCCCATGCAAAAGTTTAGAGAGTTTTTCTCAAAGTACAGCAAATTAGTGCTAACGGTTTCAAGTGAGGGCTTAGAAGCAGCCTGGAAAGCATTCTTGGAAGGCCATTTACACTCACCTGAACCCAGCCCAATACCTTCTTTTTTACAGTTAATCTCTATTACAAGTGAGTGATTCTCTCATCCTTACTCAACAGAAAAATTACTATAAATGTACCTATAAATTAAAATGATATCATTCAACATGGAGGAGAGTAGCTGGAGCCTAAATGAGACCCTGGTAGTCTCCTGGTACTGTTTTTGGAAAACAGAAAAACCACCTCATTCCAGACAATACATAAAAATAATACTTTAATGAAAGGTATTCATCCTGTCTGTATGCTTCCCCTAAAATCCTTGTAAGAGACTCAATTAAATAACATTAAGATACAAGAGGTAATAAGTGTGCCTAAAAAAAGGCAAGTAGTATATGTGAGGACTGCTTCCTGTAATTCTAACCACATTATCTGACAGGTTAATATTTTCAGTATAGTTTACAGGATAATTATTGTAAAAATACAATAAATACTATAATGGAAATATACGGATTCATTTATTACTTTTTGGTTTACAAAGGCACCCAATAATGCTTTACTTCTTATAAAAGATTAACAATTTACATTTAAAACAAAAAGCAAAAAACCCTGAACCACTTCCTACAGACACACACAAAAAAAGGGGAGAAATAAGATTTTTTTCCTCCCTGCTTCCAAGCTTTATTACCATTTTTATACCATGTTTATACCATTCTTAAGTCAGAGAGCGTATTGCCATGCTTCTTTCTTGAGTTTTAAAACATATTAATGTTGCCAAGTCAAATTGCAATATAGCCACAAATGATGTCACAATTGACAAATGCAGAGAATTAAGAGTGAATAGTGGGGGGGGGAAATAAATGTTTTACAATATAGCTTTATCAAATGAATTAAAGGAAATATTAAATTTAATTAGGTTATCGTGTTAAAAATTGAGTTAATGTAGAAAATATAATCGAACATAACTAAAAACCATGTCTAGCAAATGACACAAACAAAAATGATTTCCAAAATCTTTGAGTTAAGCTTAAAGTTTAGTTGGTGGGGATTAACAATCTATATACTCTTCATGCTAATTTTAGAACTAAAATGACATATTAATTTGTTCATTAGTTCCTTCCAACAACAGAGTTCTAAACAAACACACATTAATGCAGTGGCCTCAGCACCCGTCCCAGCTAGCATTTCTTTACGTTGGATTACAAGAACAATGACATAGGTCAGAAGACATACCCCCATCTGTACTTCACATGCCTGTCAAAGTTGTACCTGATTCTTCTGCAAGATACAAAGACAATTCATCTGATTCTAAAAGTGTATTTGGCAGAAGTATAAACATCATACAAATGTTATTAGCATATTTTCAACATATTATGGAAATATATTTGGAGAGATGGAGCACTCAATGTATAGAGCATCTAAAGTTAATTAGTGGGCCACTTTAAATTAAAGGCATCATCATTTATTCCATTTTCAGACACTGTCGTGGTCTCTCACACCTTACACAAGGTATGGTCCTGGACCAGAGACTTAGTATCATTTCAAAGAATATTTATATATTTATATACATATTTCTTTTAAAATAATGTTTAAAAGTTTTACTACAGAAAATCTGGCTTCAACATGGAAGCATTTTTCCTTTTCAAGATTACGCACCTGCATGGAAGAAGGTGGTTTCCTTTACATTTAGTTTTTTTCACAATAACAAAATAAACTTCTTACACATTGCATTTAAATTGACAGAGAAAATTAAAGTGTAAAGTTCCACATAACTTTTTGTATTGTGAACTGACCTCATTAACACATTCAAGATATACTGTTGATGATTTAAATATAGTACAACTTGATCAGCTAAATTAGAACAGTTATGCTGATCAATCTGTTAAACCAAATGTATGTTAAAACAGTAAGGACAATTAACTACTATTAAGGTTTAAAGGGAATAATAATGTATCATTAAAATATACATTAATTTTCTTGCTATTACTTGTTTCTATAATGCATTTCTTTCTAAAGCTAAAACTACATGCAGAAAAAATAAATGGTATCTTGAAACTCATTTGACAGTTTGCTACTTATGTGGTATGTAAATAAAATCCTTTATTTAATTTTATACACGTTATTTTACGCACTATTTTATTTTTCTTGAAGGAATTTCACTCTCAAGGTCAAAAGTTTAGTTATGTGTTTACACACATGTGAGAACATTTTCTTAATATTATGACTACCTACAAATACATTCTTCCATAATAAAGCACTTTCAGTTTTCATTGGAAAGACTGTACAGCCTTTTAAAAGTCCTGTTAATAAAATGGATAAAGGGAAGAGAGCACAAATATAGTGAATCCCTCCCCACCTGCACCCCCCTTTGCCAAAGCCTCAAGAAATCCTCCAACCTCAAAACATGAACAAAACTTTACAGGACTGATTTTTATTTGGTCATAATGTGGACAAGAAAAATGTATTCCTATTCTTTTTAATACTAATAGTCTTAATGAATCCAATCTCATTTTCCTTAAAAAAATACATAGCATATATTGATATGGATTCTCAAACCTATTTAGATCCAGTAGGGTCTTTAGAATAATATATAGCCTTCTGATTATGGAAGTAACTGATTGCTTATACAAAAATGATGTGCATCAGACCACTAATCAGAGGAAGGAAAATGAGAACATGTCTTTCATATTGGAGACCACTCAATAACTTACAGAATGATGTGAAAATAGTTTTGGCTACAGTTTTAACAAAACGAAAACCCATTTCAACTGATGAAAAAAATCAAACACTGAAGAATGAAATATCTACCAACTTACCTAAGTATTCCTGTCCAAATAAATGCTTTCCACTGCACTATATATTTGAGTTAGAAATTCACTAAATGTTAAGGCATATTTTAATTAATATGTTCCAGAATTGCACAGTTATACTGGTCAGTGTTCCTATTTCCCCACTCCTACCCTCACCCTACCCCTTGTCCCCAGGGATCAAAATGTTAAAGTTATGGTTTTGGTGGCTATTGTAGATTTGAGCTGGCATAACCACAGTGTGTTCACTAGATTTTTATAAGCATAAACATTAAAATGTTACATAAAATGTACCATACTTTACTCCACACTCTGATCTAAGATGGTTTAATGTCTTGACAAAAGGTGAGATGACTTAAGTACATTTTACATTTGTGCATTCAGACCATCATATGCATAGATGTTCTAATGCTAAATTCTTGTCTTCAGTATCTCATAGTGCTGGATGCTCGGAAGTATGACAGAAACTTGTAACACAGACTAACCACAAAGTACCAGATGTTTCTTGCCATTTGTGATCTTGCAATAAAAATGCGCCATATCAGGATTACAAGGATAGTATTGAAACCATACCGTATGTTCCTCAACCTGGAAAGCAAATCAAGAGACATATCAGACAATGTTTTCTAGAATAAAATATTGTTGGATGGCAGATTATCGATGCTCAGTTTTCAAAACCATTATTAATTTGAAACCTATTTAAAAATGAATTAGAAGCCCTTAAGTTAGAAAGTTAGAAAAAGTCAGATCTGACCATGCAGTCCATCAAATGCAGTACCTCTATTAACAATGAATAACACAAAGGTTTTTTTATAACAGTATATTTGGGATGCAAATTTATTCATTCAACAAGTATTTCTGAGCATTTTTTTGTGTGACCAGTACTCACTATATTGTAAGTGAAACAGACATGCCCCTTGTACTTCTGGAGCTTCCTATCTAATCTAAAAAGGTTTGTTCAGGGGCACCTGGGTGGCTCAGGGGTTAAAGCCTCTGCCTTCGGCTCAGGTCATGATCTCGGGGTCCTTGGATCGAGCCCCGCATTGGGCTCTCTGCTCAGCAGGGAGCCTGCTTCCCCCTCTCCCTCTGCCTGCCTCTCTGCCTACTTGCGATCTCTCTCTGTCAAATAAATAAATAAAATCTTTAAAAAATAAAAAATAAAAAGGTTTGTTCATTATATACATCATCTTCTAGATAAAATAAACATTTTTTAACATCTTTAACAACTTCCAAGTTGTCAGACAAGTGAACTTCTTTAGTTATAGGTAGGTGACAGTCGTATGATCAAAAGCCAACTGGACAAATCCTCATCCATGAATGAACCATGACACTAGTCTATATAGGAGGACCCTCCCATTCTCAAAGAGTAATCTTAATGTTATTGTGCTCATGTTTCAAAACATTTTTTATAATTTTAATGGTATCAGAAAAGATTACAAACGTTCAGGTATGTACCAATGCTACATAAATTCCATTAACTTTAATAGATAGTCCAAGATAGGACTATAATATACAAATGATATAAAAAACAAAAGATCTTTGAATTAAGAGTCAAAGATAAGTATTCTAGTTTCCTCTGCCACCCAATACATATGAGCCGGGCAAACACAACTTCCCTAAGCTTCATTTTCCTCAACTACACAACTAGTTGCCCTGCAAAGCCTCATTCAAGTTGGAGGTACAAGAAGAATGATGTGAAGGCCTTAAAAACTATTATAAAAATACTACAAATGAAAGAGGTTACTACTGAAATTAACTGCATCTCTGAATTATGGGATAACAATGATTTTTCCTGTGTTGTCTGAAGTTTTTTAAAACAGTAAGTTTATATTACATTTATAATGACACTAAGGGAATAATTACAACTCTGGTTTTATAATTAAAAAATTCTATGCTGAATGATGTATTATGTTATCTCTTTTCCCCTCCCAAAGATGTATTTGACTAGGGGAAAAAAAAAAATCAAAAAAACCCAAAAAAACCCCTTCAAATGAATTACCTCTAGTTCATTTTTTTAAATTACCTCTAGTTTAAAATACATTTTTATTTTCTCCTAATATCTTTACTTCTTCAGTAGCAATATAAGGAAAGATAATAGTGATTTTCAAAACTAAATTCCACCTGAAATTAGTGCTCAGAAACAGTATAAATTGACAATAAGTTTCAACAATCATGGGCTAAATTAAAACTCCCATAGTTTCAGTCCAAAGGTAAGCACTTTTCCTAAATGCAATATATTACACTAGCAATATCTTTCATTCAATATACCAGCTTACCAAAAAAAAAAAAATTTGTAATGTTTCATAAGGAAGACAAGATGAAATCAAGCCAATGTAAAAAACTTACTTGTTCAAATGTTTTCTAGCTGCAGGGAGGCCAGACATTTCTTCATTCAGTACATATTTTTTAGTTCCCATGCAGTAGTTCTCTATATATTCTGCCCAATGTAACTGCCGTACATCAATATTAAAGGTCTACAGAAACAAAAAACCATCGGTTACTTTTTTAAATTTTTTTCACAACTAGTCAAAAATTCACAGTTTTAAATTTTTTTTAAAGATTTAATTATTTATTTTAGAGAGAGACACACAGAGAGAGAGAGAGACAGAGAGAGCACCCAGGGGGAGGGGCAGAAAGAGAGAACCCAAGTAGACTCCCCGCTGAGCACAGAGAGCGCCCCGGACATAGGGCTTGATCTCAGGACGCATGAGATCATGACCTGGGCTGAAATCAAGAGTCAGAAGCTTAACCAACTGAGCCACACGGGTGCCCCCCCAAATTCGTACTTTTTTAAAGGCTAGTTACACATGACAAGATTACAAAATGTTTATAATATTAACTTTTAAAATCTTAACTGCTATTCACAAAGAAATTCTTATCCCTATTTTATACCTTCCACTAAACACAGAAACATTTCAGAAGATAATCTAAAAACTCATGTCAGCATTTAGAGAGAAGTATAAGGTGCCTGGGTGGCTCAGTGGGTTGAGGCCTCTGCCCTTGGCTCAGGTCACAGTCTCAGGGTCCTGGGATCGAGCCCCACATTGGGCTCTCTGCTCAGCGGGGAGCCTGCTTCCCCCCCCCTCTCTGCCTGCTTGTGATCTCTCTGTCAAATAAATAAATAAAATCTTAAAAAAAGAAATAAAGAGAAGTATATGAAGTGTAAGAAGAAAGAAACCTGTACCATTAAAAAAAGGATAAAATTCCATTGTCCAAATAATCTGTTTTTACTCACCACTTTATACATATATTAATACATTTATTTCCAGTTTCTATCTACAGTATCTCTTCTTGAACACCCTGCATACCACACAGACTACTTTTCCTACAGAACAGTGATGACATCAAGACAAAGAGTATGTTGTGAAAGCTGTAACATCCACCTGATAAAAATGATGGACAAATCTAGAAAAGAAAACTTTACAAAAATGCTACTTCATGACAAAATAAGAGGGCTGTGTACTGCTCAGTGCTTCTCCATACAGAATCAGATTATTTTTTTTTGGATTCATAGATTATTCAGTATTTACCATCACTTATCTGAAAATATCAAGTTGTAGACCAAAAAAAGCTACCATAAATAAACCATTAAAGTAACATTGCGCTAAAATGGAGACTCGACTTCAGATAGGAGATATTATATGAAGTCATTACATATGTGTAATTGGATCCCCACAGGAAAAGTGAAAGAGTGGAACAGAAGGACTATCTGAGAAGACAACAGCTGGAAATTTCTCCAAAATGATGATACATAAGCCAAAGACTCGAAATACACATATACCACATACACACATGTATCTGAGCACATGAGAGTAAAACTGTTGAAAATCAAAGATGAAAATTTCAAAGACAGCAGCAAAAGGTGTTATGGATTACCTCCAAAGGGACAAGTATTAAACTTGACAGTGACTTCTCAAAAGAAGCAATGGAAGCCAAAGGACTATGAGAGGATGTCTTCCAGAGGTCAAAGAAAACTGTTAACATAGAATTCTATACCAGTATAAACATCTTTGACAAATAAAGATGTTTCCAGAAGAATAAAAACTGAGACAATGTGACATCAGCAGATGACTCCAGCGGAAGTACACTAAAGGGTATTCTTTAAGCAGAATGAACATGATTCCAGATTGAAGTCTGGAGATGGAAGACGAAAAGAAGAGCAATGATGCTGGTCAATCTATGAGAATACTTACTGCACAGACTGCAATAAGAATAATGATTGTGAGACCTATAACACACATGCAGAATTAAAATACATATTGGTCCTTGCATTATCCATAAAAGGGCAGAAGTACCAATATTATATTAGTCCTTAATAAAGTAAGGAAGGATGCTGTAATCTCTAGAGTAACCTACCAATACAACTAATATATTTCTATGTAACTGATACAGATGGGAAAATAGAAAACTGTAAAAAATAACCTCAAAGAAAGAAAAAAAAAAGAACTTAAAACGAGTAAGACAAATAGAAAGCACTAAGAATTAGATTTAAATCAAATCTAATCAAATCAAATCAAATTATCAGAAATTACATTATGGATGAAGTTTTCCAAATAAGGGTCCAAAACTGTCGGATTGAAAAAAAAACCTATATGCTGCTTAGAAGAGAAATACCTAAAGATAGGGATACAGAAAAGTTGAAAATAAAAGGTCAGAGAAAGATATACCTTTCAACCAACAAGGTACGAGAGCTCCCACTAGCCAGGGCCTTACCAGAAGGATATGTTGGCAAAGTTTGCATTTTTGCAAACTGTTAAGTAGTAAATACCTCAGTCTAGTTTCAATTTACATCCATTTTTATGAGTGAGGATGAGTATCTTTTCGAATGGTTAAGAATAATTTTCCTTTATTTTCTGTAAACTGTTGATCTCTAGCCCATTTTCAGTAGGGTTATTGGCAATTTTTGCCACTTCTACACAAACTTTTTATGTAATATGAAATGCATATTAGCATTACATTGAGATACCACTATACACCCACCAAAGTGGCTAAAATTAAAAATTAAAATGAAAAGGCCAACTGTTTGGAGGATGTAGATTAACAGGAAGTCTCATAAATTGCCACTTGGAATGTAAATTGGTGCAACTATTTTGGAAAACTGTTTAGCATTATCAGCTACACTGAACATACAAATACCCTTTGACTTAGTTGGCCAAGTAAAATTTCTAGATATAGATATAGATTCTATTTCTAGATATAGATCCTATAACAAATGTGTGCACGTGGTTCAAAGAACTATTCCTAATAGCCAAAAACTGGAAATAACTCAAATATCAACAAAAAAAGAAAAATTACTGTATGATACCATCTGTACAAAGTCAACAATGCATATAACTGCCATTTAGTGTTAGAATTCAAGATAGTTCTAACTTTTGGGAGATAGTGATTGGGAGGGGGCACAAGGGGATCTTCTGGGGATAATAATGTTCTTTTTCTTCACCTGGGTGCTCACTTCCTGAAAATCCACTGGACAGCATGTGTTGTGCACTGGGATGGGGAGAGGGAAGATGGGAAGGGAGAAAATAAAGAATCAGCAGAAGCCACAAATCTTCTAACCTGAGATATCTGCAGGACCCTGGTACCTTACACCTTCTGTTTTGAAGGCTGTAGGCAAAGAGGAAGACTGGCTTATAAAGCCTATGGCCCTATAAGTTAAGGAGTCTTATGGAATACTTCTGCAAAAAGATAAAAATCACAAAAGCTGTAGCCTCAGAGCAAGGGTGAGGGAAAAAAAGTAAACTCACTACACACGGAAGTGGGCAGAAAAACTGCACTCTTGATGCCTTCGTCATGCACAACGAGTACAACAGGACTAAATCTGCATTATCAAATATGGTAGCCACCACAAGCCACGCACATCTCTGGGAACTTAAAAGTGGTCTGAACTGAGATGTGCTGGAGAATGTAAAATGCACATTGGGTTTCAAAGGCTCAGTATAAAAAAATTGAAAATATAATATCATTTAAGTAGTTTTTTAAATTTTAAGTAATTTTTAAATTTTTGTTTAAATTATATGATACTATTTTGGATTTATTAAATAAAACATTAAAATTCTTAAGGAAAGACATGGAAAGAGAAAGGAAGCTGCAACTGGGAAGATGAAAAAAAAAATCTCCTTTGAGAAACTGTAATCATGGACCAGCCTACTGAAGGCCTGTATTCACCTGATTTGTGCTAAAAACTTCATCAGATATTTCAAAATGGTCCTGGCCTGTTAATGTCACCTGGCTAGTTAATGCTAACAGTCACTTAGCAACAGGCTTACGGCAGAAGCAAGGGTAAATCCTTTTTGGGAAACCGCAATTTCAACACAGGCTTCAAAAAATTCCCACAGAAATCCTCAAGGAACATGAATTTACAGTCAAACAATAAGAAACAAGAAACAAGGTGCCATGAGTGAGATCTAGCTTAAAAGACAGATGAAGTGGCTCATGCTAGGCTGCACAGCTTTTAGAAGTCTGAAATATCAGGGCGCCTGGGTGGCTCAGTTGGTTAAGCGACTGCCTTCGGTTCAGGTCATGATGCTGGAGTCCCAGGATCGAATCCCGCATGGGGCCCCCTGCTCGGTGGGGGGTCTGCTTCTCCCTCTGATCCTCCACTTCTCATGCTTTCTCTCTCTCCCAAATAAAAATAAATGAAATCTTGGGGTGCCTGGGTGGCTCAGTCGTTAAGCGTCTGCCTTCGGCTTGGGTCATGGTCCCAGGGTCCTGGGATCGAGCCCCGCATCAGGCTCCCTGCTCCACGGGAAGCCTGCTTCCCCTCTCTCACTTCCCATGCTTGTGTTCCTTCTCTCGCTGTGTCTCTCTCTGTCATATAAATAAATAAAATCTTTAAAAAAATAAAAAATAAAAATAAATGAAATTAAAAAAAAAAATAAAGAAGTCTGAAATATCAGGGGCGCCTGGGTGGCTCAGTGGGTTAAAGCCTCTGCCTTCGGCTCAGGTCATGATCTCAGGGTCCTGGGATCAAGCCCCGCATCTGGCTCTCTGCTTGGCAGGGAGCCTGCTTCCCCCTCTCTCTCTGCCTGCGAGAGCTCTCTGCCTACTTGTGATCTCTTTCTCTGTCAAATAAATAAATAAAAAATCTTTAAAAAAAAAGTCTGAAATATCAGAAACAGAATTTAAAACAATTATGTCTACCATGTGTCAAAAAAAAAATCTAAAGATTAAGAAATGTCTCTAAGATTTGAAAAATACACCCAACCTCTAAAAATGAAAATATGTGAAACCCAAAATTCAATAGCGTGGGCTTAGGCACAGCTGAAGGACTGCCACAGAACTTTAATTATTAGCTCTCAGGCCAGAAACAAAGAGATACAAAATATGAAATAAAAGTTAAAAGAACTGGAGAGAATGATCTGAAATACATTAAAATTTCACAACACAAGAGAATGGTGAAGAGGCCATATGTGAAGAAACAATGGACTGCAGATCCAGGAAGCCCACTGTGAAACAGGATAAATTAAAAAATATATATATATGCAGACATATTCACAATGAAACCGCAGAATACCAAAGAAAAACTCCAAAAAAGAGACAAGAATAAGAGGTTACCCATAATGCAAGAGCAAATGAGACTTATTTTTTCCAACAGCAATAACATAAGCCAAATATTAAAGGAATATAAAAAGAAAGTTATCTTTAATGTGCCAAAGTCATGTTACAGAAACAACAGTGAAATAAAGACATGTCAGATAAAAAAAGACATGTCAGATAATCAAACATTGAGAGTTCACTACTAACTATTAAATCTATTCTAAGTAGCTTTCAAGCTGAAAGAAAAAGACCCTAAAGAGAAGATCTAATACCAAAGACACTGGTAAGTATTGGTTAAATCTAAATAAAACTAAACAAAATCATATCTAATTATAAGATTTAAATAGAGAACTGAAGTAATGTATAAATATGCATATTAGTGGGGTGGTAGTTACAGCTCAAAGACTTTAAGGTCCTAAATATCATTAAGGAAGAGGCTATAGAAGTTGCTTAATTTAGACTTTGTTAGGTATGCATGTTAAAAAATCGAAGAAAACCTCAAAAAAAAAAAAACACACACACACATGAAGAGTTTAAGTTTCAAACTAACAGAGGACAAAATGTGGAATGATAAGAAATGTAAGAATATATGAGTAAAACAATTTCAGAGAGAACTTTTTTTCTTGAAATTCAAAGAAAACAAAGTGAAGGAAAAATGCATAAAGAAGTCCAAGTTCTCTATGAATTTGACTAAAGGAAAAAAAGAATCAACATTTCAATCATACTTTGAAGCACCTCTGCCACTCTCAAATACTTACACTATAAATTTTAAGATAGAGCAATTTTATTTTACCACCAACAATTACAACTGAAGCTTTAACGAGACACTATAAATAGGTCAAATGTCTTTCTTGTTGCATACTGATTGTGGAAAATATCCAATTATTTCTCAGGTTGCTAATAGTTCTCCAATTAGTATACTACATATTTTCTAATATAAAACAGAAAATACTTGCCTTTTTATCTTCAGGGTTTAGTTGATTCATCAACATATTGACATTGTCAGTATTCCAAACCCAAGAATTACTTGTGAAATATTCAAGAAACACCATAGCTTTGTGAAGACGAGTTATTGTTTTCATCATCCTGTATTATAAGAAAAATGGACAGATTCATAATTTGCATAGATTAGGAAAAATCTCATCACCACCCAGGGTACCAGTTTCTATAATTGAGATAGTAACAGTAAAATTATAATACGTAATTCAGTAAGTGTACCAAACTACCAGAGAATAAGAATATTTCTGTATCTTTGAAGAACATTTTATAAATCCAATACAGAAAAAATTTTTAGCAGCAGCAGCAAATGAATTTAATGCTGCCTAAACAGAGTTCTGTTGACATATGAAATTAATTTTCAAAGGAAATACAATACTTTGAGGTCAAATTTTCTGCTATAATCCTAAGCAAATAAATGGATTTAATTAGTATTCCCTTTGCTCTTTGTTCCTTTAATCACATTTTAGTTCAGCTACAATTACTAAGATTTTCTGTGAATTCATGACATATGGTGTTACATGATAATCTCAACTCTTTAGCATCATGGAGGCAAAGTATACAGAAATACTCATTTGCCATTTAATCAACACTCCCCACATATATATATATATATATATATATATATATTTTTTTTTTTTTTTTCCCCCCCACATATATTTTTAAAGTAACTTTCTCTTTAACACAGAAAGGTACCACTCTTGATTGTCTGGATGTGCTGTGAAATCAATGACTCCTGCTGAAAACTTTCTGAAATAGATATTCAAGATATTCACTTAACTCCCCAAACCCCCGTTATCCATCCTTATAGAAATAAAAAAGTTTGATATTTGTTCTTTTTTAAAAAGGACAAGGGGCCTTGATCTTTAAATCTGTCATTTTATGTGCCATGGCTCACTGTAAGTCATTGATATCATAACACTAACCAGAGCAGTAATTTATTATTATTTATTTATTATATAATAATTACCTATGGTAAGAAGGAAAAGGGAAGAAAGAACTTTCTGAAACAAAACACACACCAAAATTTTCTGGCCTCTGATAAACAGAAAAATAATTTGTGGAAAAATAGTTTAAAAGAATTCTACTTATATATCCCCACAATAAGGATTAGCATTTACATAGTTTAGAAAGTCCCCAAATCAGGGGTTTTAGAAATGGGGAAAATGGGAGAAAATTAGAACATCAGAAATGGGGGAAAAGTCAAACAGTAACATTAGCTCAACAATTCTGAGGACACATTCAATACATTTAGAAAGAAATCCTGAATTCAGAATACTACAAGAAAATGAGGCAACATGGACTATGCAAAGAAAAACTGTGGTTCATGCAAGAAAATAATCTCAAAATAAAACTTCCGTCAAACATGAAAAGAATTACTGAGCACTGAAGGCTGTATTTGGACAGGAATAGTTCAAACAGATAGAAAGCACATGGGGGCGAGGAGAACCAAGACATGCTCCTTTTAGAAAAGAGATTAGACCATTTTCTTCCTATTACAAAAACAAAAAAGATGTAACAGGTCTGTAATTAAATCAATATCTACTACCACAACCAGTATAGTACACTTGAATTACATACATACATGTATTTGCTTAACATAATTTCCAACATACATCTTATTAACAAGTTCTTCTTCCTAATTTCTTTTTCACTGACGATTCTCATCTAGTCTGATCTCCAGATTCACTCAAGTGACAGAATTACCCTGCAACCAATCACTGATTCGGCCATTCAAAAATACAATAAAAAATTGGAAGGGAAGGAAATCTGAAAGCCACATATGTGTGACGTTCACGGAATATTTATCAAGCTATAAAAGTATTGAATATATTCAGTATTCAGTATTCAATATTCAATATAGTATTGAATACTATAGGGATAAAAAGAAACTCTGAATTTTGCATAATCACTCTTTGGTTCAAATGTCCTATGAGGAGATAGATGCCTGAGACTATATCACCACGTATGTTCTGAGTATGTATTTATTCTTAATATGGCAACCTGCAAAAAAAAAATCATCACAATCCTTTAGAGTAGGGCAAGATCTGGTCCAGGATTTCTCAACCTCAACACTACAGACATTTTGAGCCAAATACTTCTTGTGGTGGGGGGCTGCCCTGTGCATTGTAAGATGTTCAGCATCCCTGGCTCTACCCATTAGATGCCAGTAGCACAACCTCCCCCAGTTGTAGTAACTAAAAACATCTCCAAATACTTTCAAATGTTCCTTGATGGAGGCCAAAACTGCCCTCCATTAACAACCAGAAAGATAAAAAATATCAGATTCACAGAAGTTAAGCTAGAGAGAATTCGGCTAAATAACTAGACTATGGAACCATTTTTCTAATGTCATTTTTAAAAGTGATGAAATATCTACTGTATTTCAAGAGTGAGAGTGAATAATTTATACTGCCCCCACCTGTAATAATAGAATACATCCTAGTCCCCAGTGACTGTTACCCAGGATTCTTTATGATGCATGTTTGAGTGGTACTTTTTATCATTATGTCAAGAAACATGGTAAGTGGGGCGCCTGGGTGGCTCAGTGGGTTAAGCCTCTGCCTTCGGCTCAGGTCATGATCTCAGGTTCCTGGAATCGAGCCCCGCATCGGGCTCTCTGCTTGGCAGGGAGCCTGCTTCCCCCCTCTCCCTCTCCTGCCTCTCTGCCTACTTGTGATCTCTTTCTCTCTGTCAAATAAATAAATAACAGTTAAAAAAAAAAAAAGTTTTAAGAAAACCACAGTAAGTTAGATTTTTATCTAGCTGACACACAGAATAATGTAAATGAATAAAGTGGACACCATGAATGACACAATTAACATTACTTTAATGTAGAAGGAGGCATTCTATTAAGGCCCCAATATAAGATATAAAGCCCAGTACCTTGTTCAGTAAATATCTGAACAAATTAAAGAATATAAATGATAAGACTTTGTACTTAACATTTATAAAATTCTCTAAATAAAAAACCTTTCTGGCTCTTGTTGCTTTTAGACTATAAGCTCCCAGAGGTCAAGGATCATTCCTGCTCTGGTACTTAGTCTTGCACAGGACAAACCTCAGTTAAGATTCTTTGAGGTTTCCTATTTGGAGCAGACTTTAAATTCTAAAGGTGATTACAATATTATCTCCTAACCTACATGCTCACCTACAATATCACCCTGACTATCTTCCAATCAAGAGGTAAAAGGTAACTTATGACCAAGAGAATGAGGTGGAAATGACACTGCATAACTTCTAAGGGTGAGTAAGAAAAAGTGGATAGAGCTTTCTGCCTTGCTTACTGGAATACTCATGCTTGAAGACCTCAGTTGCCATACATGGGGTCCAACCCCTAAGGCTGCTATGTTGAAAGAAGCCCAAAATCAGTGCATGTGGAGAGACGGTGTAGAAAGGCTCTAAGACTACATGATGTGAGAGAGATGCCCAGCCACTCTCGCTATTCTGTTCCCTTCCTTTCCTACTCCTACAGTGTACCTGCTCCAGTCCCTAACTGACTGCATCCACCTGAAAGATGCTGAGCTAGAACCATCCAGGTAAAGCCTTCTAGAATTTCTGACCCACAGGAATCATGAGATAAGTAAAATGGTTGTTGTTCTAAGATACGAAGTTTGATGTCAATTATACAACTAAAAAAATAAAAAAGACTCTAAGTGAGGTGATATGCCATGCAGCACAGGTCACAGAACAGATACCAGCATGGGAATGAGAGGCTGCTATAATAAGCATCTAAAACATGTAGTATTGGCTTTAAGATCAGGTACACAGAATCTGGAAGGCCCTTGAGGAGACCACTGGTGAAAACTGGAAGGACCAAGAAAAGAATGTTAGTGGAAACTTTAAGAGCTTTAAGGAAGATGCTTGTGAGGGCCTGAAGGAAAGTGAGAAAAATATTGTTGGAAGTTAGAACTAAATTGTCGCTTGTGGTAAAATAAAAATTGTACCTAATAAACCTGATGATCTAGCCAAGAAGATTTCCTCAAAGAGGACAAAGATGATCTTTTAAAAAATGAGCTATTTGAGTAGAATTTGGAAGGAATGTAAAACGTCGGCCAGGAATTCTTTAAGAAATGGCTTCTGAGCACAGCCCAAGTCCAGAATGCAGATGTAAGATATTTTGTTAAGACCTCAGAAAGATCTAAAATAGCACCTCATAGAATCTTTCAGATAAACAAAAGGCTCACTCCAATCTTAAAGACACGTCTCACAGAAACTATTGTCGAAGAGGCAGAATCTAAGAGGCGAGGATCTAAGATGGAAGGGTGCTGTTCCATACCAACCTCATAAAGAACCCAAGATAGAAAAAGTCATGTTTCAAAGAGATCTGTCGGTAGGGATTTGGTTTAATGGAGTACATTGTTTTAAAATGAGATATACGGGAAACCTGCAGTTTATAAAGGAATCATATCAGTTTACACTTAAAGGGACAGAGACAAAAGTGAAAAGGGGCCTCTGGATCAAGGGTCAGCAAACCAGAGCCTAGGGATCAAAGCCACCTGTTTTTTGTAAATAAAGTTTCATTGGAATGTAGTCATGCTTACTTATTTACACATTGCTTATGGCTGCACAGTTGAGCAGCTGCAAGGTGGAAGCTACATTTAACGTCAGAGTCGAATAATTGCAAAGAAACCACATGGCCCTTTATAGAAAAAGTTTGCCGATCCCAGCCCTAGGCATTCCCAACTTTTTAAGGGCAGGAAGTAGGGTAAGAAGGCGATTCAGTTGCAAACCAGGCCTTTTTTTTTTTCTTTATGAAAAAGAAGGATGACTCAGATGGCAGAGTCAAGAACCTCGAAGAACAACCAGAAAGTAGGACTGAACCCTAATTAAGAAACCATCAAACATACCTAGCTGGAATTCAATACTGTTATAGACCAGTGACTGCACAAAACTATCCAGTCATTTTCCTATGCTTGTCTCACCTTTACATGTTGTGTGTGTGGGCAGCAGGTTAACTTGGCACTTTTACTCGCAGGTTTTCAGACCAATACTTGAGGAACTACACTTGCAAAACCACTCCTGAAGAGCCTTATCTACAATTGCGCCAGATTCAGTTGACCCAACAGTGGCTTCAATGCCAGAAAGGTCTTGGTAGGGGGGAAGGAGTAAGTGTATTTTCCATGCGGGAGGAGTAAGAACTGTTATGTCCAGAAGGCCGACTAGAGCCAACTGCACTTTCCAAAAGTGCTTTAACAATACCTTTCAACTAACTTGCTCAAGTTTTACATGATTTTGAACACTCTCTACATTCCCTTTCCTTGAATTTTGGGGGACTTGTGTGACTCTCATGTGACTGCAAGAATGAGGTGGTAGTAGAGCTGCCTGGTTTCTATGGGTAGGTCAGAAAATGCACACAGCTTCCACCTGCCTGCTGAAAGACCTCTCCTTGAAGCCTTCGGCCACCCTGTAAGCAGTTCATTTCCCCTAAGGCTAACCACTAGTCCTTGAAAAGAGACTACAGGAAGAGATCCTGACACTTTACGAAGAGACTGCAACACAAGGTGTTTCCACCGCACGCCCCCCTTTCAGCTCCATCTAACAATCACATCAAAGACCCCCAAGCCAAAACTGCCTAGCTGATTCCCTCCTGAAGTCCTGATCCTGAGAGAAACAATAAATCGAAAGAAATAATAGAGTAACTTCTGCTTTTCTAGGAGCCACTAAGTTTGAGATAATTTGTTATATAGCAACACCCACTATAAATTATTTAATAAACTGGCTATTAGTTCATTGTTTTAAGTTTACTAAGCCCCCTTTTCTAGGTAAGGCTTTGTGATATGTTTACCCTGTTTTACTTTTTTGACCTAGTTTTTACTTTTCTGCTCTAATATGCAACAACCTTGTATCAGGAAAGCATGTAATGCTATCACTCACAAATTTACATTTGCTTTTTAGCTATGAAACGTGCTGCCAATCACAAACACTGCATTTCGCAGATCACTCTAAAAAAAACTTGAAAATAATTTTGATATATTTTGGATCTTTTTTCCACTAACTGTTTCTTTACCTAACCTAAAGTTGTTCAATTCGACACCTCTCACATGTTTCAGTATTTAACACATTGGGTTAGGAACATAATGGACAACTGAATCCACAGAAAAGCCCTACAAGAAACTCAGATCCTGATACACTATAACTGGCAGATACCTCACTTTTATTTTTTGAACAGTTGATGGAAGTTCTGGAATCAGCATCTTCTTTACACATTAATACTCAAATCCTGAACTCTCCAATCAAAGGTTCCACTGTAACGCCAATGTAGTTAAAAAAAATAAATATATTTATGGTACATTTCACTATAATTCTGGTAAAGACAGTAGGAGGACTTTAAGTTTGTGGGGTTTCAATAAGAAAGAAAAGAAGAAAGAAAGGCTATATAACAACCATAAGAAAATAGAAAGCTTCCCATTTGTTAACTTTTGTTTTAAACTATGACATTCTCAACCTGGAAAATTAGTCGAAAATGTAATTACCATATTATAAGCTGAATGGGCAGCTATTTCAGACCATTAATTTTTTAGAAGCATTCTATGTTTTTTCACATAAAACTGCACAATCCACTTATAGCAAACATTTTACCCTCAATCCCCTTCAGACTCACCACCAAGTTTTTAAGGGGGAGAGATGGGCTCAATTTCAGCATATAATAACAATAACAACCTTGATGCTGGACATTTCCTCTATTACGGGATTTTGGAGGATCAATGGCCCAATGAGAACGAGATCCACAATTAGCCTCCCCAAATATCCTCAATTTCTAAGAAATGTCCTAGCATCCTGATTGTGATTGTGACTAATCAGGTTAGTAATTCTAAAGGTAAAGCTCATGCTAGCGGACTTTTTGTCTCTCCAGCAAGCTTCCACCACCTTACCAATACATAGGTGTATTTACTGCTATTCTTCTTACCACGGTTTCTGACCTGTCAATCTGAGTGCAAGATCGAGCAATAATGCAGGTACTGTATGTCTGACACCCTTCCAATAATGAAGCAATAAGTTGTTGGAACACAACTTAATATTGGGGCGCCTGACCACTTGGTTTAAAGGATTCATCTTGAAGGAATGATTTAGATAATATCCTGTAGGAAAAATAAGCGTCAGAGCATTTTGAATGTTATTTGTTATTCAGAAAAAATACCTAAAGTCAGACCTAGAATTCAGCACATGACAATAATTTATCATCCAAACTTCAGAATAAATTAGAGTAAGTGACAACACTACCTTTGCTTTTCTGACAAAGTCTTAATTTCAAGAGTCTTCTCATTCACAAAAGGCCATTAAGCCTTATCATAAGCATAAACAAATACAGAGTTAATGAATATGCATTTTAGTGTAAGCATGGGTTGTTTAACAGTCAGAGGAACAGATAAGACAGAGCTAGTCACCATTACCTTGGGCTTCTTCCAGTCATCCTGAGGTAGATATCATACAGGAATGCTGGGGCCTTATGGCTTACAGCAATCCAGTAATGATATAAAAGGTGATTGGAGGTTAGATTTACATTGGGCCGTCTGAAGGCCTGTTCGAGAGGATTCCTCTTGAAAGTGGAAATTACATGGTATTCTGAGGAAGAAAAGTTGTGTAACAGCTTTGATAATAACCATGTAATGAAGTTTTGAAAAAAAAATCATGTTTTTACAAAGCAAAATATTTTACCAAAGATGTCAGAGTTCGCTCAATTAAAAAAAAAACTTTTCTACTCTCGATAGTAGCTAAGAAAATATGGGTATTAGACTGCTGAACTCGAGTGGTTTTAGAACTGTCACTATTTATGAATTTTAATTAGATGAATGAATTTTTGCTACAATTCACTCTTAAAAATCCTTTTAATGTTTTACCTATGTCAGTTTACAATGTCACTTTCTATAATTCACCTCTCACGATAGCTTCTTTCTTTCTGTTCCTCTTTCCAGATTCTTATTACTGTATATTTACTTAAAAAAGAAAAGGAAAATCATCATCCTTTGCTTATAAATAATTAAGCTGCTCAATGCTCAAATTAACATACATCAACAAGCTTAAAACAACCCAAAATTAACTTTTGCTATAATATATGTAGGTAATACAAGATCGACAAAATCAAATCTATTATCTATGTTAATACTTAAATGAAAATGTATATTGAGAAATCCACTTAAAAATAATGCTAAACTTGATTTTTATTAAACTTTACAACACAATGGGAGATTACAAAAACCTAACTCATTTCAGTGTTTTAAAATTCTTAGAAGAATACTATTTAAATAATTATCATAAAATTAAAATCACCCTAGATTGGTTTTCTTATATGTTATAATGGTCAATCTTTAAATTGAAATAAAAGTGGCACAGAAAAACCCTAGGACAAATGACATAAAGATTTACTTTAAAATCAAAACTGTTCTATAAGGGCAACAAAAATTGTTCGAGAGGTAAAATAAGACCTATTACTAAATCAATGCCATTGATATATCTTACTTTAAATTTGAAAACATAAACAACTTAAAATTTATTCGATTTCAGTATTTTAAGTCCTATTAACCCTAATGTAGAACAAGCAATATAGCACACATATATTCCTGCAAATTTGTGAACTTCAATAAATTAATAAATGTAATAGAAAATATTCTGGCAAAACATATCCTACTTGCTAACTCCTTAACTTATTATTCTTGGGGTAGCTGGTTAGGTAGGTAGCTAGGAGCTAGCTGGCTCCTATGATATAACAACTCTTATAGTTGGAAGTGATCTTGCCTATGGATAGACAACATCAGGACTGAAAGTACCCACAAGGGAGGAAAAAAAAATCACTGTTTCCTCACCATGGGCATCTATCTGTGAGGGATGCTGCAGATGGCAGCAGAAAAATAGTAACAGTCAGGAAAGGGTGGGCCAAGGAGGGAATATACTGCAGGATATTTTTTAATTTACAAAACACTGCTAAGGACCACAAAGCAGTTTAAATATTCTAACATGGCAATTAAAATAAGAATAAATTGGTAACTCAGTGGCTTTTTAATGCCTTGTGGGTATATTCTAACATAAAAACTCAGTGAATATTTTAAATTAAGATTTACTCTAACATTCGAAAACACAGGTAAAATCATACCAACTTCACCCCAGTGGAAAGGATTAGTGCTGCCTGTTGTGCAATTATACACCATGATGTTTCTTGGTCTGCAAAGACAAAGATCAAAACAATGAAACATAAAAAAAGGCCAAACTTATCCAATCCAATCTAAATCTTATACAATATTCAAGTAGGAAGAAATAAGGATAATGGGTACCTTTTCTACATTGATTATTTCAAAAATCATCCTTAAACAATTAATCTTTGTGTCTGAAGACTATTTATAACTACCCTTTTCCCCCACCAAAAAAATTATAAAAAAATACAATATTTTCCTCTTTTCATATTTTTCTTCCTTATAATAGCAGGAATATCTGTTTTTAAATGTAAGGAAAACAACAATGACAACCTCAGCTCTTCCTATCTCCTTCTCATTTTCAGAGGCTCTAGTTTAAAACTTATGGACTGAGTTCTCTTTTGCCAGAAACAATATACTCGTATAATCATATCCCTCCTTTTTTAGGATATAAAATGCTGATTTAAAAAATAAGGGCAGTTTATTGGTTAGGGAAAAAAATGTTATTGAAAAGCTTAAAATTTAAGGGTTACCTGTAAATGCTACTACTCCCTTTTAAAAAGAGGCCTGCATTAATTAAAGTTGCTCTAGTGGGCTGATTGGGTGGCTCAATCAGTTAAGTGTCTGCCTTCAGCTCAGGTCATGATCCCAGGGTCCTGGGATCGAGCCCCACATCAGGCTCTCTGCTCAGTGGCGGGGGGGGGTCTGCTTCCCCCCTCTCCCTCTGCCCCTCCTCCCTGCTTGTGGTCTCTCTGTCTCTCAAATAAATAAATAAATCTTTAAAGCTGCTCTAGTATGCCATGTTTGATATATGTAAGCCATTGTCTGAGAATTTCATTTTTTTATATGTTTATACCAAGTTTTAGTTTGGATTAAAAAAGCACTGGGGGGTGGCAGAGTTTTCGGTTTTTCTCATTTTTTTTTTTTTAATTTATTTATTTGTCGAGAGAGAGAGGGAGAGAAAGAGCACAAGCAGGCAGAGTGGCAAGCAGAGGCAGAGGGAGAAGCAGGCTCCCTGCTGAGCAAGGAGCCCGATGCCGGACTCGATCCCAGGACCCTGGGATCATGACCTGAGCCGAAGGCAGCCACTTAACTGAGTCACCCAGGTGTCCCAGTTTTTCTCATTCTTAATCCCAAATGAACTTGTCCATCCTATAGTTAGTACATGAAAATTAATGTTAATTCTTAATTACAACTGATGGGACTACTTGCTATTTTACCTATGATTAAATCAATGATTGCAACTGGAAGTGATAATACCTGTATATATTGGTATGGAAATTATCAGTACTGAGGGATTAATAACATTAGCCATTAACTCTGTTTTCCCTTCACAGTTACTATATATTTAACAAGCGACATTGTCACCTCATATACCTATTAACTCCGGAATACCAGGCTGCCGCAAGACTCGTGTTGACAACTACATCTACAGGAACAAGATCTGCAAGGGCATTGTTGGAGGCACGCATTGTTCGAAGAATTCCTTTCCCTGCCTTTGTTGAAATTAAAAACAACACCTTAAGATTTATAAGCCAGAGAGCGCGCGCACACACACACACACACACACACACACATAAAGATATACAGAAAACAGAAAAATATGCAGAATGTTAAGTCAAAAGGTTTACTTACCGCAATAAAGAGACCACTTGGTCCATTAAAGTTATCAATCCATCCCTAATACAAAAATTAAAAATAGGGGAACTTAGAAATATTATAAAACTAGAGATTTATTATTTGAAATCTACGACCCCATATATATACTTTGCAGTTTTCCTCTAAAAAACTAAAAAAGACAAGATTCAGATCAGAGTATTTCTCTCCTTCTGTAACAGAAGCAGTGTTCTCCTGATATTGCAAATGGTGAAATTAAGTCATTTTCAAAGGGTTACCTACTCTTCCATTAACTTTCTACAAAGAGAATTCAATAAAAAGGAGTTTATACTTGTCAAATATTTTAGCTAAATTAAACCTACTCAACTTTGATTTTGTGCTATTTCCTGAAGCAGCATCCTGAGATAATGGGGAAATGGGAAATCCTCCTCAAAATTACTGAATAAAACAGAGGAAAAGACATCACTGTCAAAACAACAAAAGAGATGCTACCACTTACTATCATTATAGAGACCTAGGTTTTCTTTAAATCAATTCATCTCTTAGTTTATATCTATTTTCTCTTATTCCAGGGATTCACAAATACCATAATGGCCTGCTTTTCTACAGCAAATTATCATAGAAATCTCTTATGCTTTTTCTTAGTTTGTGATCTATACAGGGAAGAGTTTACCCCTTGGAAGGCTTGCCTCCTTCTGGTACTAAAAAACAAATGAAATAAAATAAGATCCTGAATATTCTTATCTCTATTTCTTTCATCTCCACAAGGGAAACGAATCAGTAAATAATTTTAAAAGCCAACAAATGCTGATGTGTCAGAGTCCAATATCTTGTCAGTCACAAAGAAAATGTATAATGCAAGGTCTACTTTGACTCCAGACAACATTGCAGCCTTTGACTTAATTTAATTTTCAGTTAAGATTTTTAAAATGTTTATCTGTATTTCTATATATGCAGCATTACATTACAGAAAGTACCAATAAAAGTGTCTCTTTCTATGAATGAGAACAATTCTCCCATAGTAAGCCATGTAAAGTAAATAACACCTGCTCTTATATCAAACAACTGCCAACTCTTTTTATACAAAGATAGGACTTAAAATTTTCAATTCCATTATTCACAAAGATTTCTCATAACTTACTGGAAAAGGTTCTTTCCAACTGGCACCAACAATCGACGGCCTCACAATCGCCACATTTAGCTTTGCTCCTTCTTGCTGTACAACATATTCTGCCAATGCTTTTGTGTATATGTATGTATTAGGTCTGTCTCCTATCAACTTTGGTGTGATATCATTTACTAGGCCATCATCCATCCACCTGGTTAGCAAAGAAATTGCATGCAAAAATATTTTCAGATGTGTTACTATAAAATCAAAACCACTTAACTTTGCATATTCAACGTATCTGTTGCTGACTCAAATGACTTGACAACTTTTACTTAAAAAAAAAAAAGGAAGTGAATCTTACTTTCATTAAACATCAACTACAAGTCCACATCTCTCATATCCAACTTCTATATCCTGAAAGGTCTGAAAGCTAAGAGTTCTTTCATAAATAATATGGTGGTGGCAATAACTGATCTATGGCCTTTTAAAAAGTACCACTTAGGGTAAATATTCGTACACTTCCTATGGTTTGATCAGGGGTGCTACCCCAGATCTAGCTGAAGTTACTTCATATTACAGAGTACATAGATTATATTTCCTTTACGACAGCCACAGAAATTCCAAACTAGGTCTGGCCCCAAAGGTTTCAGATTAGGAATTTCAGATCTGTATATAACCACCAAAAAAGTACTATATGTTAATTAAAAACATTTGCAATGAACATACATTTGCAATTAATATAAAAGGTCTAAGGATCTAAGTAGTTCATGTAAAGCACTAAAAACTGTTATGTTCTCATCAGCAAGACTAACAAATACTAAGGTAAATGATAAAAATAAACTGAACCATGCTATAAAAATTCAATTAGCAACCGACCATGAAGTCACAAAATTCTTCCAATTCTCCCAGTGTCTCTGAAGAAAAGGTCTACTCTGATCATTTGTAAAAAGAGGGTGATATACTAGGTGATATCCATGGTCTTTCCAATTCTACATTTCCAATTCCACTATGTTATGTACCTGTTTTCAGATCCTCTTCCTGTCTATAATGTTATACAGACTTGTACATTCAGTATAATGTCACACTCTAAAACTACCCATACTAACTGACGAGGAAGCATAAAACAGAGATTATCAAGATAAGTTTTCTTTTGCATGTAAAGTACTTTTTATATGTGGAAGAAAACGAATCTAGCGAAACTGAAGGGAGGTTGTCACTCAACTTAGGAAAAATTCCACAGTGGAGAGGAGTCTTGAAAAATGGAACAGTTGCTACATTAAAACAACAGCAAAAACTATGAGTTGGCTAAACCAAGGAGACGTTAGCCAGGAAGCCTCATCACTGGGAGTGAGTTTACAGAGCCAATCTATGAGTTACCCTAAAATTATCTGTTAGCTAGATTTCCTTGTGAGCAAAGAAAAGAGATACAGAATTAGAAGGTTATAAGTGCTTTCTCAGCAACTTAGATGTTTAGATATACCAACTGCTAAAAAAAGAAAAAGTAAAAAGTTTCATTAGCTTCTGCATTCAACTTTTCCCAGAGATAGTAAACACTTCTGACTACTGACTTGTGGGGACAAGGAGGTAAGTATTTGGGACCATCTAAGAAATGGAGTTAGAAAACAGAAACAGGGAATGTCTTGGTAAACTCCCATTCTTATTTATTTTCTTATAATCTGTCTGCTTCCTCATACTGATCCGCAGGAAAGCCTTAAAGAAAAAGACTTATATGTGCTTACTTTAGGAGAAAACTTGGGAGAAACAATGAACACTCTCTAGCATCCTCAGGAAAAAATAATTTGAGAAAGCAGGGGACAGCAGACGGAGCTGAAAGTGGATAGGATCTCTGGGAAGAAAGGAAACCCGAGGGAAACAGAGAAGAATAAAGGAGAAAAAGTCCACGGGGCTATTATTGGAGGATTAACGAATATGTTCAGATATGATGGACACGGGAATTTTCCGTAATTCTAGTCCATTAAAGAAGAAAAGACCCTTCTTTTTGTTTTGCTCTGATCCTATTTGTTTCACTTGATGAGAAAGTACAGCTTGAAGCAAATGAAATCTTGACCCTGCTGACTTCACTTATGCCGTATCTATCAAATATTCACAAATATTTCTCAAATAATAATTGCTGATAGGATCCTAGTCCTCAGGAAGATAATAAACAATAACACTAGGAGTATCATTTAAAGGAATGGGACCGATTATCTAATGATTTAAGGCCTCTCTACAGATATATTCTAGGGAAAAAAGGATAATTTTTTAATCAATTAGAAACTTGCTATTGAACAGGCAAGTCATTAGTCTCCATGGGTATCAGGCACTTCTTATAGTTAATAGATTAACTCCCTGGAAAACAGAGGCCCTAATATCATGGATGAGTTGTTCAGAGACCTTCCTCCAACTCTCACACCTGGTCAAATGTGAAAGATCCACCCTGACTTCAGCAACAGTCATTCATATATAAATCTACACAGTAAGAACATAGTAGATATGTAATAATTGGTTGAATAAGGAAGAGATAAATACATAGATATGTGTAGGTGGAGAGAGAGAGAGAGAGAGAAAGAGAGAGAGACTGAAATAGACCAAGAGATACACACAAATAGATAAACTTGGGTCCAAAGTTTTGGGATCAAATCAAATGAGCATAAATTTAAAACAAACATACTCTAAAGAATCAATCAGCTTCTTGGGATCCACAGGAGGTGGGTAGACTACTTCATCAATATGCTTTCGATTGCAGTAGGCATATGCTGTTGATACATGCATGAATACTTCCAGATTCTTCATTTGTTGTGCAAGGAGAATAAGCTGGCGTGTAGCAATCACATTTAACTGAACCGCATCTCTATAAAAGAAAAAGTGACAATGAAAAATTGGGAAGCTTTCCCAGTGAAAAATTGGAAAGTCATTTATTTCACCTGCTAAAATATTTTTATTTCCATTAGAGAGACAGAGATTTTTGTTTCTTTACAACTGATCTCTTTCAATATAAAGTATATCCATTCTATCAGTTGAGTTTAAAAAGAAAGATTTTCTGATTTTATAAAAGAAGCCTCATACTAGGATTTAAAAAAAAAAATTAAAATTTTTCAATTACCCAGAAATAAACACAGATAACTTCAGTCTTTGGCTTTTATACATACATTGTGAAGTCATGTTACACTTCTCTTGCATCTTGATTTTTAAAAGTACACTGTTTTATGATACGGAATTACAAAGAAGTAATCAGAATGGTTAAGTAATTTTAAAATGCTAAGGCAGAGTCACCAATAAGGGTAAAACAGTCAAAGAAAACTCAGAAACATTAATATATTAACATATAATCAAGTAAGACTATGTTTATTTCCCTGTGTAGCAATTAATCCAAACACCTTTTAAAGACTAGCTTACAAAATGTAAAGGTGTATTATAATAAAACGGGTACATTTTGTCACAAAAGGTACTTGCAACACTCAAAAATGATCTATATAGTATCCTCTCATTGAAATTTATCCAAAGAAAATAACTTCACAAATGCAAAAATATATATGCAGAAAAATAATTAAGTTTCATCTAGTAATAGCAAAAGCCTAGAGAATCTAAATATTCACTATGAATAAAATGAATAAAATTTAACAAAGCAGATATCTTATCACAATTAAAGAATAGAGTAATTTAAAAGAATTATATGACAAGTATAAAAATATGAAATCTGCATGAGTATTTTTAAAATACACACATTGTAAAGTAAAGCAGGATTAAGAACAAGACTCTGGAATAAGACCTGGGTTCAAATTCTGACTTGGCCTACCTATCAGCTAGCACTCAGGGATCTTACATAGTTAGTCAAGCACTCAGGCCTCAATTTCCTCACCTGTAAATGGGAACTATAATACAGTCTACCTACTAGGATTTGTATAAAATTAAACGAAATAGGGGCGCCTGGGTGGCTCAGTGGGTTAAAGCCTCTGCCTTTGGCTCAGGTCATGATCTCAGGGTCCTGGGATCGAGCCCCATATAGGGATCTCTGCTCAGCAGGGAGCCTGCTTCTTCCTCTCTCTCTGCCTGCCTCTCTGCCTACTTGTGATCTCTCTCCTCTCTGTCAAATAAATAAAATCTTTAAAAAAAATAAAAAAAATAAAATTAAACAAAATAAATAGCTTGCAAATATTTAGCATTATTCATTCCTAAACAGGCACTAAAACAGGCATTCAGTAAATATAACTAAAGATAATGAACTGGTGGTTAGTTTTTCTTGTTATTTGAATGAAAAAAAGTTGATATACTCAACCCCAGTAATACTGTGATAAAACTGGCAAAGTAATACACCATTGGTGACCGCACTGATATAAATGATTCAAAAGAGATTAAGACAAAGTACCAGGAAGTATAGAAATGATATAATTACTAATCTAGTTAACCTACTGAAATTAACTCAAAGGAAAAACTTGTTCTAACTGTAATTTTTCAAAGAAGGAAATGAAAATTCCCTAAATTTGCTATACCTAGTGAACATTATACATATATTATGCTATATAAACACGGTGGAATACCATCACATCACAAAAACTTACACTATGAAAAAAATTAGAAATGTGGAAATTGTTTCCCTAAGTAAAATCAGAAATTCTTTGTTTACATTTTACATAAAACAATGTATGTTCAAAGATAGACCACAAGGGAATGTTTTCAAAATTACAATAGTTTTGGACGTCTGGGTGGCTCAGTCCTTAAGCGTCTGCCTTCCGCTCAGGTCATAATCCCAGGGTCCTGGGATCAAGTCCCAC
>CM052884.1:57900642-57972627 GCA_028534135.1 Potos flavus | reverse complement strand
GCTCCCTGCTCAGCGGGAAGCCTGCTTCTCCCTCTCCCACTGCTTGTGTTCCCTCTCTCGGTGTGTCTCTCTCTGTCCAATAAATAAATAAAATCTTAAATAAAATAAAATAAAATAAAATTGCAATAGTTTTTAAGTACTTCTCAACATTCTTAAATCATTTTTTTTCATACATTTTATTTATTTATTTGACAGAGGGAGAGAGATCACAAGTAGGCAGAGAGGCAGGCAGAGACAGAGGGGGAAGCAGGCTCCCTGCTGAGCAGAGAGCTCGATGCGGGGGCTTGATCCCGGGCTTGATCCCAGGATCCTGAGATCATGACCTGAGCTGAAGGCAGAGGCTTTAACCCACTGAGCCACCCAGGTGCCCCACTTCTCAAAATCCTTACATTTTCAGTATTTAAGAAGAAAAAAATCAATTATTCTTTTAAAAGGCCAGGATATGTCACTGATAGAATCTGGTCCACTTGACTATAAAGCAGTGCTTTGATACCTATTCACATTTGCAAAACAATGGGGATGGGGAGGGTACTGTCTTGGGAAGAACTATACAGAAAATATTCTGTTACAGGTTCCTGAGGACAGGACAACAAGTTCTGGGTCACCAAGAACAAGAAGTAATTCAAGAAAGAAAAAGTGCTGTGAATTATTTTTCTTTTAATTTAATAGTATCTGAGGGTTCATGAAAACATACTAGGGGCACCTGGGTGGCTCAGTCGTTGAGCGTCTGCCTTTGGCTCAGGTCATGATCCTGGGGTCGTGGAATCAAGCCCCGCGTCAGGCTCTGCGGGAAGCCTGCTTCTCCCTCTCCCACTCCCCCTGCTTGTGTTCCCTCTCTCGCTGTGTCTCTGTCAAATAAATATATAAAATCTTTAAAAAAAAGAAAGAAAACATACTAGAAGGAATTTTTTTTTTTAATGAAGTAATTGGTTTGAGGTCTTACAATCATGAATGTATCTTTTTTCTTCCTTATCTCAGCTGAGGGGGGAAAATCTGCTCAAATGGAAATCCAGCAAAATAGACATTTCACAGAGAGGATACAATCCACTAGACTGTAAGGCAATATGCTATTTTCTTTTGCATCTGTAAAACAATGAAGCAAGGCAGAGTAATGTTTTGGGAGCAGTACACAAAGGATATTCTGTTACAGGTTCCTGAGGATGGTGACAGAATTTCTGGGTCACTGAAAATAAGGAATAACTTCGGAGAGAACACTCCTGTACCTCGTCTACTAGCCCTATACCTGAGAGCCCAAACCTGAAGGCACATTATATACCTACATAAGTAACTCTCAGTATCTCTGCAAGGCTAATAATCTCACTCTATTTTACCACCATCTAATTTCTACTCCATTGAACTTTGGGCTGAGACCCTGACACGCTAGATCAGAAAGCCAAAAAATAATATTAATATTCCCATGGTTTGATTATATGGAGCCATAAATGCATCTTAAATAACATTAGCTTTTGGAGGAGGGAGCAAAATGAACACATCTTTGTTAATTATGGTCCATCATTAATGTAGAAATAGAAGCCACTTCAAAAAAAGAAAAAGAACAAGAAAGAACTCTACTTGAACTTCCAATAAATCTTCTTGTTCATCTGTCTTGTCCAGATATCCTGGATTGTTCAAAATCTGTGCTGATAATACTTCCAAGACGTTAAACCAGAGATCTCATGCTTAGCATAACAGACTCCTGAGCGCTTATTAAAAATGTAGACTGCTGGACCTCATCCTCAGACATTTTGTAATGTCTGAATTGAAGCCTGGAAAACTACATATATTACACAGGTATATTTATTTATATAGTTTTATATATTAAATTTTATATATATATGTATATATATATTTATATTTAAGATTTTATTTTTTATGTAACCTCCACTCTCAGTGTGGGGCTCAAACTTATGACCCCGAGATCAAGAATCACATGCTCTACCGATTGAGCCAGCCAGGTGTCCCTGGAAAACTATATTTTAAATAAGTTCCCCAGGCCATTTTGATATCTCTTTTCCCCTTCACCATTTCTGAGAAAATACTTCCTAAATGAGATCTTATCACTATTGCTGATTTTTTTTTTTAATTCAATGAAGACATAGACACAGATGTCTAGGGACCAATTAATCAATCTTACGGTAGGGGACCCAGACATCTATAATTTAAAATTATACTCAGGGGTCTCGTTACAGATAAAGATTCCTGGGTATTATCCCAAACCAGGGATTCTGAATTTTGCAAGTAGAGTCTAAAATTCTGCATTTTTAACACATATTCCAGGAATTCCTAAGATTCATAATGCATTCTGAAGTGGGATAGTAGGTGCCCTTTAATAGCTTCTTAATCCTTTCTCAATAGCTTCTTAATCCTTTCTCATCATCCATCTTCCACTCCTTTCAAAACACCTACTCCCATATTCATATGTTCATATTCACATATTCTCACATTTAAATTGCTGCATCTCTGAAATCTCGTACTAGGAATTCCCCCAGACCACACCATCTGCCCTTCCATTTCTCCCTGAAGCCTGTTTTCTGTTCTGATCATGGTCTCTAGTTTCTAGACACTCCTTTATTCTCAACTCCACTGTCCTACCTTCTTTACCTTATTACCTTAGAAACACCAGACCCCAGAATCAACTATTTAAGAAATTCCCTTCATTATTCTCAAATCACTCTCCCCTCATCTTTTATCAGTATTTCTTTACAATTCCTAATCTACTCACTTTTTCCCACCTCAAGATTTATAAACTATCATATCTGAAAATAAAGGAGCTCTACCACCTCTCAATTCTCACAGCAATTAATGTATGTTCTTCAGTGACTCCTTACTTTCTATCCTACTTTACGATTATTTAAGCCAATCTATCTCCCTTTTTTAGACTATAAGGACTTTGTGAATAGGATCTGTGTGCAATTTTTCTTGGCTTCTTCCAAAATATTGGGTATAATGTTGGGAGTAAAATCTGGATTATTTTTTGCCTTGGCAATAAAGTCTTTGTGCCATTTTTTTTTATGGCAGTTAAAGTTAAAAATGACTATGAAGAGTGTTTTTTAAGCAGTTATTACATGCCAACCTACACTATTTTAAAATGTCTGGCCCAGGGGCGCGTGGGTGGCTCAGTGGGTTAAGCCTCTGCCTTCAGCTCAGGTCATGAGCTCAGGGTCCTGCGATTGAGCCCCACGTCAATTGAGCCCCACGTCGATTGAGCCCTGCATCGGCCTCTCTGCTCAGCAGGGAGCCTGCTTCCCCCTCTCCCTCTGCCTGCCTCTCTGCCTACTTGTGATCTCTTTCTCTCTGTCAAATAAATAAAATCTTTTAAAAAATAAAAAAATAAAAAAAATAAAATGGCCCAAATCTAATGTTGCAATATCACCACTTAACATTAATATACATTAAAACTGCTACACAGAGAACAATAATTTCAATGTAATGACTACGGTTAGGTCAGTAAATATAGATGCCTTGACAAGGCAATAAATTTTATTATTCATCTATATATCCTCCTTGCACTATGAGATCGCTAGTAAAAGATGAAAGAATAATGAAAAGATTTCCCTTTCCTTAATGGTAGACTTGCTTACCCCAAGGGGAGAAGAAAGAGTGAAAGGTTCCCTGAAAGGACTGTACTTTGGTTGTTCTCCATAAAGGTTACTTTGAGGAGTTTCACCCTAATTAATGTTCTGTTTGCAAATCAATTTCCCCTTTAAAAGCACCAACCTTCCCCTTTAAGCTAATGGGGACTATACCACAATTATCCGGTAAATATATACCTTTTTTCTTTTTTTTTTTTAAATATTTTATTTATTTATTTGACAGAGAGAGAGGGATCACAAGTAGGCAGAGAGGCAGGCTAGGGAGAGGGGGAATCAGGCTCCCCGCTGAGCAGAGAGCCCGATGCGGGGCTCGATCCCAGGACTCTGAGATCATGACCTGAGCCGAAGGCAGAGGTTTAACCCACTGAGCCACCCAGGTGCCCTACCCTTTCTTCTTGAAAACAGTTTCATAAGGCTGTGTGAATTTTCTTTTGGTTATGAAAAACAATGAAAGCTAGAACTATGGAGGGAAATATCTGTTAGGTTACTATTTAATACTAAAAACCTACCTGTTATCATATTATCCAAGGATAATAAGTGGCAAGTATCAAAAATGTATATAAATACATATATATGTACACATACCTTTTACGAAAGTGAAATTCTACTATAACTCTACTGAGATTCTTTTGTCACTTTTGAATCATGAACACATAATGGCTGTATAGAAACAACTAAAAAGTAAATAAATCATTATCACCAGATTATAAATGATAAAGTCAAAGTTAGAGCTAAGGTATGTAATTCCAAAACTCATGTCCTGTCCAGCACACTTTGCTGTCTCAGCTTTCTCAAGTATAAAATGGACTTGCCCACAATATTACAGTGGTAACCTTAGCATGGAATAAAATAATGAATGAGAAGATTTACCCTGAAAACCATAAAGTACTATTAAAGAAACATAAGTGACTATCACAGTGCCCTCACCTGGAATACAAGCAAAACTTATTGTAATGCTTTGGTGCTGAACTGTCACATTATATAATATCAATTAAGATTTATACTTCTATATTAAAGGCTTTATAGGAAATAATCTAAAAACTCTTTATAAACAAAATTTCATTTAAAAACATTTTAAGAAGGGCTTCAAGTAATTGTAAGACCTAAAAAAGTCTGCCTCATTTTAACTGGCATAAGTCTATACAATTAGATTAACATTAAAAAACAATATTTTTGAACATATCAAAAAGAATCCTCTGAATTAAGCATCATTATTTGAAATGGAGATCAGTGAGATTTTTTTAAAAATAGTAAACATTTAAAATGCTATTTTTTCTTGAAACAGGCATCTTGACAGAAGTCCAAATTATTTTTCTTTTTTTCTGAAATTATTTTTCTAATTAAACTATGTCTACTGTTGCCTGTCCCTAATACTGCTACCAAGTTTTTTTAAAAAAAGAAGGTACGACATAAATTTATAAGCCATTTTATCTTACTCTGCAAAACCTGAGTTCAATTCTTTTTTTCTAATTTTCAGATGGATATGTGCGGAATAGAAAAATAAAGCCAATGAGAGATAGGCTTCTGAAAGAATGGAGGAGGGGAGAGGAAACAAACACTATTAGCTGTTAAGACTGACACACCTACTGAAGGAAAATTTCTCTTTCTTCCCCGCCTTACAATTAAATTCAAGGCAACTTCTTCTAATATACAGACTAGCTGTCCAATGTTTCTAAACTGGTAAGAAGAAGAAAATTCTCTTATACCAATCTTTAGGACACTGAAAGCTACAATTAACATAGGGCAAACAGTTTCAAATCACTTTCAAAACGATTTCACTAAAAAGAATTTAAATTTTTAAACTATGCTGAAATTCAAATCATATAAATACCTTTACTTACCTTAAATTTTCATTAAACCTTACTGTAGCTGCGCAGTGGAATATAATATCGATAGAATCTATGATGATCTCTTTATCTTCTTCACTAAGAGCCAGTTTTGGTTGGGTGAGTTCACTGTTGATCGCTATAACTTTCTCTCTAAAATCTGGATTTTCATCTCTCAATCTGTCAAAGAGCTATCCAAAGGGATAAAATATGTTAGGGCAGTATTTTTGAACTTTCTAAAACCCATTAGCACCTACCAAGGATCGCTATTCTGAAAACTTCCAACTATGTTAATCCCAAAACTGCTATTCTTTACTGCTACCATTCTGCACAGAAAACACCCCATGAAACCCACATTATTATCCCCATTTCACAGATGAGGAATCTGAGACACAGAGAGGTCAGGTAACTTGCCATGGACACAGAGCTGGTAGTTTGCAATTAAAATTTGAACTGCCCATGCCTTTGCTGACTAGATTATATTGTACTGTCCCTCCGAATAGACTTAAGCAATATAGACATCAGGACAATGTTTAAAATGATTATTCAGATTTCTAAAACCCAGATCTTAATTTATCACTTCATTTTATTTTCGTTTTATTCTGTTAAAGTAGATTACAGTAAAATACCATTATTCATGGTCTATATTAAATCTGTAAAACCTACAAAATTTTTAAAGGGGAAAAAAAGTAAATATGTTGGTAAAGTTGGTAAGTAAATATGCAGATTAGAATCTAAACAAACTTCAGAAATATCATATATACAGGATTCTAACCCCAAAATTCAATAACCCTTAAGTATACTAGAAGAAATAAATTAACTAAAGAATCAGTTAGATCCTAAGGTGATTACAGTGTAAAGGCATATTAGACTGTGAGTCAAATTTAATTTTTCATCTCGGATTTTATAAAGAAATACTGATGCTACCTCCAGATCACTGCTCTATTACACTTTGACTCTCCACTTCATTTAAAGTCCATACTTGTAGTTTAAGCAGAGATTCTCAATCTGGGAAGAAAATCAATACAGCATATATAATGCTCGCTTTCACTTCCTAAATGGATATAACTGTTCCCTTCCACTACTGTTACCTAGTGATTTCAACATTTATGTGTTCTTATATTAGTTATCAAATATCTACTAAGCATTTCAGATGAGCCAGGCACCTTCTAGACACTGAGAAAACAAAGCAGCAATCTTTCCCGCAAGCTATTTAGAATCTGATAGGAAAAGCCAGACAAGTAAACACAATTAAAATACTATGTTAAAAGTAATAAAATAGGGATAATATTACAGCGCTATGAGACTGTACAGGAGAAAAAACTAACCCAGCTGGGGAATGACCAGAAATTATAAAACAGAACGATAGTGTTCCAGGCAGAGAAAGCAGCACGTATAACTACCTAGAAGTGAGAGAGCATTAACGTTTGGGGAATTAAAATAATTCAATAAGACTTAGCCAATGACTAAATATGAGGGATAAGGAAATGTGAACTCCACAAGGACGGGGACCACATCTATTTTGCTCAGCACTAAGGTCCTAATTAGCTGAGTGCCTGGCAAGATGTAGACATATAAACTTTTGTTAAGTGAATAAGCTCATTAAGTGGAAAACCTGGGAAGAGAACAAAGTACAGTTATGGAGACACAAGTCCGGTTTTTTGAATGTTGGGTATAAAGGGCCTGTGGGACACCCAGAACACAGGTCTGGCAGAAGTAACTGGATCTGGAGGTCTGGAGCTCAGGGAAGAGAAGAGCCAGACTACCCATACAGATTTTACTAACCACATACAGGGAGCCCTGGGAAGAGAAGATCACCCAGATAGCAGCAGTGATGAGCACTCTTGGTCCAGACTAAATGAAGCTTTTTCCAAATCTATTAAAATACAACCATTTGTCTCACGTAAAACAGAGGGTGCTGAGTAATCACCTAACTGGATCTAGTAAGAAGAGATCAAGGCCTAAGACAGAACTCTAAAGAATATCAACGTTTAAGGGGCAGGCAGATAAAAAAAGCAACCTGAGGAATGACCAGAAAAGTACTTTTATTTAATACCTTGAATTTACACTTTTCATTCTCCCACATAGCCAATGACCTTTAACTCCCCTTCATATCAGATATCTCCAACCACCAAGATAGATAGCTTCATGCTGCTTCGTTACATCTCAGACCTGATATTCTTCCCTTCTCTAGCCACCATCTTTTCATTCAACACTATCTCTTCCAGTACGTTTAATCCATGGGCACCCCAACCAGTTCCTACTATATTATGTTCACTAATGGCCTCTTTAATATACTTTATTCCCTTTCCAGAATTTATTCCGTGGTCAATTATTTTAGTTCAACCTACTACCATATTAATGGAGTTTCTTTTCCCGGAGACATTCATCAGTGGTTCTTACCTTGGGGAAATTTTCCCCCAAGGGAACATCTGGTGATGTCTGGAGACATTTATGGTTGTCACAACTGGGAGGCAGGGCCAGGAGGGAGGAGCTTCTGATATCTAAACTCCATATAATTTATAATTAGGCTAAATTACGAAAGTTCAATAAAATTTCAGGCTTTAAGTGTAAGGCATTCTTTTTCTTTACAAATTAGACTTACTGCGGAGGAAGATCTACTGCCCTGGAGATCCCATAGGAGACTGCCAAATCTCTAAGTCACATTTTACTTAGGCTCTCAATTCCAGCCAAGGCTTTAACATCAGTAGTTGCTCCTATCCAGTCTCTCTTGACACTTCTATACTCCCTCTTGCTTCCCTTTTCCCTCTTAAAAACTCTCTTGCCCATTTAGGCAATGATTCTATCTTATTTATCCCTGAATTCAACCCCCTACATAAAATCAAGTGCCTGACACTGAGTATGTACAGTAAATGTTTTCTGAAATATAAAAAATTAGTAACAATAAATAACCTCTTACTAGGGGAGGGAGTTGTTAGGAGGGGGATTAAAACATACTAATTACACGTGATTAAAAGATGCTAGATACTACCTATTAACTAAAAATTACATAGCTACTATACTAAACTTACTGCCAGTGAATGTCAGGTAAATTCATTCATTCAGAGAGAATTTGAAGCTTACGATTGTGAGATAATTTTATCCAGCTCATTTCCATTTTTTCTTAACAATACATTTTTCTAAAGTTTCAAAATGTATGACCTATTCTTGTATTCTAAATGACCCCTCTGTCGTCATGTTCTTATTTGTCAAATGGGAATATGTGACTTTGCTACTTCTTAACACTGTTGTGGGGAGCAATCGGTGCTTACAAATTTTTAAGTGTTATAAAAGGACAGTGTTTCACGGCATAGTAGGTACTAGTCAGAAACCATCTTTTAATTATTTATTATTCTGAAAACTATCTAAAATATCTAGTAATTAGGGATGCCTGGGTGACTTAGTCAGTTAAGCAGCTGCGTTTGGCTCAGGTCATGATCCCAGGGTCCTGGGATCAAGTCCCGCATCGGGCTCCTTGCTCAGTGGGCAGCCTGCTTCTCTCTTTTGCCTCTGCCTGCCACTCTGCCTGCTTGTGCTCTCTCCCTCTGACAAATAAATAAATAAAATCTTTTTAAAAATAAATAAATAAATAAAATATCTAGTAATTACAAGTAATAGGTCTCAAATATTCTAAAAACACATTAAATATCTAACATATAGGTATTTTAGAACTTGTTATACAATTTTGCCCATCACAGAAGAAAGCTTTTTTTCTCCTACTAATCATAAGTCATATCCAGTATATTGCCATCCTGTAGGATTTTTTTTTCCAATAATTTTTTTCAGGACACTGAAGAAATAAACTGAGCCGATGATGAATACAATAATTAAACATACAAACACATTCTTTTCTTTCCTCCAAACGATCATTTTCCCCACTTACCTTGCCACTAAGAACTTCTTCTACTCGCTCTTGGGGTGTCTGTCCAGCTTTCTGCCTCACCAAAACATACACTGAATTCACCTTAGGACAAGACCTCAGCAACTTTTCCAGAAGTACCTTCCCTAGGAAACCGGTAGCTCCAGTGAGGAGGACATTCTTGCCTTCATAGTATTCTGGGATTGAAACCATTCTGATCCTAAGGAAAACACACCAAATAAACATTAGTTAAAAGATATACGGTAATTCTTACGTACTAAAAATCTCTTGGTATTGAAATAAATATTTCAAAGGATAGGCAAAAATTAAAGTCGAACATTAACAAAAGGGGACTTTAACCTTTGGTTCATAGTAGTAAGGTGGGAGGAACAATGAACAGCAAAATTGGCTTCTGATCCCTGTGTTTTCCCCCGGATCACCTCAGACAAGTTATTCACCTTCTCTGGGCTTAGGCTTCTTTGGTACAGTTTGTACTAAGTGACCTCTAAAAATTCCTTCCAGCAATAAGAACTCAAATCTTCATTTAAACCTCTGCTAAACTCTACACACAAATGAATCCTATTTCTCTGTCTCTAAAAGGATTTATAACACCAAATAGAGGTCAGCAGGAAGACTCAATTGCCTAGCTTGTATAACATGGTGAGGTATCATATTCACCTATCATCACCAGTTGGAATAAGAGGAGGTAACACCAAGCCCTTTCTCTTCCATGTCTGTAGTGACAATATATCCAAAAGGTGCTTAAATCTCCCTTTTAAAAAAGTCACAGAAAGAAATATATTGGCTGACTTATCCTCCCTCTCCAAATTCTACTAAAACAGCAGAAAAGATAGTATACTAAGAGAACAAATAAACAAAAGAACCATGATGAATGAAAAAAAAACAAGATGCAGAAGGATTCATAGCAGTATGTCACTATTCAAAGCTCAAACACATTCAAAACAATGCTCTTTGTGTTTAGAAATGTACGCACAGGATAATATTAATAGATGCATGAGAGGGAGTGCAATATAATCAGAGAAGAGCTTTCAACATCGAGTGTATTTACATTCTCTTTATGGTAGGGAGTAGATACATGTATTTTATGTCCAAATTTTTCAGAGTGATAAAATAGTAAGTTCATAACAATCTGAAGAAATAGACCCATTAACAAGCAGAAAGGAGGGAAAGATGGAAGGAAAGGAAATTATTGCTAGAAGAAACAGCTAAGACTAAACTGACAGAGAAGCCATAGCAGAAGAAACAGCAACCCAAGCAAAGCAAGCATAGGAAAGGACTTATATGGTGGCAAGAGATATCCCAACTCCCTGTACAGAGAAGACTGAGCTCAGTATCAAGCAGCTGAATTAAAGCACAGGGAAATCAAGGTAATTAAAGGATTGCTTCACACAACAGCGGAGCTACTCATGACAGTCTTACTTCCTGTATAAACTTGAGCTCCCAAGGCTTAGTATTCAGATCTGCTGAGAAGAACATCCAGCATGGGTTCTAGGAACAAAAGAGAAGAAGGGCTGACCTTGACATTGCTCCTAACATCCACAAATTTTGGTGGGGGAGGTGGAGAATCAGGAGAGAGGAAATTAAAGAAACCAAAAGGAAAAAAGTCTCACAGCACTTGAGCCTCAGAATAAATTTTAGGCCCTAAGCCTACCTGACTGCTGTTGGCCTTTAAGACAAACTCACACAGAACTCTCGATCAATAATCTCTAGAGAAAAGCACTTTTGGAAAAACAGACCTCAAAAAACTGAGAGGAAGCCAGTATGAACCACCAAAACTAATCATCCTTGTCCTTCATAAATATGAATAGATAACCAAGGATCACCAGATATTTAAGAAATGCCTAACAAAATTAAGAACGACCAAAATGAAAAGCAACAGAATCAACCACAAAGGAAACGAAGGTAATGAAAAATTTAAAGAGAATGTAAATTCTAAAAGAAATTTTTCAAGCCATTCACAAGAATATTGCATCCATAAAATAAACAAACTACTATGAAAAAGGAACAGAAGAGTAAGAGAGCCTGTGAAAATCAGAAATTCAGATGAACAGAGAAAATCCAATAAATACATAAACTATTAAAATTAAGTGAATTTAAAAAGGTCATGAAATTTAAGCTTTACATGGAAAAAAGCAAATGTATTTCTATACATCAGCAACACATAAAATGAAGTAACAACAACAACAACAACAAAAAACTATACCACTTACAACACCATCCAAAACACTAAAATAGCCAGTATTGGTGAGTAAATAGAAAACCCATGTACACTGCTTGCAGGAATGTAAAATGGTTCGGCTGCTGTGGGAAAAGTTGGCTGTGTCTTAAAAAGTTAAACACAGAATTATATGACCTTGTTATTCCACTCCTAGGTACATATTCCCAAAAAACTGCCAACAGGTACTCAACCAAGTACATGTACATGCCTATTTTTATAGCAGCGCTGTTTGCAACAGCCAGAAAGTACAAATAGCTCAAAATGTCCATCAACGGATAAACGGATAAACAAATTACGGCATACACCTGCAATGAAATACTATTCAGCCATAAAAAGGAATGAAGAACTGGCACACACTGCACTAGGGGAATGAACTTCAAAAACATACTAAGTGAAATAATCCAGATACAAAACATCACATACCGCATTGATTTCATGTATAGAAATATCCAGAATACATCAATCCATAGAGACAGAATGCAGATTGGTGGTGGTTGGCAGGGGCTGAGGGGTGGTTGGCAGGGGCTGAGGGGTGGCAGGAGCTTGGGTAGTGAAGAGAAACTGCTTAAGGAGTTTTACTCTGCAGTGATGGAAATGTTTTGGACCTAGACAGAGATGGTAGTTGTTCAACACTGTTTCACTTTAAAATGGTTAGGGGTACCTGGGTAGCTTAGTCGATTAAGCCTCTGCCTTGGGCTCAGGTCATGATCTCGGGGTCCCTGGATGGAGCTCCACATCAGATGGAGCCCCACATTGGACTCCCTGGTCAGTGGGGAGTCTGTTTCTCCCTTTGCCCCTCACCCCACTCTCGTGCTCTCTCACTCTCTAACAAATAAAATCTTTAAAAATAAAAAAAATAAAATAAAATAAATGGTTAATATAGGGACACCTGGGTGACTCAGTCATTTAAGCATCTGCCTTCAACTCAGGTCATGATCCTAGGGTCCTGGGATAGAGCTCCACATCAGGCTCCTTGCTTCAGGAGAAGCCTGCTTCTCCCTCTGCCTGTGCTCTCTCTCTCTCTGACAAATAAATAAATAAAATCTTAAAAAAAATAAAAAATTCAAAAATAAAATGATTAATATAGTGTATAAATTTTATCTCAATTATGTTTTTTTAAACTACCAAAAGTTAGAAATAAATCTGAAAGATATTTGAGACCTTTCTTCTGAAAACTACAAAACACTGAGAGAAATTAAACAATACCTAAATAAATAGATATACAATGTACATTCCTGGATTAGAAGACATCTTTATACAATGTCAGCTCACCATCCTTAGATTCAATACAATCCCAATCAAACTCTAAGTTGTTTTACATGTGCATGGAAACTAAGATTCTAAAATGTTATGGAAATAGAAAGGGGACAAGAATAGCCAAGAAAAGCACTAAGAACCGCAAAGCTGGAGAAATTCATTACCATGTAACAAGATGTATGGGGCACCTGGGTGGCTCAGCCGTTAACTGTCTGCCTTCGGCTCAGGTAGTGATCCCAGCATCCTGGGATTGAGCCCCATGTCAGGCTCCCTGCTCAGCGGGAAGCCTGCTTCTCCCTCTCCCACTCCCTTGTGGTTGTGTTCCCTCTCTCGCTATCTCTCTCTGTCATAAATAAATAAAATCTTTAATTAAAAAAAAAAAACAAGATGTGTTATAGAGCCACAGGAATGTGTTTTTGGAACAAAGAATAGTGCAGTCTATTCACTATCCCTATATAAAATGAATTCTTAGTTTTATCTCGTACCACACACAAACATGAATTCTAGATAGACTATACACCTAAATGTGAAAGGTAAAATAATTACATATCTAGAGGATGACAGAGAACATCTCCATGACCTTGGGGCAGGTGAACACTTATTAAACAGGACACAAGAAGTGCTAACCGGAAAAGAAAAATATTGATAAACTGGAAGACACTAAAATTAAGTTCATCCCACAATACTATTATTAAAGAAAAAAGGCAAATTAGAGTAAAAGATATCTGTAGTATGTATAGTAGTGTACATACTATAAAATACATAGTATAAAATAGTATACATAGTATAAAACAGATATTTGTAGTATGTATAATGACAACTCATTACTCTCCAGAATATATAAAGAACTACAGCTCAGCAAGGAGACGAGATAAACCAATAGAAAAATGGGAGACATTTGCGGGAGCATAAAGGAGAATATCAAAATGGCACCAAAGAAGATCCAAATAGTCTCTCAGCACATGAAAAGGGGCTCACCTTCATTAGTTTTCAAAATAAAATCACAATGTGATCCCACTACACTGTCCCCAAAATGGCTAAAATGAAAAAGACAATACATAGTATTGGTAAGGACTCAAGAGAAACTGGAACTCTCACCTACTGCTAGAGGAAGCATAGACGGGGTTTAACACTTAGCAAAAGTGGTATTATCTACTGGGGCTGAACACTTAACGTATCATATGACTTAGCAATTCCACTCCTAATTATATACCCAAACAGAAATAAGTACCTACGCTCACCATAAGACTCATAAACAAATATGTTTATAGGAGCACTGTTCCTAATAGCCCCAAATTAAAACAACCTAAATGTCTGTCAATAATATTTTGTCTAAACCGTAAGAGACTCCTAAACTCACGAAACAAACTGAGGGTGGCTGGGGGTTAGAGGCGGGTAGGGATAGGGTGGCTGGGTTATGGACATTGAGGAGGGTATGTGCTATGGTAAGTGCTGTGAAATGTGTAAGCCTGAGGATTCACAGACACGTACCCTGGGGCAAGCAAATAATACATTATGTGTTAATTAAAAATAATAATAATAATAATATTTTGTCTATGTTATAGTATATTCATACAATGGAATATTTAAAAACAATGAAATGAAGGAACAATCACTACCTACAACATGCATGGGGCTCACAAAGAGAACACTGAGTCAAAGAAGCCAGACACACAAAGTATATACTATATAGTGTCATTTACAGATTCAAAAACAGGTAAAACTCATCAGTTAAAAGTCAGAACAATGGTTATCTTGCAAAGAATAAGTAGTGACCAGAAGGGGGTGTGAGGGAGGCTTCTGGGATACTGGTAAGACTTTCTGAATGTATGGTACATGCCAATAAAAAATTTACTTTAAAAAATAAAAACATCATGTAACCACACATCCTTGTTTGCCTGGAACAAACTGGTTTACACATGCTATCCCAACTTAAGTTTGAGTAGAACCCCCTGAAGAGTTTCAGTTTGCACAATGAATTATATAATTATAACCAGCTTCAGGTCTAAGTAAGACTATTTCAAGATTTCAGTGACCAAAGCATAATTAAAACAATAGCGTATTAAAGTTAAAATGTTGGGGCGCCTGGGTGGCTCAGTAGGTTAAAGCCTCTGCCTTTGGCTCAGGTCATGATCTCAGGGTCCTGGGATCGAGCCCCACATCGAGCCCCACATCGGGCTCTCTGCTCAGTGGGGAGCCTGCTTCCCCCGCCCTCTCTCTGCCTGCCTCTCTGCCTACTTGTGATCTCTCTCTCTCTCTTTCTCTCTCTCTGTCAAATAAATAAATAAATAAATCTTTTTAAAAATAAATAAATAAATAAATAAAGTTAAAATGTTAATAACCTCATAGGGGAGATATGAAGAAAACTGTGCATCAACATACCTAACAAATTAGGGATCTGTAGGTAGGGATTAATAATAATTATACGCTAATTATATGTTAACCACAGTGTACTGAGAACATGACCTAGAAAAAGTCATCTGATTCTCTAAGCTTCATTTTTTTCCATATGTAAGAATTTATTCAATAAATATTTATTAAGCACCTATAAGATATCAGCCACAAGAAAGTTTGCCACAGGTATACATATGCATTTAAAACAGAAGAAGATATCAGGCAGTTTTCCCTTTAATAATTGAAGATCTACAGGCTGAATATATGATTGGCTCAACCCTAAACTAACAAACTACACACTTTCTTCCCTCATCTACAAAGACAACTTCCCTCTAAAGCCTAAGTAACAAATCTGTTAACACCAAATAGCAGAAAATTTTTACCAATCTTAATTCTTTATCCTCAAGCTTAGCAATATAAAGGCTGTTTGCTAAGAAGGCTGAAGAATGAAACTGCTCCTTACCATTTTTAGGTAACTAGCCCAAAGTTATTTACATGTGACTTACATGGTTTTCTTCACGGAAGAAAGAACAGAATTCCCACCAGTCCCAGTTTATCACAATGCTACCAAAAACTTTACAGGCACTAAGTATTTTTAAACTCTATGTCTAGGTATTCTTGATTCCCCGCATCCACCAATACATTTATTTCACCCTTATACTAATTTAATGGCAAAGCCAGCACAAATGAGAATTCTTTCAAGGCAAGTCCAGACTTGTCACATCTTCCACATAGTCCTGCCAACGTAGCCAGAAGCTACTAGAAAGGCGGAAGCCAGGAAAGAAAATGCCACCAATCCTTCCAGAGCATGCTGTGTTAATTCCGATTGTGTGATTCTACTACATAGCAAGATATCTAAAGCTCCTGTCATATGCTGGAAAGTAGCTGCAGCATGGCAATACTGAGGAAAAACAGCGGTATTATTCCTCTGTGCTGGGGCGGAAGGGCTACGAAATGTGATTCATATTTATTTTTACTGTTCTTGAGCTGCCTTATAGAAAACATCATTAACAGTGGCAGTTGAGTATTTTCTTCAAAAAAATACCTTATCCTCACAGAACTTGAACAAATACTAAAATTTGTATGGAACCACAAAAGACCCTGAATAAGCCAAAGCAATTTTGAGAAAGAACAAAGTTGGAGGTATCACAATCACAGATTTTAGGACACACTACAAAGCTGTAGTAATCAAAACAGTATAGTACTGCCACAAAAAGAGACACATAAATTAATGCAACAGAATAGGGTTCAGAAATAAACCCATGCTTATATGGTCTATTAATCTATGACAAAGAAAGCAAGAATATACAATGGGTAAAAGACAGTTTCTTCAACAAATGGTATTGGGAAACTGGACAGCTACATGCGAAAGAAACTGGACCACATTCTTAATCCATATACAAAACTAAACTCAAAACAGATTAACGACCTAAATGTGAAACCTGAAACCATAAAACTCCTAGAAGAAAACATAGGCAGTAATCTCTTTGACCTCAGCCTTAGCAATATTTTTCTACCTGTCTCCTCAGGCAAGGGAAACAAGAGCAAAAATAAACTACTGAGACTATGCCAAAATAAAAAACTTTTGTAAAGCGAAGGAAACCATCAATAAAATGAAAAGGCAACCTACCATTGCAAATGATATACCCAAAATACATAAAGAACTTCTACAACTCAACACCAAAAACCACAAATAATCTGATTCAAAATGGGCAAAGGACCTGAACAGACATTTCTCCAACAAACATACAGATGACCAATAGGCAGGTGAAAAGATGCCCAACATCGCAAATTATCAGGGAAATGCAAATCAAAGCCTCAATGAGCTATCACCTCATACTTGTCAGAACGATTAGCATCGAAAAGACAAAAAAAAAAATGTTGGTGAGAATGGGGAGAAAAAGGAACCCTCTCATGCACGACTGAGGGGAATGTAAACTGGCACAACCACTATAAAAGAACAGTTTGGAGGGTCCTTGAAAAATTAAAAACATAATTACCCCATAATTCAATAATTCCACTACTGAGTATTTACCCAAAGAAAAGAAAAACACTAATTCAGAAAGATATGCAATCCTATGTTCACTGCAGCAATATTTACAATAGCCAAGATATGGAAGCAACCTAAGTCTCCATAGATGAATCAGTAAAGATGATGTGGTGAATATATACACACATACACACACACACACACACACACACATATATACACACACCATGGAACATAACTCAACATAAAAAAGAATGAGATCTTGGCATTGGGAAAACAAAGATGGACCTAGAGAATATTATGCTCAGTGAAATGAGTCTGACAGAGAAAGACAAATACCATATGATTTCACTCATATGTGAAACCTAAAAAACAAAACAAATGAATAAACAAAAAGCAGAAACAGACCCAAAAATACAGAAAAAGACTAGTGGTTGTTAGAGAAGAGGTGCAGAGGAATAAGCAAAAATGGGTGAAGGATAGTGAGAGGTGGAGGCCTCCAGTCACGGAGTAAGTCACAGGGATGAAAGGTACAGCATAAAGAATTCAGTCAATGGTATTATAATAGAGTTGTATGGTGACAGCTGGTGGCTACACTTGTGGTAAGTACAGTATAACATAGATACTTGTTGCATTAGTATGTTGTCATATGCTGAAATTGTCATATGCTGAAACCTGAAACTAATGTAACATTGTGTGTCAACTATACTTCAATTACAAAAAAACAAAAAACAAAAAAAACCCCCTCTCTTATGGTTCCAAAGTTAAAGAGGTAGAAATCTTTTAAAAGACCAGTAAAAATGCTGGGTACCAAGTATCACTATTACTTTCAAGGTTTTCTTGCTAGAGTGGGTTTTCCCAGTGGTTTTACATTATATATTTATATTTATATTAAGAAAACATATTACAAATGTACTTAAATGGAGATATATTCACTCACTTCCTATATTCACTCACTTCAAGTCCAGATGCTGCCAATTTGAAGCCGGAGATCCTAAGATAAAATTACTACCCTGAATCTGTTTCCTTATCTGTAAAAAGAGAACATACAATAGGTCTTAAGGACCAAAAAAGCCTGAAATGGCCACAAATGGAGAAACCACAGAGAACTTCCAAAATAGCACTCACTCAGTCAATATAAACTGCACCTTTGTAACACAACTATAATCTCATAATAAATGCCCTAATATTAGTAGAAGGCTAATCATCTTGTCTCGATTAGTTTTAGAAACTTAGTTAAGATAAACTGAGTAAAGACCAGGTCCTCTCTCTTCCATTTCAACTCTTTTTTTAAGAGGTTTTTTTTTTTTTTTTAAGATTTTTATTTATTATTTGACAGAGAGAGGGAGATCACAAGCAGGCAGAGAGGCAGGCAGAGAGAGAGGGGGAAACAGGCTCCCTGCTGAGCAGAGAGCCTGATGCTGGGCTTGATCCCAGGACCCTGAGACCATCACCTGAGCCGAAGGCAAAGGCTTTAACCCACTGAGCCACCCAGGCGCCCCTAAGAGTTCTTTCAATAGATAAAGCTATTAAAGTGAGAGACTGGTATTAAAAGAACCAGAAAACTACAAAAATCTAGCAAAGAAGAAAAAGGCAGCTCTTCAGTGCCAAGAAATGGGGATTCCTTTCTCTGTATTAGAGCTAAAAACAACTGTAATTAAAACTCTTAATACTCTGTCAACTAGTTGTTTCAGACACTTGCTAAGCAGAAAAACAAATGTGAACAATTATGTAGAGAGTAGGGCACGGTGGGAGGAATAAGAGGCAATTCCGAAGGCTTGAAGCCAAGTTTTACAGAAGACTCACCAGTGATGAGAAAAATACATAACAAAGGAAGAAAGGAAAAGGAACTAATTATTCAGCGCAAATCTCCTACAAGTGTCTTTAATGATCTTCCTGCCTAAGGTTGCTCAGCAGAGCCAAACTGAACCAATATCTTCAAACTAAATCCCACATTTTCAGGGCAGGGGTGGAAGTTGGGGGGGGCGGGGAATAAAGTTTCTACTTGTCCTGTGAGGTGAGGTAAAGGCATCAACTCATGGGTAAGGACTGAGTGCAAACACTGGAAGAGAAGTTCAGAGAAAGTGAAGAGGTTGGAAAAGATGGTCTTGAGGTCCGTTTCATTTTGTACAATTCCCTACAGGAGGATATAGAACAGCATTCTTCACTACAGGGCCTTCTTGGCATTTAATAGACAAAAATCTGCTTCACAGAAATTTTAACATATGAAATAAGGTAAATTCTGGCTGAAGAATCCTTAAAATTCCACATTATTCCACAATTAAGAGTCGATGGGCCTAACTAGCAACACAGAATAGAAATGTAACTATTAACTGGTTCAGGCAGACTCTTAAACAATTAAAATTTAAAGGCAATTAGAGTTTACCAGGACTTCCCTGAGGGCCATTTCCAGAGGCAGTCAACAAAGAGAGCACAAGAGGTCAACCGTCAAACAGAAGAACTTGTCTCAAAGACCATATAGTTGGGCTTAGTTATTGTCACTATCAGTCTGAATAAAAAAGACATTATCCTCAGGTTAAGAAATATGCACTTATCAAAGGTTAGTGGATTTATTTCCAACCCTGCTCCACCCAAACCACTCAAAGACCTTACCTAGATAGAATCATTCACCGGAATGTTAGAAATAAAAAACCCAGGTCAGGAGAGGTAGTAATAAAGGTGGAAGACAAGAAGTTCTGGGGTCTTGCTTAAGCTAAAAAACAAATTCAAACATGTTTCTACAAATACTTTTACCAAAGTAATCCTAAGGATCATTGAATTTGAAAACATGTATGGTACATAGCTGTGAAAAATAGAAATATGTGAGGGAGCGTGGCAGATCAGAATATATACCTTAAAATAGGTCACTTTGGCATATGGATTACTTTGAGCTAAAGGCAATAGAGATTTAACAGATGCAGAAAGAAGTCTTCCCTGAGCTTCCCCTATCTGACTAAAAGCAGGAACTTTTGAGAAATGAGGACTGCCATAATGAGGACTCTGGGGGAGTTTTATGTCCAAGAAGATGATGTAAATAAAGGTAGCACTGAGAAGAGTCTGCACAACAAACCTTACTAAAATAATCCCTATTTTCTATTACTTTTCCCATATATTTACCTTCCTACAATTTACTGCTTCCAGAAGCCCAAACTCCTTTTCCTTTGTCTAGCCACTTCTCTATATTTGATTTTTAATTAACTTTTTTAAAATTATTTTTTATTTTAATTCCAGTATAGTTGACATATAGTGTTATATTAGTTTCAGGTGTACAACACAGTGATTCAAGAATTCTATACATTGCTCAGTGCTCATTATAAGTGTACTCTTTAATTCCCATCACCTATTTCACCCATCCTCCTACCCATCACGTCATAAAAACCACCCTTTGTTAATATGATATATAAGCTTTCGAATCATACCACCTCTCTTTGGGTTTTCATGTCTTTTCTGTGACATGAAAATCCTATTGTACATTTTTAAAAAGTGTGTATATATATTATATATACACACACACCCCTTTCCTCCTGTTAATCTGTCTTTTGTCAGTTTAATTAGCAGGTACCAGTCATAGAATCTAAGAGGGTAGAAGAAAAATGTTTCCTCTACTACATAAGTAGGACACTAAATCTCTACTGAACCCATTTTCAGTACTGTATGAAATCAGTCTCTGCTATAAACTGTTTCCTCCTAAATAATGTAGGCCCTTTGTGGAAACAAGCCTTTCATATAACCTGATGCCATGATATAGCAGGAATCCTTGGGCTCTGAGTCTAGTAGGGCTGGGGAATCCAGGTACACCTATTTATCTTGGGGGTGAAGTTACTTACCTATTTGGTTCTTTGGTTTTCTCAACTCTGAAATACAGATAGCATACCCAACCTCCTCTTCACTTAATAGCATTTGTGTGAAGATTAAATATAATATGCAAAAGACTGGACACATACTTACATTTTTTACAGTTGTAAATAGTTCCACAAGAGCCCTTTCCAAATTCAGGAATCACAGTTGATTTAAGGCAGGCTGACTGGAATTCAAACTGAGAAACACTGCCTAGCCCATTTTTAAGATAAAATGGAAGAAATAACAGGCAGGAATTTAAAAAAACCTTAAACCTAACCTTTAGAACCTAGTACCTGTCCAACTCAGGGAATAAAGAACTTCAGCCTAAAGGCCCCACCCAAGGTACTGCACTATTAAGGAGAAAAACCCTGGCAGAGCGTTCAGAAACCTGATTTTACCAGCAATGTGGGATGTATACAATATCTGCTGCCTTAAATCTGGACTTCAATTTTTTGGTAGATGAGTTTCTGAGATACCCACCTTTCAAAAAGTTGCAGTTAATTCCCTATTCTCATAGTATGAAGTCTAGACCAGAGAGTGGCAAACTATTGCCCCAGAGCCAAATCTCTCCTAATTCCGTTTTTTATAAATAAAATTGTTAGAACACAGCAACACCCAGCCTTGTGAATTACCCATACTTGCTTTTATACTTCAACAGCAGAGCTGAGTACTCACAACAGAGATTTTATGGCCCTCAAAGCCTAAAATATTTACTGTGTAGCCCTTAACAGAAAATTTGTAGACCCCTGGCATAGAACAAGATCCTGAGTTTCTGTTCCAGTTCCTGGGTCGTACTGTGTTCCCACTAAGCCATAAAGCTGACTGTTCCCTCCTGGCTGAAGTCCTCATAGTCTGCCTAGCTCTTACCAGTTCCCTCTCCTCAGAATCTGTCCCTAAACCTAGAGCCTCCATAGAAATTTTATTTCAATCCTAATAAATTTTGGACCCTCTGGACCCTATGGAAATGAAACATTATAGTGATAAAGCTGTATCCAAAGACACCTACTCTAGTTCCTCAAGGCACAAAATTTCACACCTCAAATATTTTCACCAGTCCAATTTAGAACCAAATTCATGAGCCACTGCCCACCCCCTCCCCCGCACTGATAGCAAAAGACTGAAAACCTAAATGTCCACCAACAGGTGACTGAGCAAACAAAGTGGTATATTACTATAATGGCATACTCTGCACCTAAAAAAAGAATGAGGTGGTTTGACATATGTATATTGATATGCAATAGCACTCATGATAAATTTTAAAAGTCAAGAAGTAATATACCATATGATACACGAATTTTTACATAAAAAGGAATGGAAAAAAGTATGCACATGCTTATAAATACATAGATTACTTCTGGCAAAAAAAACCCCAAAATTGGTAATGATGGTTACCTCTGGGAGAGAGAACTCGACAAGTGCGGAATAGAGATGATAAGCATTTACTTTTCACTACATATCTTTCTGTGCATTTTTAAATTATGTACTATGCATGGGTTATATATTTTTAAAATATTTTTTATAAAATAGAAAAGTCAGAGGGTACCAAAAAAATATTTGAAAGCACAAATTTTCCTCTCAATTAGCCAGTCTCCACTATATTTTGTCTTCTATTTACAAAATGATTTTCGGGGCGCCTGGGTGGCTCAGTGGGTTAAAGCCTCTGCCTTCGACTCAGGTCATGATCTCAGGGTCCTGGGATCGAGCCCCGCATCGGGCTCTCTGCTCAGTAGGGAGACTGTTTCCCCCTCTCTCTCTGCCTACTTGTGATCTCTCTCTCTCTGTCAAATATATAAATAAAATCTTTAAAAACAACAACAACAACAAAAAACAAATTGATTTTCATCTGTTAGAAAAAAGTTTGACAATTTTTTTTTTTGAGCGACACAAGCAGAAAGGTTTATTTAAGCAAAAAGTACACTCTCAAGATATTAGAGTGGGCAAGAGAGACAGACAGGGAGACAGAGACAGAGAAACAGTGAGTTGCAAATCTTTTTAAAAGTGAAAATAAAAGGGTAGTATTGTTAAGAAAAAAAAAGGTATTATCTTTCTTCTGCTAATCTTTATTACTTACATTTTCATACATTTCTTTATTAGATGGAAAAACCCATTAGATTAAAAACCACATGATGGGGCGCCTGGGTGGCTCAGTGGGTTAAGCCTCTGCCTTCGGTTCAGGTCGTCATCTCAGGGTCCTGGGATCAAGCCCCGAATCGGGTTCTCTGCTCAGCAGGGAGCCTGCTTCCCTCCTCCCTCCCACCCCAGCCTGCCCCTCTGCCTACTTGTGATCTCTGTCTGTCAAATAAATAAATAAAATCTTAAAAAAAAAAAAACCACAGATGATAACTATGAAACTGTTGAAGAACAAGACTCTTAACAGGCTGGATTTTAAGAATGGAATGAGAGAAATTCATTCCCCCTTCAGATAATGTTAACCTTGGGATCAGCTGCCCCTCTCTTCCATCTCCTAAAAGATCGCCTATGTCCACCACGTTCACTAAGTAGTCAAATACACATAACTACCAAATACAGCTCTGCAGTGAGGTCCAGACTTGTTCTACCTGTATATATTTCTTTCTACACCAGCAATTTTAACACAAATTGTAAAATCTGACAAATCTTTATTTGTAAGGACTTAGTTCTGTTTTAGCAGTTACAAATTTATTTAGGGCGACTAAGCACTGAATATGAAAGTCTCAAGTTAATGTCTAACCACTCAATCCACTTTCCTATAAATTTCCACCACTTAACAGTTGTATCTTAAAGTAGGGTCCATTTAGTTGTCTTCCTCTTAAAATCTGGCTCCTCTGTACCTTGACCATGTAAACAAAGCCAAAGTCAAAACCTACCAATGGAGACTGAAGGGAGACCCAACAAAGAGTAAGATATTTCATCTATCTTTTCACTGGGAGTCACTGACTGACTCCCAGTCAGAGGTCATCCTTCTGTGTTTAACACAGCACATTCAATGCTGTTTCTGTCTCACTGTCCTAGGCCTCCTAAGCTGGACAACCACCTGGAAGGAATAGCTAAAGAAATTCAGGCACCAGATAAAAAGTTGAGCTCTATAGATGGTCTTTTAATATCCTTCAGATTCCATCACTGGAAAGTAAGAAAAAAAAATTAAAGAACCTTAAAAGGGAGGACTTACAAAATATTCTACATCAACAGTTAGCAAAGGTTTTCTGTAAAGGCTTAGGTAGTAAATATTTTCAATTCTGTAGGCCATACAATCTTTATATCAACTACTCAATTCTGCCATTTGGGGCACAAAATCAGCCATAAATAATTAAGTAAAAGAATGGGTATAGATGTGTTCCAATAAAACTTCATTCACAAAAGGAGGAAGGTAGTGTGAAAGCCACAGTTTGCTAATCCCTATTCTAAATAATGATTTCCAGTATCTCATATTCAGAAAAACGAACACAAATCAATGGGAAACCAGTCTGGTCTGAAAATTCATCACCTATGATTTCACTACTACTAGACTTACCACGTGTATCACTGTAAAATAGTAAATATTTGATATATCTTCAAAAACAAACCAACACATGAATGCCAGCATTCAGAAATATAAATATGCCAGTGGCTAAATGCAAAATCAAAACACAACTTATAACCTGTTTCGAGGCATGTTAAAAAAAATCTGTATTTTTAAAAGTAAAGCCCATTAAGATGTTCTGGGGTGACATTTGGGCAATATTATTCTGGAGAAAAGATGACAAGTGAAGAAGAGCACAAAATATACTCCTGTTGCAGACTCAGAAACCCTAGACCACTAGCTTTTTCAAAATAATTTTGATATAATAATAAAAAAAAAATAACACAGAATTGGGGCACCTGAGTGGTGCAGTCACTTGGGCGTCTGACTCTTGGTTTCAGCTCAGGTGACTTTTGGTTTCGACTCAGATCATGATCTCAGGGTACTGAGATCAGAGCCCGGTGTCAGGCTCCATGCTCAGTGCAGAGTCTGCTTGAGTTTCACTCTCCCTCTGCCTCTCCCTACTATGCACTCACACACTCACTCAATCTCTCTCTCTCAAATAAATAAATAAATCTTTTAAAAAATTTTTAAAAACACAGAATTTAAAAAGGTCGTGAGCTAATCCAACACTATAGCAAGATATAAAAGTCTGTTTGTATACTGGTACACATCTAAAAGAACCTAGATTATTCTTCTCTACTCAAAAGTATATTATTTACAATTTTATTTAGCTAAAAGTTATATATGGGGGTGGGGAGCAGGAGCCAGGAGAAAAGAGACTAAGCACACGATAAATATCACATAAACACGAAAATCCCCCAGAAAGCCACATGCAGCTGCAATGACCGTGAGGGGAGCCTATATACTCCACACATACATCTCTGCTTCCTCCCTTTTCCCTTCTGTTTTTCCACTAACAGGGATATGGGAATTAGGTATCTCTAACCAATCGAAATTAATTAATTCTCTAATCCAGAAGTTCATGAATAGGCTTTGAGGGTGGGGGGTTCAAGAACATGTTAAAGTTTCATGCAAAATACTGCTCTGTGTTTGTTTACGTATGTGTGCAAAGAAACAGTCCCACGCATGCATCTGCACATTTTTCTAGGGAAAGAATCTACTCCTTGTATCAGGTTCTCAAAGAGGTCAATGAGCCTAAACAGTTAAAAATTACCATCAAATTTTATTATCTATGTGTATTATCTATGCATGCTGGAAGGAAGGGGGTCTTAACATACAGAGAACAAACTTCATGGGTACTGATGAAAAACCCCATTCACATCTACTCTGGAATAAAAATTTGTAAATGGTTAAAACACAATTATACCAATCTCCCTTGAGGCCTGTTATGGATTGAGCTGTATTCCTTCAAAATAGATTATGTTAAATTCCTAACCCCCAGTACCTCAGAATGTGACCTTATTTGGAAATAGGATAGTTGGAGATGTAATTAGTTAAGGTAAATGATATCACACTGGAGCAGAGTGGATTGCTAATCCAATTATCACTGGTGTTCTTATAAGAAGAAGGCCATGTGAAGACACAGAGGGAGAACTCCATGTGACAACAAAACTAGAGGTTGGAGTTACATAGCTACAAACCAAAGAACACTAAAACTGCCAACAAAAAAGCCAGGGAGAGGCAATGAAGGATTCCTTTACAGGTTTCTTCAGAGGGAGCATAGATTTCAGACTTTAGCCTCCAGAACTATGAGACAATAAATTTCTGTTGGTTTGAGCCACCCAGTTTGTGGTACTTGGTTACAGGAGCCCTAGGAAACTAATAGAAAGCCAAATATCAATCTCAATAGCAACGAAAATTAGGGCACAGTGAAAAGGCCTTCTAAAGATGATGCATATGCTCTCATGCCATAATAAACAAATCAGGGACACTTCCAAACAGGCGAGACATACCTTCAGTTACCAAAATACACTCTACTTAATACTTTAAGATGGACTGGCTTTTCCAAATCGGTGCAGGATAAAGGGGTAAAAAAGTTTTATATTACGAAAGTAAAATATCAAAACAAGGTTAATGTTAGATCCCAGAACAAATCATTGGGGTGTACTCCTCACCACACATTTACACATGGTCAAATCTCAGTATATAGTAGCAGGTTCAGGAAAAGCAGTGCTCTGATTATCTATTGCTGTATAACAAAATCACGCAAAAACTTAGTGTCTTAAAACAACAATAATCATTTTCATCTCTCTCACGATACCTGTTAAGTTAGGAATTTGGACAGGGTTCAACTAAACAGTTCTAGCTGAAAAGTTATAGCTCCTAATCTTAGATCCTTCGAATCTCTCCACATGAAGTAGTTTGGGCTTCTTTGCAGCATGGCAATCTCAGGCTAGATTGCTTACAAAACTGCTAAAGTCTTCGAGACCAGGATTCTAGTAAGTTAGGTGGAAGCTCTCTCACCTTTTCTGACTTCGCCTTGGAAGTCACACAGTATAACCTCTGCTGTACGCTCCTGCTTACAAGTGATTCACAAGACCACCCAAATTCAAGGGGAGGGGATATAAACTCCACCTCCGGATGAGAGGAGTCAAGATCACACTGAAAGAACATGTGAGATGGGAGATATTGTTAAAACCATCTTTAGAAAATACCATCTCCCACCAAAAGCATGGAGAGAGAACTGCTTATTACTTTTGAGACTATCAACAATTTAATCCATGTTGGACCTATTTCTTGGGCGGAGGAACAATAAAGAGTTGTTCCTTGTTACATATTTTTAGTCACCCAAACTGCTTTAAAAAATATGGCTCCATGGGCCTCATACTTTGAAGTATTTTGCCTACCAAATAACCTTTTACTGAATAAAAATTTCACTTTTTGCTTATTCACTTAATTGTGAACCACTAATCAGTAAGTTACCACTTGGAGTTGACATACTTCTAGCCAAAAGCAAGCCAACTCATTTTAGTTCGACTATGAAGAGGCTTCACCTTATATGTAAGTATATATACTTTAAGATTTTTGATAAGTCTTCCATTGGGAGGCATATTGGGAACCACTGGTCTTGTGTCTTTTCTACTATATTTTAATAACTCTGCGATCATTAGTTAGTGTTTTAAGACTCAACATAAAAGAAAACCATCTCTGAAAGTAAGCTGTAAGCAACAAATAAAGGGCCAAAACGCAAATTCAAAATGCACAAACTATTTTCTGTACTCAAGCTGGTAAGAATTGTGGGTTCCTTTTTCCTTTTTCAAAAATTAAGGCTTATAAGGCATTTTTCCACAAACAAAAGAATAGTTGTAGCATCTTGGTTAACATTTCTTTTTTCAATAAAAGATGCTAGTGTCCAACCCTGTTGTAAGCACCCATTGAAGTAGATACAATGGGCACTCTGTTTGCCTACACAGACACTGGCATACGAATACTTAACTCTCTGAATCCTATCTTCCTCAATGTCTAAGACACTTCTTGGTGCTTAGGAATCCCAACAGGTTCACTAGTTATCTTAGGGGCACTACACAACTATTTTACACACTGAGGTTGCTCCATAAGCATGGTACTCTGGCCAGCAATAAATGCCTCTAAAGCTTCACTACCCTGGAAAACATTAGACATTAACAAAAATCAGGCTCCAAATTCCTTTGAGTGATATAAAAAACACAAAGACATCTTTAAAAAGTCAAGTTTTCCTCCAACAGAAAGTAAATGTCAATTCTACAGCATTAAAGTTATCTGCTGACAAGAAAAGTTCAATTTTTCAGCAATATCCATTCTCCTTTGTTTCTCTTTCTGTTCTCAAAGCCTGTACCAGTGGAGTAATTCTCTACTGTAAAGTCTACAGAAGAAGGGTTGTATTCCTATTAACAGTTTGGTAATATACAGTTCCATTGCTTGTAAAAGCATGTGTTCAATTCCATTCTGGGAGAAAACAATTTTTAAAAAAATAGTTGACATAAGTCACATGATTTTTTCTTAAACTATTGTTCTACATTCTCCCCTCACTTTAATAAAAATGTTTTCATGTTAAGACATGAAATTTTTATACTAATACTTTTAGACTCAGAAAAGTGAGAGACAGGATTCCAATATACATAGCTATACTAGTACTTTAAGTGTATTACCAAAAATCAGGATTCTTGAACACAACCAAAGAAAGGGAAATATCCCGTTTGGCTTAGGAATTCACAGAAGTTGTACATTTGACTCCATTATATATCTAAGGGTTAATATAAAAATATTCAAGTTAACCAAAACTGATGTTAATGGGAAAATGTATCATGTTTATCATGAACATTACATGTAGACTACCGACAGGTTTACCCAAAATTTGACTCAGGCAGATTACTAATTATGCATCTTGTGTGGTGTAAATTAAAACTACCAAAGTCTATTCATGAAGTAAGAATGATTCAGAGCGAGCTGGTAGAATCAGGTATTTTACTGCTTATAGAAGCAGTTTAGATTCAGTTTAGAAGCAGTTCAGACTCGGTCTGATTATTACAGCAAATGCCAACCCGTAACAGCAGAAAAGTGCTTTGAAGTTCCTGCTTTATGTTGTATGCTGTATTTCCTGTTTCTTTTGCGTCGCTTTCTTACCTACCTTCTGAATCTGTTCTCAAGGCTGAACCTAAAAACTGGTACGTCTTCCAAGACAGCATTTTCCAAATCATGGTAAATGGGGCTGGGAAACTGTACACTTTACCCCCAACTAGGGAACAACAAAGTGATTAGCATATCAAAGACTACCAATGTCCTGAGGTGAAGAAGTCCACTGAACTCTATTTAAACTCAGGCTTTCACTAATTTCCCAACACAGCTAGAGAAACAATGCTCAGGAGAAGCTCAAAGATTACGTTCTAAGGTAATGATTATCCAAAAATGGACCAAACCTCCCATGGACTACAAATGATTTAGAAAGCATAATTTTCCTTTGATGCATAAGACTACTTATGAATAAACTATTAAGCCTGTAATTAAGAGTTGTAAAAGTGGGCATGTTATTAGAATATACCAAAGACTTCAATCTGTATACAGTTAATACCTCTGGCTGCTGCAATTCCCAATGCTACGAAGCTCTTACCACATCTATGCACTCAAAAGCTGGAATTCTGAAATTTTCAAGAGGGGCACTCACTGTCAGCGAAGTTGTGTTGTCTTTAGCTGGACATGGTTTTCAATAATCATTATTTTTACTTTTTTCTTTTAAGATTTTATTTATTTATTTGACAGAGAGAGAGATATCACAACTAGGCAGAGAGAGAGGAGGAAGCAGGCTCCCTGCTGAGCAGAGAGCCTGACTTGGGGCTTGATCCCAGGACCCTGAGATCATCACCTGAGCCGAAGGCAGAGGCTTAACCCACTGAGCTACTCAGATACCCCCATTATTTTTACTTTTTAATTAAAAATTAGCATTAGTTGAGCTTCATACATACCATTTTAGTTGTTTTATTAAACCTCAGAATGTATTATACAATTGCATCACTTGGATTTGAGACCTACAATTTTCTAACTAGTCTAGACTTAAAGACAAGTATATTTTTCAGATTCTATTAGAAACTAACTGTACCTCTAACTGCTGAAGAAAATCCCTCTCACCCCAAAATGCTTGTACCTTGACAATTATAATTATTTTTTCACCCGAAAGCGGGAATTATTGAGCTAAAGAATGACCCAGCCAAAGGCTGGGATTAAAACAGCTTGAAAGTCACTGTTTTAAGGGTCTTTGCCCTGGATATAGGGTCACCAACATAGGGCAGGTCTTCTCCCTGCCCAACAGGTCTATACCAACCAAATGTGATGTAAGGACTTAGAATCAGGCCCTTCATTGAAATATTAATAACTTCTCTGAACTTGGATGTGCATGATCCCTCCAGTCTCTAGTTCTGGGAACCATCTAGAAATGTCTTAAAAAGGACTAAATTCCATAACAAACCCTCTTCTCAAAAATCCTTTCCTGGTTTACATTTAAACCTTTGCCAGGTTCATAGATACAGCTTGCAACTAAATGTTGTCAGGCAAGGATCAGTCCAGAAAGGTATAGAAAGCATAACAGGAGTGTTTAATGACTTTGTGGATTCTTAGTATTCGTTTCCAGCTGTGAAACTGTATTTAAGCTCCTAAGAACCCTACTTGAATAAGCGTTATAACTATGGGTTATTGTGCTAAAGATGGGTTGAGAACATGTACAGCAAAGTAAAAACATTAAGAGTATAAAAATCCAGGTAATTCCTAGTCAACTTATCAACTGAGAATCAAAGCCACAATGCTAAAAACGCTCGTGTAAAGATACTTCCTTCTCCAGAAATAGATCCAGAATGAAGACAGCCAAAATCAGTAAGCACAATAGACCTATCAAAAATCGGTAATGAATAATCCAGTCAAGAAATGGGCAGAAGACATGAACAGACATTTCTCCAAAAAAGACATACAAATGGCCAACAGACACATGAAAAAATGCTCAACATCACTCAGCATCAGGGAAATATAAATAAAAACCTCAATAAGATACCACCTCACCCTAGTCAGATTTGCTAAAATTAACAAGTCAGGAAAAAAACAAATGTTGGTGAGGTTGCGGAGAAAGGGGAACCCTCTACACTGCTGGTAGGAATGCAAGCTGGTACAGCCACTCTGGAAAACAGTGTGGAGGTTCCTCAAGAACCTTAAGGAGAAATCTCAAGAAGTTAAAAATAGAGCTAGACTACCACCCAGCAATTGCACTACTAGGTATTTACCCAAAGGATACAAATGCTATGATCTGAAGGGGCGCCTGCACCCCAATGTTTATAGCAGCAATGTCCACAATAGCCAAACTATGGAAAGAGCCCAAATGTCCATCGACAGATGAATGGATAAAGATGTGGTATATGTACATATATACAATATATATTATATTACTCATCATTACATCAAAAAGGATGAGATCTTACCATTTACGTCTGACATGGAAGGAACTAGAGGGTATTATGCTGAGTGAAATAAGTCAATCAGAGAAAGACAATTATCATATGGTTTTACCCATGTGTGGAATTTAAGAAACAAAACAGAGGATCATAGGGAAAGGGAGGGAAAAATAAAATAAGATGAAATCAGAGAGGGAGACAAACCATAAGAGACTCTTAACTATAGGAAACAAACTGAGGGAGAGGAGGTGGGTGGAGGGATGGGGTAACTGGGTGATGGGAATTAAGAAGGACACATGAGGTAACAAACACTGGGTATTACATGCAACTGATGAATTACTAAAGTCCACAACTAAAACTTATGATACACTATATGTTAACTAATTGAATTTAAATAAAATAAGTTTAAAATTTAAAAAAAAATCAGTAATGAATAACTACACTGTTGAGACTGCCAGTAACCGCCTGACCTTGGGCCAATTAACCGCTCTGATCATTCGTAAAATTCACTGAAAAGGAGCCCAAATTACTGATCGTTAAATTCTCCTTCTCCTAGCTCTCAAAGTCTATGTATCTATTACTGTGTATTAGAATAAGCTGTTTCCTAGTAGTACATTAGATACTCAGAGAATTATTAACTCTAACAGGTCACAAAGGTTATCACTTTAAAGCAATACACCTAAAATTCACTGATCTTCAAACAGTCAAATGTCTCAATAGCAGCTAATTCAACTGTTCCTATCTCCTGAAGATTCTGCTTATGCTAAAAACCACTATTATGATTACGTTTTAGGTGCAACCCACAACCTTTTAAAACCACATATTTCTAAGAAACTTATTTAGGACCATCCTTCAAACTAGATGGATGATAAACACAATTTCAGGGCTCTATAGAGAATTGATCCCTTCAGCCCAAACACATTTCTAAGCCCCATTATCACATCTAGGAATGATTTTAACAAAAATGTACAACTCAAAATACTTTAACAGACCCTCTTCTCCACAAGTCTCAACTATATAACTGCAACTAAGGCCAAAGTAGCTTTTTCCTTTACCTTTGGAAAAAATGTTAACGTATATATCTATTCATTCATTTTTTTTTTTAAGATTTTATTTATTATTTGACAGAGAGAGACACAGTGAGAGAAGGAACACAAGCAGAGGGAAGGGGAGAGGGAGAAGCAGGCTTCCCGCTGAGCAGAGAACCCAATGCGGGGCTCGATCCCAGGATCCTGGGATCATGACCTGAGCCGAAGGCAAACGCTTAACGACTGAGCCACCCAGGCACCCCTATATCTATTCATTCTTTTTTTTTTTAAGTTTTTATTTATTTATTTGAGAGAGAGAGAGATCACAAGTAGGCAGAGAGGCAGTCAGAGAGAGAGGGGGAGGCAGGCTCCCCGCTGAGCAGAAAGCCCAACGTGGGGCTCGATCCCAGGGCCCCCAGATCATGACCCGAGCTGAAAGGCAGAGGCTTTAACCCACTGAGCCACCCAGGCACCTCTATTCATTCTTAAAGTCATATTCTACTTCCTGTTAATTCAGGATGGATAGCAGCCATTATATGAAGTACTGTACACTTATTCCAAAATCTTTGATAAAATCATTCAACATATTTATTAAGCTAACTATAGCTTATTTTTTCCTAAAAATCCAATTAAGAATTGTTCTATTTTGGGGGTGCCTGGCTGGCTCAGTTGGTAGAGCATGCTACTCATGATCTCAGGATCATGAATATGAGTCTCACTCTGGGTGTAGAAATTACTTAAAAATAAAATCTTGGGACGCCTGGGTGGCACAGTCGGTTAAGCATCTGCCTTCAGCTCAGGTCATGATCCTGGGGTCCTGGGATTGAGTCCCACATCAGGCTCCTTGCTCAGCAGGAAGCCTGCTTCTCTGCCTCTCCCCTACTTGTGTGAGCTTGCTCTCTCTGACAAATAATTAAATAAAATCTTTTTTTAAATAAATAAAATCTTTAAGGGGCGTCTGGGTGGCTCGGTCAGTTGAGCAGCCAACTCTTGATTTGGGCTCAGGTCATGATCTCGGTGTCCTGGATGGAGCCCCACGTTGGGCTTGGTGCTTGGCAGGGAGTCTGCTTGAGGATTCTGTCTCTTCCTCTTCCTCTCTTCCCCCCTCTACTCATGCTCTCTCTCTCTCTCTCTCTCTAAAATAAATAAGTTATTGAGGGGCGCCTGGGTGGCTCAGTGGGTTAAAGCCTCTGCCTTCAGCTTGGGTCATGATCTCAGGGTCCTGGGATCGAGCCGCGCATCGGGCTCTCTGCTCAGCAAGGAGCCTGCTTCCCCCTCTTTCTCTGCCTGCTTCTCTGGCTACTTGTGATCTCTCTCCTCTCTGTCAAATAAATAAATAAAATCTTTAATAAATAAATAAATAAAATAAAATAAATAAGTTGTTGAAAAAAATAAATAAAAATAAATCTTTAAAAAGAAAGAATTGGTCTATTTTTTAAAATAAGGCATATGCATAATGAGTTTTATAATTTTTATCACTCAATAATGAAAGACCCTTGTTTGTAAAAGGTGAGCAGTACACCCTGAAATAAATTTGAGTTGAATTTTAGCAAGGTTTTCTGCCTATAAAGAATGATTTATTTAACTAGAATCCATAGACCCACAATGGGTTCTGAGAGTCTTTTTTTCTTTAATATTTTATTTATTTATTTGAGAGACAGAGAGAAAGAGCACAAGTAGGGGGAGGTGCAGAGGGAGAGGGAGAAGCAGACTCCCCACTGAGCAGGGAGCCCAATGCAGGGCTCCATTTCAGGACCCCGGGATCATGACCTAAGCCAAAGGCAGATGCTTAACTGATTGAGCCACCCAGGCACCCTGGGTTCTTTGAATCTTATTAACCCCCTGAAATTATATGAAAAAAAAGGGTGCAAGTATAGTAATCCCCTCACAACCTGCAGTGGATACGTTTCTAGACCCACAGTGGATGCCTGAAACTGCAAATAGTACCAAACCCTGTACATACTGTTTTTTCCTATACGTACATATCTACGGTAAGTTTAATTTACAAATTTGGCATGGTAAGAGATTAATAATAATAATAATAATAAAATAGAACAATTATAACAATATACTGCAAAAGTTATGCAAATGTGTTCTTTCTCCCTCCCAAAGTATCTTATTGTACTGTACTCACCCTTCTTCTGATAATGATGTGAAATGATAAAATGCCTATATGACGAGATGAAGGAAGGTAAATGATGTAGGCACTGTGACTTACTATAAGTCTATTACTGACATTCTAATATGTCAGAAGGAGGATCACCTGCTTCCTGACCATGGGTAACTGAAACCGCGTAAAGCAAAACTATGGACAAGGAGCGATTCCTGTTTGTTTTTCTAAGGACATAGCACAAAGCTTTGGGGAAATGCTCAATAGACATCATGACCCTTAACTAAAAATCTCTGCATTATGGTATATATTAATACTTCAAAGTATTTAAGTCAATACTCCAAAATAATAATATATAATGGTAAGAATTCCTTAAATTCAAGGAGGATTTCTCATGTGAGAAAACTTATGTCATGCCAACATTTCTGGCAAGAATTCCATAAAAGACAAGAATGATGTAAACTAGATATTTCAAAGTAATCTTAAAATTGTCTAACAGTTAACATTTAAACACAACACACACGCGCCACCATTTAAGATCTCAAAATGATTTATATTTGAAAGCTGGTGGCACACACACAAACATTCTAGACAAAACGGATCCATTAATACATGTGGTACTAAGATATATAGAAGGCTTTTTAATGAAATGTGCCAAATAATTCACCACAGACAGTGATAGTCATAAAGCAGTGTGTCTTAAATTGTAACACAGAAATTGGCTTTTTTCAAATATTGATTTAAGATCAATGTATGTCAATAATAAGCTGTATGGGTCTAAAAGATAGAGATACAGATTTAAATAAAACTTTTTCTCTGGAGCTAAAGTTAGATTTTTCTTTTTTTTAAGATTTATTTATTTATTTATTTGACACACAGAGAGAGACAGTGACAGAGAGGGAACACGAGCAAGGTGAGAGGGGGAAGCAGGCTTCCCGCTGAGCAGGGAGCCCGATGTGGGGCTCAGTCCCAGGACCCCAGGATCATGACCTGAGCTGAAGGCAGCCGCTTAACGACTGAGCCACCCAGGCGACCCTAACGTTATATTTTTCTAACTATATGCTTTCTCCATATGATCACCCTCATTGCACCCCTTAATGTTCTCTTTCCCTATCTAAATCCTTTCATTCAGAAATAATGTCATCTCTCATTTAAAATCTCTATCACCAATTTTGGTATATGATCTTATGTTGCTATATTGTTTTACGTATGTATATTAAATCTATCCAATTACATTAACCCCGCCCTACAGTAGATTATTATATCTAATTTCTTTTGCCTAGCACAGTATAACACACAAGTCTCAAAATATATTTAAGTGAACAATTTCTACTTCACTTAGCTTAGTGTCTATTGTCACATTCATCATGCTGTATGGTAGTAACTGGTAAAAAGGTTTAGAGATTTGCTTCAAAATAAAAAAGGGGCAAGTGGGTGGAGGTAGAAGTGAAACAAGATTAACCACAGGTTTGTAATTGTTAAAGTTAATGATGTCTGTTTTATGTTGGCGACTTTCCATAATACAAAGTTTAAAGGAGATTCCTTCTCCTACTAGAACAGAGAACTTCTCAAAGACAGATCCAGTAGTTTTCTTCTGTATATACCTGCCCCATAGAGAGCAGATATATTTATTTCACTAAACACATTTCATTATTTAGGCAGAACTACCTTTCAAAGAAACCTTAACAACTTCTGTATGGTATTTTATTTAAATGGTCCTTTTATTAAACTCAAATAAAATATACATTCATTTGTTAACTATTTACTAAGTACCTACTTTCTGAAATATCCTGTCTTAGTAAATGTAGGCTATCAAAAATAACACATCCTCTCTAATACATTGTATCTGATAGTACTCTCAAGGTCCATAGAAAAAAAGGCAAGGAGAGAAGGCAAAGAGATGAAGACAAAGAAAAAATAGCAGAAAGTTAATAAATACAGTTTTTAAGAAGGATTTAAGGCATCCACGTTTTTAAAGAGAGAGCATACAGTTTGTTCAAGTTGGACAAGTCTGAAAGTCCCCTCCCAACTCCATTATAGAGATGAGAAAACTAAAGCTCAGAGAGGGGAAGTGACTTGCCTCAAGTTACACATTAAGTTACTAGCAAAACCAAAATTAAAACTCAGATCTGCTGATTCACAGTGCAATGTGAATTTTCCACATCAAAGTACTTTCTTCTATGCTATAATATTCACTAACTAAAGAGAATGAGTATTTTATTATTAACATATACTTCAGTTCTATATTATACCACACCAAAAAAAAGGCAATAGGCTAAGTAAAGGAAGGAGCTGGGAAGAAAATGCACACAACAAACTACTAAGGCATTGTACATGCAGACTATATGCATATACCACATTTCCTCAATTCTGAGACACACATTTGACTTTAAGACATAGTAGCCATTCGGGGATGCCTCTCTACTTACTAGATCAGGTGCTGTCTAATTCAGGAATCATTTTAATAAAGAGAATTAGATCTTCAAATAAAAAAAGACATAATATCCATTTCATAAACATTTTTAAAAAGACACTGTAAATTACATCTTTTCAAAAAATACTAAAATGTGAAAACATACACCTCTAAAGGTAATATAATGCACCCTTAAAAGACACATAGTAATCACCATCATTTAAGAGCCAGTGTCACAAAGCAAACACACAGATCAAAAGTCCCATCTTCTAAGGTAACAAAAAGTTATTAAACACCTAAGGCTATGTGGCATTTTTTTCAACTGTAGATATTAATATGAACAAGTCTTTCTTGCCTTTTATCTCATATGCATGAATTTTGGCTTTCCACAAAGCAAGATTTGAATCTCAGCTCTGTTCTACCTCTCCAACATTTGGAAAGTTAATTACTAACTTCTCTGAGCCTCATTCTCTCATCTGTAATAGGGTATCCACCTTGGAGAACTGTACGAGAACTAAATGTAATAATTTATTTAAGGAACATAGTACAGAACCTAGATGAAATATTAAGTTTCCTCCCACAATCCCTCTGGGCCAAATTAAACTAAAAATTAGATCCTATTCTTGACTTACAAGATTCTTCCATCTCCATTTTAGAGACTGGAATAAAACTGTACTGATCCTGGGGCAAATCTTATTAGTTAGCTTTCGAATAATTATTTGATTAGAGAAGCTGATTTCATTGTCTTGAAATCTGTCTCTTTTCTTCTTCAAATTGGGAACAGAAAACAATGACAAATTTTAAGTTAAATTAGTTATATGTAAATTCAGCACTTTCATATCATCTTACTGAACTGAAACCCTAAGCCCATTACAAACCCACTAAGAGAGGAACTACAGAACCAATGTGTGGGAAGAAAAAAGGGTATAAAATCCAAAAGACACAGTTAAAATGACTCAATCGAATGAGTGGTATGCTTTTGTTTAACCTTAAATTCATTTATTAAACCCTAAAAAAACCATGTTCAGAAAAACCAAGACCATATCTCTATGCTTCAAGGTGATTTAGTAACCTGATTCCTCAGATTAAGCAAATGCCATCTTTCAGTATATAGTTTCAAGATGTATCTAGTCATTTCCAAGACAGGAATGTACCTACCAAAGTATCTCATATGCAGCAATATACACTGAAATAAGACCATCTTGTCCTCTTCCCCAGACGTAATGCAGAGAAGCCCACCCACATATTCCCTATTAGCTCATTTCAGTAGAATGATTTTCTCCCCAACTAGTTATAAAAGTAATGCTTGTTTTTCTAAACTTGGAAAATACAAAGAGTATGAGCATTTTTAAAACACCCATGCTCTTAGCAGCCAAAGATTAAAATATTAAAAAGGGACATACCAACATCTTTCCTATGAATTTGACCATAACTACCATCATATTTTAAATATGTATAGAGCACCTGCCACTAAACCTGAGTAACTATCTGCCTATACCTTATTATCTTAATTCTGGTTTTTGAGACTAAATTCACACAAGTTTTCTCCTGACTTAACAGTTTCTTCTCAATCTGTCCTTCTGAGTTTCTCAGTTACATCTTTTGCTGTTGACTACTTCCTCCTTCTTAAAACTATTTCTATCCTAAGTTTTCCAAAACAGTATATTCCTCAGTGTCTACAAGAGTCTCTCCAACTCATCTTTTTCTCTTCCTTCACTGGCTCTCTTCTATTAATTCCTGACAACCTCCAAAAAATGGCTCCAGCCTGACCTTTGGATTTGCTTGTCCACTTTGAACCTCCAGCATTTAACACAGTGCCTGGCATGCTTAGGCTCAATTAATATTTACTGACTTTGTCAATCCTGACCTGCCACCTATTAGTTGTGTGACCTTGGGCAAATTAAATCTCGCTGAATCTCAGTTCCCTCATCTATAAAACAGTGATAATCAAAGAAAGGTGATGCTCGAAAAGCTCAAAACAGTGGCACAAAGTGGCACCCAATAAATTTTGCCATTATTATCAACATAATCTAGTAAAGGACTCAAAAATGTTTCTGATTATTTTATGGTTGAACATCAAATCTACCTCTCAATAACCCAACTTATTGTCAACATATTTTCTTATCACAAATATCAAAAAATATTTTTGTGCTCTGTCCCTTACTACCTGTCTCCAATCCATCATTAACTATTCTAATTCTTCTCTCTTAGCCACCAGACAGAACCATTATTTTTCAACTAAACTACAACCATAGACTCAATTGATCTCCACACTCTTATATCTTCATTCAAATATTCGATCCTCCTTAAAACCATTTGGAATGTGTCATTCATGTCCAAAGTTGCTGATAGCATGTCCAAACTACTGGAATGTCATCTTCATGTCTTCCAATAACATATCCAAATTCCTAGTTCTAAAGATATCTCAAAACTAACTTCTTCCTGGAAACCTTCCCTGATTAACTCCACACCACTTGGATTAGTTCTCTGCTCTTAGTCGTCTCAGCACTTGGGTATTCCGTTATACTAAGGGTAAAATGTGATCAGTGAATAGCAGTACCAAGAAATTACTTCCACGAAATTATTTCTACCTCCTAAAGAATGGTCCATTAGCTATGATGCTTTGGTGCTCTGGCTAAGGAAATATAGCATACAACATATGCCCTCTTTGGTTTCTGTCCTCGGCACTTCAGGTTTGTCAAGAAGTGTTTAACTCTTCACAATTCTTTTGTCCTATCCTCAAGCAGAAATTACATCTCGATGCCTATCACCACCTCCCATTTAAATCCACTGAAAATGTGTAGTGGGCCACTTTCATTTCTACCACTTCTCTGTCCTCGACCTTTGCCCACACCCCACAAATAAAAACTCATAAAGATTTAAACAGAGAGGCAATAGCAGTGATAATACACATACCATGTCTTTCTTTCCTCTAAGTGAGAAGAACTCTGAACCTATTTAGCTACAACGCTCTTCCCAAGACTAAAAAACTTCCCAACAAGTAAGACACATAATCAAATTCTACTGCATCAAAGTGGTTGATCCTACAGTAACAGAACTGCACCTATACGTTAATTTTCACTGTGTTACTCTCAGAGATCTTGCATCATTTTTATGCTATGCCCAACAACATAGTTGAGAAACTCTCCTACAGGGTAGATTTTCTGAAAGTACCTTCTGATGCTGCCTTTAAACCAACGCATCCTAATTTTTTTAAAACAAAGAATTAGGTGATTCCTCATTGCCATCCATGAAAAACAAACAATATTTGCTTTTTGAGAGGGTGCGTTTGTGTGCTGCTGTAGCAAAACAATTAGATGAACTATAAGGGAGTGGGGAAGGGAGACACAATCAGCCTCAGTAGTGAGAGTTAACTTTGAGTGCTTGGCCCTTACGAGTACTATATGAACCTAAGAACCTGGCTGACTGAGTCCTCCTACCTGAGACACTCTCCAGTATCTCCAGTATCTCCCTAAAGGAACAGTTATTCTTGCTCGCTTAGTCGTAGAAGATCCACACACTTCGGCTACGGACGGTCGCCAACTTGTACACTTTCTCCTAACTGGTCACCTAACGCCTTCTAGTCAAACAGCTTCCAGCCACACCTCATCTAAAATCTTCTCCCAGTCACCTTCCGGTTTGAGTAGGTGCCTCTTATTTCAAATCCACTTGTCCCCATTTGTCCACAGATCTTAACCTTCAAAACCCTACCCTCCCTTCACTCCAAGCTGATTTCCCCCCACTCTCCATCAATGCCTACTTCCAAAAGGCCAGCCACATTCCCCGGCTCCGCACCTTCACCCCGGGCACCCTTTTCTGAGCATCGCCCTTTTCCCATCACTTTCTTCCCACTCACGCCAGAAATCCTTTCAATCACACGCCTCCTCCGACTGCCGCCCCGGGGCACAGGAGCCCGCTCCTCCGTTAAGTACCCCGCCCCACCTTCACCACCTCTCTGCGGCCTCCCCACACCAGGCGGAGCCCCCAAGGCTCCGCGGCTGCAAACCAGGCCCCTCCCTGCGTCCCCGCTCGCCCGCCCGGCCCTCCGGAGGGCGGGGGCCCCGGCCCAGCGGCGCACAGACTATCCGGGCAGAGGAGGGCGCCCCCGGCTCGGGGCGGCCCAGGGCGGGGGCGGGGCGGCGGGTGTCGCCTCCGCCTCTGGCGGCCTGCCGCCCCGGCTCCCGCAGCTGCGGCCCGGACCAGGAGAGGAGCGGCCCACAGCCCGGCCTCCCCTTGCCCGGCAGTCGCCGCCTCTCACCTAGACGCAGAGGCTCGGGCCTCGCTTTCCCCCTGGCCGTCCAGCGATGGCTCCGCCGCCGCGGTCGCGCTCTCCTCACTCGCTCCTCCACCACCCCCGGCCGGCTGCTGAAAAGCGGACGGGTAATGGCACGCCCATTGGCTGTGCCACTCGCGTCAGCCTCCCGACCCGGACCTCGCGATGTGACTGGCTGGCGCGGCGCCTCTTTTCCACGTCTTGTCCTGATTGGCCTGTCTTGTCTCTCGCGCCCCCTTACCGGGAGGAAAGCTCACCCTCCCCTCCCCGCTTCGGCCTCCCGCTCCCGCCTCAACCCGGTTTCCATCACGGGGGGCTGGGGGCGGGAGTGGGCGCGGAGGGGGACGCGAACGGCCAATGGGAGCGCCAAGAGAGGGCTGGGAGGCGGGCTCTGAGGCCGGCCGGTCCATGGGGGCAAGTTCAGCCAATGGGCGCGCGCCCCACATCCCGGGCTCGGGAGCGCCCGCTCGGCCGAGGGGGTTCCGGCGGGTGGCGCACAGGGCCACGCCCGGCTGTCGGTCGCGCGGAAGGGGTACCCATTGGAAAGGTGGGAGAATGCGGCCAGGCCGGCGCGGGAAAGCACGGGCAGCCATTGTGGCGTCCCGTAGCGCCTACGTGGAGTCCGGCACTGGGTGGGTGAGAGGGGAGCCGCAGCTCTGTGGACTCCTGGAACCTCGGCGGGATGCTTTTCAGTGAGGAAGGCGAGCGTGCGTCTCGTCCAGCGCCGCGGACCAGTCGTGCCACAATAACTTCGCGCAAAACTTATCGATGGTGACAAAAGTTAGAATAATGGTTACCTCGGGGGATGGAAAGGACACGAGGGAACTTACTGGGAGCTGGAAAAGTTCTGTCTCTTGATCTGGTTGGTATCCATCTGTAAAAATTTATCAAGCCGTACGGTTAATATTAGTGCACTCAAGGCACTTTAACATATAATACTGTATAATATCTCAATTTTTAAATTAAAAGGATTGTGAGAATAACTCTGTAATAACATTACTGTAACCTTAGGCTCCGTGAGACTCCCGTGGTACAATCTCACTAGGATTTAGCTACCTGTCATTCAAAAACTGCAAACCATAGGAAGAAGAAAAAAAGGATTGTGAGAATTTAAAGTGAGTGAAAGGTCTTGGCACAGTGACTAGCGCACAGAGGTTCATACTTAAGGATCAGCTAAGATGGTTCAGACCGATTTTTCTTTGAGGATTTAGAGCTTGTTTCAGTGCCTGGCCCTGTTAGTGGCACTAGACCCAGTTGAAAAGTACAAAAGTTTAGTGACTGCCTACCTCGTGGCTGACCTAAGTTCTCCTAAGTTCTGAACCCAGGAAACTTTAATTTAAATACTATAGCTTCTAAAAATAATTAATAAATATATATAATAATACACATAAATATGATAATATATTATAATATATAAATATAATAACATATAAATAATAAATATATATGATAAAGATATAGATATATCATGGCTTCTGCCCTAGAGAAGCTCACAGTCCAGCACCATTCCTGCCTGGAATCCAGTCCAATAGCAGAATTCTGAAATAGCCAGGGCCAGGTGCAACACTTGTTATAAATGGCTCAGTAGTAACCTTTCCAAAACAAACCTAAGAACTCTGGGTCAAATTCTAGCCTGTAAAAGAGCACCAGCAGCAAAAGAATTGAAGATTATATGATTCAGGGACGTCTGGGTGGCTCAGTCCGTTAAGCGTCTGTCTACCTTCCGCTCTGGGATCCAGCCCTGCGTGGGGCTCCCTGCTCAGCGGGGAGCCTGCTTCTCCCCTCCCTCTGCCGCTTTGCCTACTTGTGCTGTCTGTCAAATAAATAAATAAAATCTTTAAAATATAAAAAAAAATATAAAAATGTAGACTACATGACTCATATTTGTTAATTTAGTCATTAAGTTGTTCAGTTCAGATAAATGCCTTTGTCCCTGAACTAGGCACATAATTAGGTAAGGGTATTTTTCCAAAGAGCATAGGGTGGAAGAGGAAGACAGACATAAATGGATCATTCCAGTGTAACTCAGGATGAGGAAATACATAATAAAAACAATCTGATGATGTAAATGCCGGCTATATAATGACCTAAATGTTTAGGGAATTTAGGGGCATATTCTCAGAAGACCAGAACTAAGTAAACTACTCCTGATATTTATCAGCGTGTACAATTAGACACTATTTCTGGAGAATATTTGCATTGCAAATTTTTACATTTATGTGCAAAAATCATGATTTTTTTCAAATAGTTATATAAAAAATAAAGTGTTACTTAGTTCTGAGGAAACCACATGAAGAAATTAAGTAATTGCGTAATGAGTATGTTATGATTTTCAAAAATAACAGGGTTGAGAGCATAAAGGCATCTCATTTGATTCAAGTCAATGTGTATATAACATGCACCTTCAGCAGAGACACCTCTCCACAAACCTCCCCACCCCCAGATGGGCTTTCTGGAGGAGGACGCAAAATTAAAACAGTGGTTCACTTTCCAAGATGGTACAAACTCATGGGGAAGGCATGTCGTTTTATTGACCATTGTCCATCAGTGCACCATCATTCTTAAGTGAATTCAAAGAATTCATATATCTACAAAAAGGGAGTAATAGTCTCCACAAAAGGCAATGAAGAATTTTGCCCAGAGTCTAAAAAACCTATATGTAGTAGTGTTGTAATACCAAAGAAAGTAATCATTCATTCAAATGCTTTTCCCATCTTGCAACAAGAGCCCTGAAGATTGGGCTGCCATATATTGGAATCAACTGCATTGTAATTTATTCAAATATGAAATACCTGTATGTGCTTTTGATCCTTGCTATAGAAACGTAGTTCTGTAAATGAAGGTAAATTCCACCAAGCAAAAATAATTTACACCTGTTCACAAATAGTTGACAACCTAAAGAGAAATACCAGGTATTACTGAGAAAATATATAGGAATAAACATCAGAAACACATAGTCTACACATAATGTTATTAGAGCTATTATGAATCCCTTGGAATTTCATAACTATTTTAAAAACAAAAAACAAGGTCAAACATTAATTTTTTTATGTAAACACTACCTCTTCCTGCTCTGAGGAAACACTTTTCTTATGGCATGTGTCATTTTTTAACTGGTATATTTTTCTGCCAATGTCTTATTAAACTGTTCTTTTTTTTTTAAGATTTTATTTATTTATTTGTGGGGGGAACACAAGCAGGGCGCGGGGGCAGGCTCCCTGCTAAGCAAGGAGCCAGAAGGGGGACTCAATCCCAGGAGCCTGGGATCATGACCTGAACCAAAGGCAGACGCTTAACAAACTGAGCCACCCAGGCATCCTGTTATTAAACGGTTCTGATGAGTTCCTTCACTCTATCTTCCCAACAACCCTATGCGAGTATTCATCTATTCCTCTAAATTTCATAGATGGGAAAACTGAAGCTCAGTGAGACAAGTAGTTTGCCCAATATCACACAGCTGTTAGGTGACAAAAGTAGGATAGAAATCTAAATCTGTTTGATGGCAAACCCCATAGTCTTTCTACCAAGCCACATTTGCTGTCTCCAAAACAAGATCAAGACATTTTACCTCGTCCTTATCATCTTTGTGTCCCCCACAATGAGTAGCACAGAATCTTACATACGTCTCTCATGGACCTCCTAGAATTAGTAATTATTTTTACCATGCTTTATCTTTACAGATTCCATGACAAGGGAGAATGTGAACTATTTAAGAGTAACTATTTTACATTAAAAATACTCATGTTGACAAAACTAAAGTTGAACACAACTTCCTATGTAGTTACAGTGGAGAACCCATCACGGCCATCTAGAATGCATCAGAGATGCTCACTTTCATAGTGTGGGAAGAGTTTTAGGCCACTGTTCTCAAGAGAGACAAATTTCTAGTGAGGACAGTTATTCTCTGCAAATCATTTGGTCATCTCTGCCTTGCCCTGTACTCCATTATGACATCCAGAATCTGTCTGCTTTAAACATATTTTTAAAGCTGGTTATTAAGTGGGGGGGGGGGGGGGGAGGGACAATTTTACCAGGTTTTCTAACGTTTCTGCTATCCATCTATTGCCAGTCTGAACAAGTACACACAAGTCCTTGTAGCTTCATTTCCCCATCTATAAAAGGAGGGTGAAATAATGCTGAGTATTTGTTCTGAGTCTTTCAGAAATCTGTGAGATAAGTTTGGTTTTCACATGGAAGTGAATCATCTGACCCTCAGTTATTCAACAACTTCAATCTACGTGAAACAAAAATGTAGCTGATATGTTCTTGGCTCTTCTAAATCATTCCTTATAGCCTACTCTTGACTTTTTGGTTCTTGAAGGGTGGCAGGATATGCCAGCCCCAAATATGCCATTTTGGCATAACGACTATTTTTGAGCGAAAGGCACTTAAAAAAACAGCAGATGCAAAGAAGGGCATTCTAATCTCCCCTGTTCTTCCTGAAAACAGGAGATAAAACACTCCCTTGTGAAAGATGCCCTCCCTGTACCAGGGGGAAAGGAACATTGTTCAATGGGGAATCAAAACCAAGAGAATCCTGTATAAATAGACCATGTTAAAATAATTTCTACGGCCTCCTCATATAGTCTAGATACTTTTCCACAATTGCCTTTCTTTGTTCAACCTAATATAAAAGCCTGTAGGTTTTGCCATTTCTTTAGATCTTCCTTATGAGAACTTCTGCATCACATAAAACATAGATTTGGGTGCTTTTCTCCTGTTAATCTGTCTTATATCAATTTAATTCTCAGGATCAGCTGAAAAATCCTGAGAAGATAGAGGTGAAAAAATACTGCCTCCCCTACAATTTCTGGTGACAATGATGGGAGGTCAGTGACTGTACCACTAAGAGATCCTGGAACATCTGACACCAAACCAGCAGAAGTTAAGATCCTTACCATATCAGTGTCTCAGATTTCTGCCTGCAGGCCCAGCCAAAAGGAGAACAGTAAGAGTCTCCCTGTATTTTTTCTTTCTAAATATAGATTGACAGGAGAAAAACATTTGTCAAAATTAATTCTTTGAATTGTGACTCTTGTAAATTTGGTTCTGGGTACCAACTGGTATAATCCATAGCCTCCTAGTCTGTGTTTTCCTTATGTGTCTTTTGTGGTGTTTATCATAACGGGGAAAAAATCAGAGCAGGTTCCTTTCATGCTATTTTTATGTCTCGAGAGCGTGGCTTTGGATCTCCATCACCCGGAGGGTACAAGTATTGGCTTGCGTCAGGGAAGCAGACAAACAGGCTGGAAACCCAAAACACAAAATGACAAACAGCATTGTCTTTGTCCAACGTCACCAGGTCTTCAGGAAGTTTGTCTTAATGAGAGGTCCCAGTCCATGAAGGGCCTTTGTTGTCTCATTGTCTTCATTGCATTCATGGTGTTAGGAAACTCTCATCCTGATACCACCCACTCAGGACTACAGATAAGCTGGTCTGTAGCTGGAGGCATCTCATCTTCCCATAGATAACAAGAGACAATAGTTTCACAAACACTGCTCTTACCACCTGTGACAATGAAAGTCTTTGCACTCTTAGGCTAACTCTGGGAATGAACTTAACTGGATCTGGGAGAGGAGTGCACTGTCTTTGGGGACTCCTTTGGTGTCTGTGGTTAAGCCATAAAGGCGTTTTGATTTTGAGCCATAAAAAGGCATTTTTTTTAAAAGATTTTATTTATTTGACAGAGAGAGAGAGACATCGCAAGTAGGCAGAGAGGCAGGCAGAGGGAGAGGGGGAAGCAGGCTCCCCGCTGAGCAGAGAGCCCGATGCGGGGCTCCATCCCAGGACCCTGAGATCATGACCTGAGCTGAAGGCAGAGGCTTTAACGCGCTGAGCCACCCAGGCGCCCCAAAAGGCATTTTGTTTTTGAGTCGCAGTTCAAATAGGTATATTTTCTGAAATAAATCAGTCAGAGAAAGATAATACCATATGATTTCACTTATATGTGGAACCTAGAAAACAAAACTGATGAACAAACAGACTGTTCGATACAGAGAACCAACTGGTGGTTACCAGAGGGGATGTGGGGAATGGCAAAATAAAAGGGATTAAGAGGTAGAAACTTCCAGTTATTATATAAAATAAGTCATGATGATGAAAAGGACAGCATAGGAGATATTGTAATAACATTATATGACAGATGGTAACTGCATGTATCATGGTGAGCACTGGATAATGTATAGAATTGTTGAATCAATATGTTGTACACCTGAAATTAATATAACATTGTATGTCAATTTTACTTCATTTTAAAAAGAAGGTATACTTTTGAATATTTGGACTTTTGTAATTAAAAGGATTTTTTTTGAGAGAGAGAGTGCTTGCATGTGCAAGCTGGGGGGTGGGTGGCTGGAGTGAGAAGGAGGAACAGAATCCCAGGGAGGCTCCATGCCCAGCAGAGCCTCACACAGGGCTTGATCCAAGGACCCTGAGATCATGACCTAAGCTGAAATGAAGAGTCGGATGCTTAACCAACTGAACCACCCAGGCGCCCCTATTTAAAATGATTTTTAGAGAGTTCTCATCCTAAATAAATGTTCTATTGTTACCTATAAGAAGATCAAATTGAAATGAAAAATAATAAGGCAAAGATCACTTTTTTTTATAAAGAAGTTATCACTTAGAATTTTCTTTATTTTTTTATTTAAGATTTTTATTTATTTATTTGACAGAGAGAGAGAGAGAGATCACAAGTAGGCAGAGAGGCAGGCAGAGAGAGGGCGGGGGAAGCAGGCTCCCCACCAAGCAGAGAGCCCGATGCAGGGCTCAATGTGGGGCTTGATCCCAGGTCCCTGAGATCATGACCTGAGCCGAAGGCAGAGGCTTTAACCCACTGAGCCACCCAGGCACCCCAAAGATCACTCTTATATAAGTTAGTAAATTTTGTGTTTTTCAATTTATACCTAATTCATGGCTGAGATTTAAAATGAAAACTCTAAGATCTCTTTTTGTATGTCTGTATGCATCTAGGTATACATATTTTGCAATGTGTTATTTTTCTAGTTTCATATGATATTGCCAAAATTACTTTGTAAAAGAGCTCTATTTAATTGGTTTAAAAAAATAAGCACTTACATAAATTAAGTATTCCTAAAACTCTCAGGAATATAGAAACTAACCTAAATGTTTTTCAAGTTCACAAGATCTAGGATAATATTTGGTAAATTAAAGCTAGTTTAAGTTTGTTGGTTTAATAAAAGCAGTCATGTCTTCAGAGTTGTAACCATTAAATATAATGAAGAGATACAACTTTTTCTACTTGGCTTTACTAATCAAATGAGTTTATCTCTACTAGATGCTTGAGACTGTAAAACTATAAATTCAGTTTAAAAACAAGATGTATAATAAAAATAAATTGTTTCATGTATGTAAAACACAGCAGTTTTGCATACATACAAAAATAAAAGTTGGAAAGAGCCATTGTTTTAACTTTTAAGTTCTCTCCTGTGATTATCTAAAGAAGAATAACTTAAGATTATGCTACCTTTGTTTCATTAAACAAGGTATTATGTCTACTTAAAAATAATTTCCAAAATCTTTTAGGAACCTTGAAACCTTATAGTTATATTAATTTAAATTAAATGATGGCTATTCACTGAATATTTAAATCATTTCCAAAATAAGATAATACACTAAAACATTAATTGCTAAATATAAGTTTATCTGCTTTTGGTCTCTCAATTTTTATAGAGAGAAAAAATATATTTGGGTCTGTTAGTAAGCATATCTTTTACCACATTGAAAAACTTTACTATGAAAAAGTGTAAGTCTTTAAAAATTATAAATATTTATAATTATGTATTCATAAATTTACTAAGCTACTAGAAGATGTTAATATATATAATAGTTCACAATTGCCTGCTTCATAATTTTCAGTGGAAAATAAAGGTTACTAAATGGTTAAAATTTGTAATCTATAATATTTATAATCTATATATGAAAATAAAACTTAAAAATAAAAACGGCAAAGAAAAAAAACTTTGTGTACAAAGTATAGAAGAATGGGATGTGTTTTTATATAAAAAGTATACAATGAAGGCAGGGTGTGTTTTTGTTAAGGAAAAAAGGACGTAATTTTGTCCTTAAGCAAAATGACTAAATGTTCTAGAATAAGAAAGAGGAAAGGAATAAAACAAAATCTAAATGGATGTAGAAAATTGCAGGTTTGTGGAAAAGAAATTTTATGTTATAAGGTCAAAGCTGGCCAAAATTAAATGGATAATTTATCAGAGTTTTAAAAAATGAGCTTAATAGTATACTAATACAAAATGAGTTTAATTTTCTCCCCATTAAAATGGCAGTTTCTTAGATTATTGGTCTGCTTCTAATAAGAGATTATAAAAGGTTTTTCTTTACCTTTTATATTATCTGCCAAGGAGATAAAGATTCTATGTCTTATCAAAGTAATTTCCTGTGCTTCACATTGTCTTTATCAGATCTTTGATTACTTAGGAAAACTGAGTCTTCAATATTAAGGAAGCTGAGGGTTTTGTTTTGTTTTGTTTTGTTTACAATTATGTGACTTTCTATATTTACCCTTAAAACCTTTTAATGGTCACTTTAATTAGATGGATAACTAAGTATTTTGTCATTGGGATACTACTTAATCAAGTGTTTTAAACCTTTAGGCTTTTTGTTTTTTTAGGTAATAAGTGAATATTTATTAAGAATGAGAACAAAAATCACAAAAAATTATAAATTTTAAAAGATGGCCACATATATATCACAAAATCTAGACATATAACAAAATTTTCATTAACTCCTTACTACTCTACAGTTTTTCCTACATCTTAGGATTTTGGATCACCTCATTATATGCCAATGATTTTGTAATATTGTCTATAAAAATAACAATGGTAATTAAGACTTTCCTTCAGGGGCACCTAGATGGCTCAGTCAGTTTTGCATCCGACTCTTGATTTCAGCTCAGGTCATGATCTCAGGGTCGAGGGATTGAGTCCCACCTTGAGCTCTGCACTCAGTGGGGAGCCTGCTTGAGGTTCTCTTCCTCTGCTTCTCCCTCACCCCTCCCTGACTTGCACTCTGACTCTAAAAATAAATAAAGATACAGATGTAGTGAAAAGAAGGGCCATATGCACCCCAAAGTTCGTAGCAGCAATGTCCACAATAGCCAAACTGTGGAAAGAGCCAAGATGCCTTTCAACAGACGAATGGATAAAGAAGATGTGGTCCATATACACAATGGAATATTACTCAGCCATCAGAAAGGATGAATACCCAACTTCTGCACCAACATGGATGGGAGGAGATTATGCTAAGTGAAATAAGTCAAACAGAGAAAGACAATTATCATATGGTTTCACTTATTTGTGGGACATAAGGAATAGCATGGAGGACATTAAGAGAAGGAAGAGAAAAAGAAGGGGGGGAAATTGGAGTGGGAGACGAACCATGAGAGACTATGGACTCCGGGAAACAAACTGAGGGTTTTAGAAGGGAGGAGGGCGGGGGATGGGCTAGCCCGGTGATGGGTATTAAGGAGGGCACGGATTGCATGGAGCACTGGGTGTTATATGCAAACAATGAATCTTGGAACACTACATCAAAAACTAATGATGTACTGTATGTTGACTACCATAACACAATAAAAAAAAAAAGAAAAGGAAAAAATAAATAAAAATAAACATAAATTCGGAATGCCTTCTTGGAAAGGAGATTTGACTTAGGTCTTAGTTCTCTTACCCCTGGAAAGCAGTAACAGGAAGAAGTAGGGCAGCCGAGCGCAGAGCTCGAGAGCTGGCCACAGACTCAGAGCACTGGCTGCTACCTCAGCATCATGTCAAGGGGAACTCTAAACCTTTAGACATTTTTGACAAATTTCCCCAAATCAAATTCAAAATGAGTCTCTTGACCTTCAACTAACTTTGGAATTTCTCAGAGAGTCCCTAGATGATCTCAAAGATTTGTTCTCTATCCTTACAAAAAGAGATTAAACTAATAGCTTGTTTGAGATGTGCTATTACGTGGGAAACATTGTCAAATAAAAGTGACAATTAACTTTCTTTAGGTCATATTTGTATGAGTAGATGTTACCTATATTTAAAAATTGTACAGAATTCCTAGAAATCTGTCAGTATCCTTACTGCCTATATAATCAGTCAAAATTCCAATTATTATTTGAAAACATTGCTTTTTACAAAAAATAACCAAATGTTCTTGTAAATTGTATCATTTTTTAAATAGTGAACTCTCACCAGATCTGTAACCATGGTTATTTTTAGGTTTTTTGTCATTCATAAACCATTGTCTTACTCTTGATTGTTCTCTGAGAGCATTTGCAATCAACTGCAGGCAAATATGCTTCATCTTTAAGGAGATCTGTTGAAAAGACCCTGACAAGTACTCTAGAATACAGGTTTCTGATAACTCTAGATCATAATACTAAGCTGGATAAGAATTTCTAGAATTCTGGGGTGCCTAGGTGGCTCAGTCAGTTGAATGTCCGACTTTTGATCTCAGCTCAGGTCATGATCTCAGGGTCATGATCTCAGGGTACTGAGATCAAGCCCCATGTCGGGCTCTGTGCTGAGCCTGGAGGCTGCTTAAGATTCCTTCTCTCATCCCCCTCCTCCTACCCCCTGTGGTGTGCCACATTCCCTCTCTCTCTCTCAAAAAAAAAGGAGGGAGGACACCTGGATAGCTCAGTTGGTGGAGTGGCTGCCTTTGGTTCAAGTCGTGATCTCAGTGTCCTGGGATCAAGCCCCACATCAGGCTCTGCGCTCAGCAGGGAGTCTGCTTCTCCCTCTCCCTCTGCCCTACTCCCCCATGCCCCCCACTGTGCTCATTCTCTCTCCCAAATAAATAGAATCTTTAAAAAAAAAAAACTTTAAAAATTTCTAGAATTCTAATGGAAAAACTGATTGATTCATATAACTGCTAACCCAAGATCAAGCAAACAAAAAGCAAGTATATGAGATTGAATGAACTGATAAGGATGGTTATAATTTTATGACTTTTTGTTTAAAGCATTGTTAGACCTTTAATGTTTTGTTTTTGAGATTTGAGAAAACCCTTTTTTGGGGTGCTTGGGGGGCTCAGTTGGTTAAGCATCTGACTCTTGATTTCAACTCAGGTCATGATGTTGGGGTCGTGGGATCAAGCCCCGCATCAGGCTCCACGCTCAGCATGGAGTCTGCTTGGGATTCTCTCTCTCTCTCTCCCTCTTTGCCCCTCCCCCTGCTCACACACGTTTTCTAAAAATAAATAAATAAAATATTTTTAAAGAAAGAAAACCCTTTTTCTCTTTTTCTTAAGCTATCTATAACTTACCTTGATTTGATAGACTATACCTTTGTAAGCAAAAATTAAAATATTTATCTTTTTCTCCCTACCTGATGCCTCCAGAATTTGAAAACTTTTTTTTCGGAAGATTTTATTTATTTATTTAAGAGAGAGAGAGAGAGAGCACACAACAGGGGCAGAGAGAGAGAGGGAGATGCAGACTCCCCTGCTGAGCAGGGAGCCCAACACAGGGCTTGATCCCAGGACCCTAGGATCATGACCTAAGCCAAAGGCAGATGTTTAACTGACTGAGCCATCCAGGTGCCGCCAGAATTTGGAAACTCTTAATAAACATTCTTATTCATGATAATGTAGTTGTTTGCATAGGTTCAATAAGACTCTGTTCTCTTTACAACAATTGGAAACATTGGGTATATTATCAAGACTTTGACTGTAATGTCATATTTGACAATGCAGTACATAGATTTAAATGTTACCAGACAGAGGGATGCCTGGGTGGCTTAGTTGGTTGGGCATCCAACTCTAGGTTTTGGCTCAGGTCATGGTCTTGGGGTCATGGGATGGAGCCCAAGTTGGGCTCCACACTCAGTGCAGAGTCTGCTTGGGTTCTTCCCCCCTCTGCACCTCCTCCTGTTCTCTCTCTCTCTCTCAAATAAATAAAAAAATAAAATCTTAAAAAAAATAATGGGATTCTTTTCTGCTCTACACCTCCTCCTGTTCTTCTCTCTCTCAAATAAATAAATAAATAAAATCTTAAAAAAATAATGTGACCAGATGCATTTAAGGAACTAAGGTGGACTATGTGGAGCCAATGCTCATAACACCTCTTGAAATACCAGCCCAATTCATTGCTTACAGGATTCCCAGCCCTACACGTGAGTAAGAATGATTAATTCCTAGCAGGCTCAAGAATCTTAAGATCCATTGGGTACCTTGAAAATAGAGGAATTCACCCAAATCTATGGATGCCATAGGCAAAGTTTGATGGCAAATTTTTGGCTTAATTTCTTAGCCTTGAATGGCTTTTAAGGTTCAATCTAAGATTCCTTATTAAAAGTTCCAACAAAACACTTACAAAGAGCCCATGTGTTAAATCACTATTGTTTCTCACTTATGTAAATAATCAGGTCAAGTCTAATGAGAATAAACTTATTTTACAAACAAAATAGTCTTAATGTAGGGGCGCTTGGGTGGCTCAGCCAGTTAAGCATCTGCCTTTGGCTCAGGTCATGATCCCAGGGTTCGTGTCAGGCGCCTTGCTCAGTGGGGAGCCTGCTTCTCCCTCTCCTCCCAGCTTATGCTCTCTCTCGCTATTTCTCTGTTTCTCTCTCTCTCAAATAAATTTTAAAAATATTTTTAAAAAATAGTCTTAAAAATAAATTAAAAAAAATTTAAAAATAGTCTTACTGTAATTATATTTAAGAAAAATGGGGAGAGAAAATTGCATCTCGGTGAAAATCTATAACATAGGCTTAAAATTAAGATTCTAGCCTTTTTCATTGTCTTTGAGGTTTTGTTATCTACCTGAAACTGGTCTAGATCCTGAATTCTTCTAGTTTCCTCCAGTATATGGCCACAACTCTCCAAACTAACATTTCCCATTTTCCTCGCACCCTTCTGACTTGAAATCACAAAGAATGAAAACTCTCCTTTTCCCAAAGTCCTATATGCTGAAGGCTGGATGACTTGAGATAAACTTCAGAAAATCACAACAGATCATAGATAAACAAACTTCATGTCTGCTTGTGTAGGCCACTCAGAAAATTCACTGGAACACCCAGTGCAATGACAGACCTTCAAACAACAAACCAGGAAATTTGTCAAATTACAACTGCCATCCTTATTCTACCACACAAAGAAGCTTCTTAAATCTAGAAATCTCAGGGCGCCTGGGTGGGTCAGTCTTTTAAGTGTCATACTCTTGGTTTTGACTCAGGTCATGATCTCAGGGTCCTGCAATCAAGCCCCGCGTGGGCTGTGTGCTCAACGTGGAGTCTGCTTGAGGATTTCTCTCCCTCTCCTTCTGCCTCGCCCCCTGCTTAGGTGCACGCACTCTCTTTCTCCCTCTAAAAATAAATAAATAAATATTTTTTAAAAATCTAGACATCTTCTCAACTGGCTGTCCTCTGGACTCAGAAATTAAGTTTCCAACTATTAATAGTCGTTTTTCTTTGATCTCTATAAAAAATACTCGTCAGTAAATGCCTCATTGCTCATATCATATAGTGACCTAACTTAGAACAGCTACCCTCATCTCCATCACCACCTCCTGAACTGAGACAGAGCTGTTTAAATGAACGGACCTGTTCTCAAGACTAAGAGACTAAATCACTGAGAAACAGAATAATCTATCAACTCAGATTCTGGACCATGGATCTTTTGGGGGAATCTTCAAAGAGGGAGAATGAAAGGAGGTAGAATACGCCACCTTGACGTAAGGACTATTTTGAGCTAAAGGCACTTAAAAAACAGCAGATGCAAAGAAGAGCATTCTAATCTCCCCTGTTCTTCCTGAAAACAGGAGATAAACACTCTCTTGTGAATGATGGCCTCCCTGTACCAGGGGGAAAGGAACATTCTTCAATGGGGAATCAAAGCCAAGAGAATCCTGTATAAATAGACTGTGTTAAAATAATACTTATCTTCCTGTAGCTTCCCCATATAGTTCATTTACTTTTCCACAATTGCCTTTTTGTTCAACCTAATGTAAAAGCCGGTAGGTTTACAATTTCTTTGCATCTTTCTTTTGTTATGAGAGCTCCCATGTTATGTAAAACTTATAGGTTTGTATACTTTTCGTCTATTAATCTGTCTTACAGCAGTTTCATTCTCAGGCCTGGCCGAAAAACCCTAAGAAGGTAGAGGTAAAATTTTGCCTCCCTTACATTCTCACTATCTCCCCTATTGATTAAAGTGTCCTGGTGGCTCACAGGTGTTGGGAAGAAGAAAAACAGTATTTGTAATATTTCTTTAAATACCATATGTTGTCTGTTTTCCAAGCATCACTGTGAAGAAAAAGAAAGAAAGAAAGAAACCTTCTTGCTGGCCAGTTTCTTTCCTCATCTGATTAGGTGGTCGTTTTGCCCTTTTTTTGTGGGTGGCATTGTCAATGTTTAGACCTTATTTTCGGGCAGTAGTAAATCAATAGAACCCTGAGATCTGGAGACTATTCTTTTTTTTTTCCTGTCTCTCTCTCTCTCTCTCTTTTTTTTTTACCATCTTCTTTCTTTTTTGGAGATTTACTCCCTTTGTATGTACATCCAAGCAGAGCTGCTACAGATGCCTAGAAATGGGGATCACTAGATCATCATCTGTATTCTAACATCGCAGCACATCCAAGGTGAAAGCCATAGACTCTGACTCACCTATTTCCTGCTTTTTGGGTGGTGCTTTTTGAGAAATCTGCATAAAGTCTCTAAGATCAGTACTAGCACCTTTGAGCTTCTAGGGACGGGCCTGCTCCCAGAAACTTTTGCAAACAAAAGCTATAAACTGGGAAGAACCACATGCAGCAAACCACACCTATGTGTAAAAATTTGTCAGTAACTACAAAGGTATGACTCTTTAAGAAAATAAGACTTACATTTGACGTAGTCTCTAATCCCTTATTCTCCAGGCAAAGTGCACAGATTCGTTTCTCCATTATTAGAGCAGCCAATTGCAGGGTTGTTGTTTTTTTTCTCATGAATTAGGCAATGGTGGGCTTGAGAATAAGAAACCATAGTGATTAAGAGTCCTGACACCAGAACTGAACTCCTGGGTGTAGACTCCTAGTGCCACCACTTATTATGTGACCTTAGGCAAGTGATTTCCCCCCTGTACCTCAGTTTCCCAGGGGTAAAGTGGAAATGACAATAATAGCACTTGTCTCATTGGGGGTGTTATGAAGCTGAATGCGTTAATATTGTAAAGCACTTAGCACAGTTTCTGACACATGGTAAGCCTTACCTAAATGCTTACCTTTTAAATTGTTAAATCTTGGGGCACTTGGGTGGCTCAGTCGGTTAAGCACCTAACTGTTGGTTTCAGCTCAGGTCATGATCTCAGGGTGGTGAGATTGAGCCCTGCATTGGGCTCCATGCTCAGTGTGGGGTCTGCTGGAGATTTTTCCCTCTCCCTTTCCCTTCCCCTCTACTCTTCCCCGCCCCTACTTGCATGCAAGTTCTCTCTCTCTCTAAAATAAATACAATCTTTAAAATTGTTAAATCTTAAAGAAAAAAAAAAGAGTGAAAGACTTCCTAGAACCAATAATAATGCCTATCTTCTAGCCAAACACTTGGAAGATACTATTTACAAACCTCACAACAAGGTGGGTATTACTGTCTCCATTTTACAGATAAGGAAGCAGAAGATTAGGGTAGTGGAGCTGGGAATTCTAACACGGCGTGTCTAATTCCAAAGCACGTGCCCTTCTATCGTGCAGCATTGTTTCTTACAACTTCTTACTCATTCCCTGCATTTATTTATATCCACTCTATTTTAGAACTGGTCTTCCGAGTCACTTTGCCCATACTCTCTGTCCTTTCACAAATAGGTAAATTGAGACCGTAAGAAGTTAAGCAGCTTTCCCAAGACTATGTAATTATTTAATGACTGTTAAATGGCCATCGGATGCCAACCAAGCATTTGCTGATGAGAGTGATGTACATTGCTTATCACAGTGCCTTTTCACATGGTAAGCTGTCAACCTTAGCTATTTTAATCATTGTTCATCTGTTCATTCATTCCTTTAGCAAGCATTTATTAGGCATTTCTTACAAATTAAGGACCTTGGAATAAAAAACTGAACCAGATAGGATCCTTTTCGAAGCTCACACTAGCTGTCCCATCTGGAAGCCACTAGATGTATGTAGCTATTGAGCACTTGAAATGTGGCCAGCCTGGGTTGCAATATGCTGTAAGTTCAAAAAACATATAGGATTTTGAAGATTTAGTACCTAAAAGATAAGCTAAAATATCTCATTAGTAAAATTCATATCGGTTACATGTTGAAATAATAGTATTTGGAATATATTGGGTGAAATAAAAATATTATGAAAATTATCTTCATCTGTTTGTTTTTACACTTTATGTTTTAAAGATTTTATTTATTTATTTGTCAGAGAGCATACACAAGCAGGGAGAGCAGCAGGCAGAGGCAGAGGGCAAAGCACGCTCCCCGCTGAGCAAGGAGCCTGATGTGGGACTCAATCCCAGGACCCTGGGATCATGACCTGAGCTGAAGGCAGATGCTTAACCAGCTGAGCCACCCAGGCATCCCTGTTTTACACTTTTTAATGTGACTACTAGAAAAGTTAAAATTACATGTGGTTTGTGTTAGGTTTCTACTGAACAGCATTGGTCAAGATGGCAAAAAAAGATAAACACAATAAAATATAAATGCAATGAGAAGAGTCAACAGAATTATCTATGAGAGCGCAGAGGAGCAGCAACTGGCCTGGGGATTCAAGAAAGGCTTTACAGAGGAGGTAACATTTGGCTTGAATTGCAAAGAATAAGGATTATTGTTAGATGAGTATTTTCTAGGCAGAAGATGAGCATGTAGAATGTCACATAAACATGAAAAAGTAACCAACAAGTTGAAATATGATAAATAGCTTGACTTTTCTCAAGTGTGGGATAGAGGGTAAGAGTGCTTGATGAGAAGTAGTAGGAGATGAAGTTGGAAAATAGATTAAAGAAAGATTATGAAAAGCCTTGCATGCCATGCACTATTGGAATTTTTTTAAAAAGATTTTATTTATTTATTTGACACAGAGAGAGAGAACACACAAGCAGGAGGAGCAGCAGGCAGAGGAAAAGGTAGAAGCAGGCTCCCCAAGGAGCAGGGAGACTGATGCAGGGCTTGATCCCAGGACCCTGGGATCATGACCTGAGCTGAAGGCAGATGCTTAACCAACTCAGCCACCCTGGTGCCCCCACTATTGAAATTTTTGATGAAGACGACTGATGTGATTTTTTTCGAGCTTAGAAAGATAAGTCTCATGGCCATGTGGAAGTGGGCCCGAAGTAGGAAAAAGATGAGATAAGAACATAGGAAATGAAAATAGATTTTGGTGGTGATAATTGAGCAATGGTAGTAGGAATTTCGAATAGGACAGGGTTGCAAAAGATGGACAGGGCCGCAAAAAGATGGACAGGGCTATCTCAGAACTGACGAGACCTGATAACTCATGTCAGGGAAGCAAAGAAAACAGGGATCATGAGAAGCACCCAGTTGTGTTTGTTCATGGCTATAGAGTGGCATTTCCTTCTGTTCATTCAACAAATACTTAATTGAAACCCTAGTTATGTGCCAGATAGTAGGTAGTAGTGCTTAATGGGCTCCTGGTGATAATGTCTGAACTTTATGTGATTATGTTTAAAACATTTGCTAGGGAACAGAAAAGAATAAATTATTAAATTCACATATATGTATTGCCCCACTAATGAATTTTATTTCTCTGGAACTATATCTTATTCTCAGTGACCTTAAAACAGTCAAAAGTCTTGTGCTAAGGTAAGAGTAAGGGTTTCTCATCTAGCCAGTTAGAGCAGGAATCTGGTCTATGAAGGGAGAGGTCAACGCAAAGAGTGACAGGTATGAAATCTGATAGTATAAAGTTTAGGATGTGAAGAAACAGGACCTCTTTCATTAACTGCTTGTAAATTAGGATATTGCATTTTGGAAAAGCAATTGGCAGTTTGTAGTAAAACTGAAAATGTATATTTCATAGAACTCAGCCTTTGGATTTCTGTGTCCCTGAACAGTGCTTTGTAAAGCGAAGTCTGTGCACCCTAGCCGAGCTTCTAATTACATGTATTTTTTTAATGTATTTATACAGAAATGAAAAATAAATTGAGCTTTACTCAATTTAATATAAGGATTGAAGCTGCTGCCTTCATTTAGTATGTATATCTGATGTCATATGGATGCTGACAACTCCCAAATTTAAACATTCAGGCTTACCTTCTCCCCTGAACTTTGTCTATTCAATATCTTTACTTGGAAATATATGATTATATTGAAAAGATGGAATGAGTACGAATTTTGCAAATGACAAAATTCAAGCCAATATTCTCTCATTACTATGGGCACAGCACAGAAATGAGGACCAGAATGGAAAGGGAAAGGAGTTGAGGCACTGAGACTCTGGCTAGGATCAGCTTCCAGAGAAGAGGAGAACAAGGAGGGGTTAACCACTCATCCACAGTATAAAGGGAAGGAACTATCCCACTGTCTACCCAATCGTAGGAAAGAAGACACACAGTGAAGCATTTCTAAATCCAAGATCATCTGTAGTAATAAGACAAAAATTCTGTCAGTCAAAAATTACCATTCCCAGGATGCCTGGGTGGTGCAGTCAATTAAGCACCAACTCTTGGTTTCAGCTCAGGTCATGATCTTGAGGTTGTGGGATCAAGTCCTGAGATGGGCTCTCCACTTAGCATGGAGTCTGCTTAAGGCTCTCTCTCCCTCTTCTTCTGCCTGCCCCCCCCCCCACTTCACTCTCTCTCTCTCAAATAAATAAATCTTTAGGGGCACCTGGATGGCTCATTTTTATTTATTTATTTATTTAAGATTTTATTTTTTTGACAGAGAGAGACACAGCAAGAGAGGGAACACAAGCAGTGGAGTGGGAGAGGGAGAAGCAGACTCCTCGCTGAGCAAGGAGCCCAATGCGAGGCTTGATCCCAGGCCCCTGGAATCATGACCTGAACGGAAGGCAGACGCTTAACGACTGAGCACCCAGTCACCCCACCTAGGTGGCTTAATCAGTTAAGGATCTGACTCTTGATTTTGGCTCAGGTCATGATCTCAGGGTCATGATCTCAGAGTTGTAAGATGGAGCCTGCATCGGGCTTGCACTCAGGGCAGAGTCTGCTTGAGATTCTCTCTCCTTCTCCCTCTGCCCTTCCCCCTGCTCCCTCATGCTTTCTCTCTCTCTCTCTAAAATAAATAAAATTTAAAAAAAAATTACCCTTCCCATTTCTTTAAAGTCAAGTGTTTATTGACTAGTAATTACAAAAAATTATGTGTAATAGAGTTTGGACAACAAAGAGGAAACAAATATCCAGCAACCTTGGTTTTCATTCTGGTTAACATAATAAGATGCTCTTTATTCTTTTGCTTGACTCACTAACACATAGTTTTTAGTATAGGGTTTGATGAGCTTTGAGTGGTAAAGACAAGATCTCCATTACAATAGTTACTAACGATTATTGACAACCGGGTTAGAGTTATGTTGGCCAAAAGAACTTGGAAGTTCAAGGCAAAGTTGGAAATGATAAAAAGTGAGAAAATGGAAGACTGTCTTCATCTCTGAAAGGAGAAATGGCAATTCATGTTACACAGGCCTTCAAACATAGAATGATAAGGAAAAGCACCAGGAAACTCACGGCTTAAAGAAAAATTAGTTTTATTAGGAGGGAAAGAATCAAGTTCTTTTCTTTCAACGTGGTAAAAACTGGGTAGAGGCTAGATTTTAGAGTCATTGTTTATGACTAATTATAATTATAATATTAGACATTAAATATAATGACTAATATTTGGAGAATATGGGCACAACTTCTGCTTAATGAAAACATCCAGGGACCTAAGGGAATCCCACTTTTAAAACTGGTTCATATTATTTGAGAAAGTAAAAGGGATGCTAAGTTATCAGAAATACATTTTATTGTATAAAGCAAGTGGGGTGTAACTGGATAAACTGCCGGGAAAGCTGGCTGCCAGGAAGCCTAATTGACTGGAACAACAACGTGGGTAAAGAGGTGGAGGTGGGTAGGAGTTGGGGAGGGAATCTACCAGATTGTAGGGTCTGCACTTAATATTTGCTAGTCCAGAAAGTATACTTTGGACCTTGGGATGAGCAGGTTCTTAGTGAGAGATTCCTAACTAAATTTTCTGAGGTTGTTGCAATTGGCCTGGATGCCGGTGGATTGATTTATAATTAGGGGATATATCTTTCTAATGAAAGTATGCTCATTTGTCCTCTTCAATGCTTTCCTTTTCCCAGGACCACAGGCCCTTCTAGGCTGAATTGGCAATTCAGAAGTTGTTGGGTAAGCAGGAAATTCCAGCCAAAGGACCCAGACCTGAGACATATTTTAGCCAACTCAGGCCTGGGGAAATATTCCTGACAAACAGAAGAACATTTTTCATGTGTTAGACGTTCTGCTAGATTTTCCTTTTCTGAACCTACTTATACTTTTGAAATAATTTTAGATATACTAAAAAGTTACAAGGTCAGTATTGAGGGTTTCCTTTATCCAGTTCCCCCTAATGTTAACATCTTACATCATTATGGTACAGTTGTCAAAACTAAGAAATTAACATTAGTCTAGTACCATTGACCATGGACTTTATTCAGATTTTTACCCGTTTTTCCACTAATGTCATTTTTGCATTCGAGGATCCAATCGAGGATCCCACATTGCATTTAGTCACCATGTTTCCTTAATCCTCTCCAATCTTTGACAGTTTCTCAGTCTCTCTTTGTTCTTCATGACATTGACATTTTTGAGGAATATGGGTCAGATACTTTGTAGAATGTCCTTCAGTTTGGATTTTTCTTATGATTACACTGGTTTTAAGTTTGGGGGGAAACTACCACAAAGGAGAAGTGCCTTTTCCTTACATCATATCAGAAGGTATATGATACTAATGTGATTTATCACTGATGATGTTAACCTTATCCACTTGTTTAAAATGGTACCTGCCAATTTTCTCCACTGTCAAGTTAATATTTTTCTTTCTTATATTCTGTGCTTTGGAAGCAAATCACTCAGTGCAGCCACACCCAAGGAAAGAGGAATTCAGGTCTACTTCCTAGAGAGGAAGTTTCTACAAATATCACTCTGAATTCTTCTTAAGGAAAATTTGTTTCTTCTCTGGCACTGCCCCACCTACTTATTTATTCAATTGTTTATTTATATCAGTATGGACTCATGGATATTTTTTCTTTGGATTATAATAGAATACTGTCACTACTTTGTTGTTCAAATTGTTCCAACTTTGGCCAAATTCTTCCAGGTTTGAGAGCTTTTTTAGGTTACTTCCTATATCCTTTTATTGGAGAATTTTATTTAGAAACCAAGATTTGGGTACTGGGCGTGCTCATGGCCACTGAGGTGCCACTGCTTCTAGGCTCACTCAGTGAACAGAGCTAGCAAATAAGTGTGTGTGTGCGTGCGTGCTTGCACACATGCTCTCATATGTGCACATGCATATGCACATAGATATTAACCCCTGTAAACATACATGTTTATATTCGTTTCTGTATCTATCTGAATATATATTAAAATAAACGTGAGTTCATATAGACCTCTCTAATTCTAATACAGCACTGCAGGATTCATTCTAGCCTTCTCTCCTGGATTAATTTTAACTTCTATCTCTGAAGTGAGAAATCTGATTCCCATTGTCTGTAATTTATTTATTCTACCCTCTACAAATAAATCAGTTTCAGAAATGCTGGCCCTTCCTTACCAACTAGAGTATAGTGTTTATAACATGTTTATAACATTCTTTTTCTCTTTAGCCTTAAAATATCCAGTCCAAACATGGTTTTCCAAAATTACTTAGGTCAGCTTCTATTTTCCCCATTTCCTTCAGTGAGATTATGTCACGCATTTATAATACAGTCAGACTCATTTGTTGTCTGCATTCCATCCTGAGATTCTTAGGTATCCTGGCTGATTTTGGTTGATTTTTTTTTTTATTTCTATGCAAGAAAGTTCCCTATTTGTGATGTACAATTTTTTGAGTTTTGAGAAATGCATAAATCATAGGTCTACAATTACAGGATCACACGGAGTAGTTCCATCATCCTAGAAATTCCCTTGTGCAGCCCCTTTGTAGTTTGAACTCCTTTAAAATACGAGTTTCGCCTACTCATTGATTCATTCACTTAAGGGACATAGCTGTCCTTAGGGCCCTCAAGACATTTTGCTGCCTTCTCATATGTGCTGAGTTGATAAGTTTAGAGCTCAAAGGGCAGAATTCTTTCTCTAAAAATTTGAGGTTTTTTAAAGATTTTATTCATTTATTTTAGAGAAAGAGAGAAAGCAAGAGTGACATGGGGTGGGAAGCGGCAGAGGGAAGGAGAGAGAGAATCTCAAGTAGACTCCCTGCTGAGCACAAAGCCCAACAAGAAGCTCAATCTCTTGACCCTGAGATCATGGCCTGAGCCAAAATCGAGAGTTGGATGCTCAACTGACTGAGCCACTTAGGTGCCCCTCTTTCTCTAAGAATCTGGAAGGCTCCTCACTGCTACTCACTCCTCAGGCATGTATTAACTAAATAAATCACCTATAAAATTGTAATGACCAGGGGTACCTGGGTGGCTCAGTGGGTTAAAGCCTCTGCCTTCAGCTCAGGTCATGATCTCAGGGTCCTGGGATCGAGCCCCACATCGGGCTCTCTGCTCAGCAGGGAGCCTGCTTCCCCCTCTCTCTCTGCCTGCTTCTGCCTACTTGTGATCTCTCCTCTCTGTCAAATAAATAAATAAAATCTTGAAAAAAAACAACTGTAATGACCAAAAAACTTGCTTCTGAGAGACTCATCTTGGACTGTTGAATCTCTCTTATAATATATTAAATATGAAAAACCTTGTTAGAAAGCAAAGAATATTTAATCTATTATTTGCAGTTGGTGAGGACTTCGTATTTATGTAAGAAGCAACTCCCAGAGCAGTCTGTAAGCATGCTGATTGTTCAGACATCAGAATCCCACCTTCAAATGTCAAAAATGGTTCATCAGTTTAGATTCTGTCTATAGGTGCTCCATACCTTTCTTGGCCAGTATCAGACCCTTTTTAGACTTCTGAGAATATGGTGAAACTCAGGATCTCTCCCCCAGGGTAAAAAAATGGATGAACACATATCCACTCGAAATGCTATATATAATTTGAAAACTTCCATGAACACTCTCCCCCAAACTGAAGATGGGGGACCCTCTAGAGGTCCATGGATTCCAGGTTAAGAATCTAGATCTGAACACTGATAAGGCAAGTTGATGAACACAACAAAGGATTTGTTGATAATGAATGAACGTGTTCTGATAGTTAAATGTGCATATGTACATTGTGATGGTTAATTATATGTGTCAGCTTGGCTAGGCTATAGTGCATAGTTGTTTGTTCAAAATACCAGTCTAGATATTCTGTAAGGGTATTTTTTAGGTATGATTAACATTCAATTCAGTAGACTTTGGATAAACCAGATTACCCTCCATAATGTGAGTGGGCCTCATCCAATCAGTTCAAGGTCTTAAGAGCAAAGACTGAGGTTTCCTAATGAAGAAAGTCTCCTCAAGACAGTAACATAGGAACACTGCCTGAGTTTCTAGCCTGCTGCCTATAGAATTCTCAAAATTGCAACTCAACTCTTACCTGAATTTGCAGACTGACAGCTTGCCCTACAGATTTCAGACTTGCCAGCCCACCCTCACTCCCAATTTTACGAGACAGTTCCTTAAAAACACACATACACAACACACAGACATAAAACTCCTATGGATTCTATTCTCTGGAGAACCCTGACTAATACATCCATCAAACTATAACAAATACACAGTAACTTTCCATAGACCTGTCCAGTTCCCTTCTCACTATGAGAAATGATTAAAACTCTTACTTAGTGTTTAGCTACATATTGCTTGTTTTGATCCCGTTCTGATTCCTCTTGTTTTTGCATTTGCTAAAGCCTGTAGATGTTCTTTGCTATGTCACATGATGTTCTTATTCTATGTCAATCTGCACTTGGGTGTTCTATTGCTTCTGTAACAAATAATGACAAACTTACTGGTGCTGGTAATATAATAAGCACACATTTATTATTTTATAGTTCTGGAGATTGAGTCTAAATTGGGTGTCAGAAAGGCTATGATACTTCTGGAGGCTCCAGGAGAGAATCCATTTCCTTGCCTTTTCTGGTTTTGAGAGGCCACTTGCTTTCATTGGTCCCAACAAAAAGTTCAGAGGGATGGGGGAATGTTTAAGAAGAAACATCTGTGACTATTTAAAATACTATGCATATTCAGTACTAAGGAACAGAATAAAAATGTTCATGATACTTTGCACCTAAAGAAAACTTAGTAAGAGGGATGCCTGGGTGGCTCAGCCAGTCAAGGGTCTACCTTAGGCTCAGGTCATGACCCCAGGCCCCCGGGATCGAGCCCCGCATTGGGCTCCCTGTTCAGTGAAGAGCCTGCTTCTCCTTCTCCCTCTGCCTGCTGCTCCACCTGCTTGTGCTCTCTCTCTTTCTCTGTCAAATGAATGAACAAGATCTTTAAAAAAAAAGAAAGAGAAAATTTAATAAAAATATTAACTTAATAAAACAAGAGCTTGAACACCAGATAAAATGACAATAGGAGATGAAAAAGGAGATTGCAGAGTTAAGAAAGCAATTCAAAGGCCGAAATAACACCAACTTTCATCTAACAAATTAATATGAAATAGCAAGAAACAGAACGGACACAACCAAAATGAGATTTCTAACACAAAAGAAAGCCTAATTAACCACTACAATGGTAGAGGAAAAGAAAACAAATGTTAAAGCAGTTAAAGAGAGGTTAGTCATTGTAAAGGACGTTGTCCTCCAGAAGACTAATTTATATTCTTAAAACAGTGAGCCTAAAAATGCAGCAGGAAAAAAAAAAAGATTTAAAGAAACTGAATCTGCAAATTAAAGGGCCCATCTTGTTTCTGAAAAAGTGATATGAGTGATTGACCTGAGATGAAACTTGTAAAATTAAGTTGAATTTCAAGGATTAAAGAATGTTCTTCAGGCATCCACAGAGAAAAAGAAGATCATCTGTAACAGGGTAAAAATGAATTGTGCTCTGATTCCTTCACAGATTCAATGCCAGAAAATAGAGCACTATCTAGGAAATTGAAATAGAAAACTAGAATACTACACAGGAAAGTTGTTTGCATATAAGGAAGCATATTTATATCCCTACACATAAAGCAATTTAGGAAGCACAGTACCCAGGAATCCTAGAATAAAATTACTTTCAATAAAATTCATATATCCATGAAATTTTAGAAAAGGTAAGATAAAGAGACTGGAGGTAAACAATGAGTACATTTAAATATAGAACTAAATAGCTGTGATATCTAACATAATCTAAAATGGTATTCACCAAATATTCCAATGATTATTTCTAAGTGATAGGATTTTATTTTTTTACTTTATTAATGTTGCTCTGTTGCTTGAATACGTTTCAAAGAATGTGCTATATTTCCATTTTACAAACAGGATAATCGTTAGTCTAAAAATAAATTTGTGATATAGCTTAAGTAAATTATTTCTAAAAAAATTAGGTGTGGGTAAACTTCATCTGGGACAAAACTTGGCTTGATTTTTGTCTTTTAAATATTTATTACTTTATCCATTAGAGTCCATCTTTGTATGTAATATCTTCTATTATAACAGAAATGTAGAATTATTTATCACAAAGCAGTCTTTCATTTTCTTGGCTTTGGTTGTATCACTAGAGTTTTTCCAAACTCTTTGAAGAAATAGAAGAGGGGTACCTGGGTGGCTCAGTGGGTTAAAGCCTCTACCTTCAGCTCGGATCATGATCTCAGGGTCCTGGGATCGAGCCCCGCATCGGGCTCTCTGCTCAGCGGGGAGCCTGCCTCCCCCTCTCCCTCTGCCTGGCTCTCTGCCTACTTGTGATCTCTTTCTCTCTGTCAAATAAATAAATAAAAAATCTTAAAAAAAAAAAAGAAAAATCAAACGTATCTTTAAAAACAAAGAAAGAAATAGAAGAGGAAAGAACACTTCCTAACTCATTCTGTGAGGCCAATATTACCCTAATACCAAAACCAAAGACATAACAAGGAAAAAAACCAAAAGAACAGACCAATAGCCCATGGATATAGTCACAAAAATCCTCAGTAAAATACTAGCTACATATTTGTGAATTTGCAAGCAAATCCAATAGCATATAAAGAGGATTACATACCATGAGCAAGTGGACTTATCTCAAGTATGCAAGGTTGGTTTAACATACAAAAATCCATGTGATATAACACATTAATAGAATAAAGTTAAAAAAGATATGATCATCTCAATATTTCTGATAACGCATTCAACAAACTAAGAATAGAAGGAAATTTCCTCAATTCGATAAGCCCACAGCCAACATTGTACTTAATGGTGAAAGACTTAAAGCTTTCTCCTGAGATCAGGAACAAGACAGAGCTGTTTGCTCTTGCCACTTCTACTCAGCATTGTGCTGGAGTTTCTAATCAGGGCAATTAAGCAAAAAAATAAAAATAAATGGCATCCAGATTGGAAAGGAAGAAGTAATACTAATACTTTCAGGGAACATAATCCTGTATATAGAAAATCCTAAGGAATCCATTAAAACTAAGAAATGAATTAATTCACTAAAGTTTCATAATATCAAATCAATACACACAAATATCAATTGTATTCTATACATCAGTAAAGTACAGTCAGAAAATAAAATTAAAGGCAGTGCTCATTCTATCACGTGCTCTCCTTAATGTCCATCATACAGTTACCTCGTCCCTCAACCCCCCTCCCCTCCAGCAACCCTCAGTTTGTTTCCTGAGATTAAGAGTCTCTTATGGTTTGTCTCCCTCTCTGGTTTTGTCTTGTTTCATTTTTTTGCTCTCTTCCCCTATGATCCTCTGTTTTGTTTCATTACTTCCACATATGAATGAGATCATATGATAATTGTCTTTCTCTGATTGACTTATTTTGCTTAGCATAATACCCTCTAATTCCATCCATGTCATTGCAAATGGCAAGATTTCGTTTTTTGATGGCTGCATAATATTCCGTTGTATATATATACCACATCTTCTTTATCCGTTCATCTGTCGATGGACATCTGGGCTCTTTCCATAGTTTAGCTATTGTGGACATTGCTGCTATAAACATTGGGGTGCAGGCACCCCTTCAGATCACTTGCCCCTCAGATCATTTGTATTTTTGGGGTAAATACCAAGTAGAGCAATTGCTGGGTCATAGGGTAGCTCTATTTTCAACTTTTTGAGGAACCTTCATACTGTTTTCCAGTGGCTACACCAGCTTGCATTCCCACCAACAGTGTAGGAGGGTTCCCCTTTCTCTGCATCCTCACCAACATCCGTCGTTTCCTGACTTGTTAATTTTAGCCATTCTGACTGGTGTGAAGTGGTATATCATTGTGGTTTTGATTCGTATTTCCCTGCAAGTGATGTAGGGCACCTTTTCATGTGTCTGTTGGCCATTTGGATGTCTTCTTTATAGAAATGTCCGTTCAGGTCTTCTGCCTATTTCTTGATTGGATTATTTGTTCTTTGGGTGTTGAGTTTGATAAGTTCTTTATAGATTTTGGATACTAACCCTTTATCTGAATGTCATTTGCAAATATCTTCTCCCATTCTGTCAGTTGTCTTTTGGTTTTGTTGACTGTTCCCTTTGCTGTGCAAAAGTTTTATCTTGATGAAGTCCCAATAGTACATTTTTGTCATTGGAGATGTATCTAGCAAGAAGTTGCTGTGGCCAAGATTGAAGAATTTGCTACCTGTGTTCTCCTTTAGGATTTTGATGGATTCCTGTCTCACATTTAGGTCTTTCAACCATTTTGAGTCTATTTCTGTGTATGGTATAAGGAAATGGTCCAGTTTTATTCTTCTGCATGTGGCTGTCCAATTTTCCCAACACCATTTGTTGAAGAGACTGTCTTCTTTCCACTGGGTATTCTTTCCTCCTTTGTTGAAGATTAGTTGACGATAGAGTTGAGGGTCCATTTCTGGGTTCTCTATTCTATTCCATTGATCTATGTGTCTGTTTCTGTGTCAGTATCATACTATCTTGATGATGATAGCTTTATGATCGAGCTTGAAGGAGACTCACTTTAGCTCCAAATCACAAATAGATTGAGAATGAAAGACTGGAAAAAGATATTTCAGTAACCAAAAGAGAACAAACAGTAACCAAAAGAGAACTGGAATGGCTATTCTGGTTTTTTTTTTCAAGATTTTATTTATTTATTTGACAGAGAGACACAATGAGAAAGGGAACACAAGCAGGGGGAGTGGGAGAGGGAGAAGCAGGCTTCCTATGGAGCAGGGAGCCTGATGCAGGGCTCAATCCTAGGATCCTGGGATCATGACCTGAGCCAAAGGCAGATGCTTAATGACTGAGCCACCCAGGCTCCCCTGGAATGGCTATTCAAATATCAGATAAAATAGACTTTAAGACAAAAGTTGTCACATGAAAGAGAGAGACATCATATGATGATAAAATGGTTAATTTATCAAGAAGATACAACAATTATAAACCTATATGCAACTAACAGAGCCCTAAAATGTATGAAGCAAAAACAGAATCAAAGTGAGAAATAGTTAAACAAAATGGATAGAACAACTAGACCAAAGATAAACAAGAAATATAAGACTTGAATAACACTATAAAACACCTAGACCAAACAGACATATATAGAACGCTTCAGCCAACAATGGCAAAACACACATTCTTTTCTTTTTTTAATTTAAATTCAAGTCAGTTAACATACAATATAATATTATTTTCAGATATACAATATGATCATTCCACACCTCCATAAAACTCACAGCACTCCTCACAAGTGCATTCTTTAATCCCCATCCCCCCACCAACCTCCCCTCAGATAACCATCAGTTTAGAACACACATTGTTTACAAGTGTATAAGGAACATTTTTTAGTGTAAAACACATGTTAGGCCATTAAACAAAACTTGGTAAAGTTAAAAGTATTGAAATCATACAAACTATCTTCTCTGACAACAATGGAGTGGAATTAGAAGTCAATAAAAGGAGAAAATATGGGAAATTCACAAATATGTGGAAATTAAACAGCACACTCTTAAATAGCTGATGGGTCAAAGAAGCAATCACAAGGGAAATTAGAGAATACTTTGAGGTGAATTAAAACAAAAACACAACATGCCAAAACTTATGAGATGAAACAAAAACATGCTCCAAGGGAAACTTATAGATGTAATTCTATAAGTATTCTATTAAAAAAGTATTAATATAAGTATTGATTATAATATTAATATATAATAAATATATATTAATAAAATATACTGATTAATATAATAATATATTAATGTATATATTATATTTTATATAATTATTATATTAATTAATAATATAATATTAATATATAATATTAATATAAGTATTCTATTAAAAAATAGAAGATCTCAAATCAACAACCCAACATTCTGCCTTAAGGAACCAGGAAAAAAAAAAAAAGGTAAGCTAAACCCAAAGCAACTAGAAGGAAGGAGACAATAAAGATTAGAGCAGAGATAAATAAAATAGAGAATACAAAGAAATCGAATTAATAACACCAAAAGCTGGTACTTTGAGAAGATCAAGAAAATTCATAGTTAGAATGACTAAGCAAAAAAGAGAAAAGACTCAAATTAATAAAGTCAATATGAAAATGGGGACATTACTTTCAATCTTAAATAAAAAGGCTTATGACAGAATATTATGAATAATAAACTACTAAAACTGACTAAAGTATAAATAGAAAATTTGACTAGATCTATAGCAAGGAAAGAAATTGAATCAGTTATCTGAAAAATTCCAACAAAGCCCAGAACCAGATGGTTTCACCACTGAATTTTATCAAATACTTAAAGAAGAATTAACACCAAGCCTTCTCAAACTCCCTCCCAAAAATGGAAGAGAAGATAAAACTTTCTGTCTCATTGTGCAAGGTTGGTATTACCTTGATACCAAAGCCAGACAAAGAAATCACAATAAAAGAAAAATACAGACCAATGTCTCTTATGAATATAAATGTAAAATTCCTCAACAAAATACTAGCAAATCAAATCCAGCAACACGTTAAAGCGATTATTCACCATAACTAAGTGGGATTTATTTCAGCAATGTAAGGTGGTTCAACATATGAAAATCAGTCACTGTAACACACCATATGAGAATGAAAGGGGGAAAAATCATGATTATCTCAAGAGATGCAAGAAAAGCATTTGGCAAATTCTAAAACCCTTTAATTTAAAAACAAACATAAATTAAAAAAAAAAACAAAACACTATAAACCAGTAACAGAAGGAAACTTCCTCAACCTGATAAAGCGATCTATGGAAAAAAAAACACAGCCCATATCATATTTAAAGTTTTTCCATTATAATTAGTACAAGACATGGATATCTGCTTTCACCATTTCTATTCAACATTGTATAAGACATTCTAGGCAGGGCAATTAGGCAAGAAAAAATAAATAAAAATTATCCATATTGGAAAGGAAGAAATAAAGCTATTTCTATTGACAGATGACAAAATTTTATGTACAGAAAACACTAAAGAATCTATTAAAAACTAGTAAGGCTAATAAAATGATTTCAGCAAAGTTGCAGGACACAAGATCACACAGAAAAATCAGTTGTATTTCTAATACTCTAGCAATGAACAATCTGAAAATGAAATTAAGAAAGCAATTCTATTTATAACATTAAAAATAATAAAATACTTAGGAATAAATTTAACTGAGAAAGTGCAAGACTCATACACTGAAAATTATA
>CM052884.1:57864107-57900142 GCA_028534135.1 Potos flavus | reverse complement strand
TTGCAAAATTGAGAGTTTGAAAATACCCAGGGTAGCTAAGAGTTGGAAAAAGAGATCATCTCATGCAGGGCTAAGAGTAGTTTAAATTGCAATTGTTTGGAAGGCAATTTGGCAATAAAGTATTACAATTTTAAAACATACCCACTCTGTGACTCAGCAACTCTACTTCTCCATATTTACCCTAAAGGAATATCAGTAGAGGTGTACAAGGAAGCAAGGGTATTTGTTGCAGCATTGTTTGTAAATGCAAAAATTAGAAGCCAGTGAGTGTGGAGAAATCAAAAGTTTGGCAAGACAAAAACCAAAGTGCTATCATTGGTTACCTATAGTGGAAGGAAACAGATCTAGATTGTTGAAGGCAATAAAAAAGGGATTTTGACCTTTTCTAAAATATTTTTCCATGGAGGGATGATATTAATAATAAAACAAGAAAAGGGTACCTGAGTGGCTCAGTTGGTTAAGCATCTGCCTTCGGCTCAGGTCATGGTCCCAGGGTCCTGGGATGGAGGCCCAAGTCGGGCTCCCTGCTCAGCAGGATGTCTGCTTCTCCCTCTCTCTCTGCCCCTCCCCCTTCTTGTGCCCCCCACCGTCAAATAAATTTTTTAAAAATTTAAAAATAATAATGATAAAACAAGAAAAAAGTAGACTCAAAGTCCAAGATTTAAATAATGAATATATTTTACTTCTGAATAAATACATTTTGAGCTCATCAATGTGACTTGGTTCAAAGAAATCTTTGATTTGTATCCTTGTCTTCCCATGGTTAGGGGAGACTGTAAGAGGGCAAGGAAAACCTTTAGACTAATTTCTGATTTTACTCTGCCAAAATGAAAGCCAGGTGAATCTTAGATTTTTTTAAATGCCTTGAATCAATTGTTTAGTCATATAAAGAAAAGATTTTTCAAACATCTAAAACCTAAGAATTCATCAGTAAGGAACCGTATCTCCAAATCATCTCTAAAGAAACACTTGAAGTGGGTCATCAAGATCTCTTGATAAGAGTGACATGGGTACTGAAAAAGGCCTGTTATTGTTGTATGTATTCATTCAGTGCAATAGACTGTTGGGGGGAGAAAAAGACAAGTGAAAAAGCAAAAAGAAGTGGCAGAAAAAAGGAGGGGAAGGTATTCTAGAACACCAATTGTGACAGAACGTAAAGAGCCCTAAACTGGAGACAATAACCTTGGCTAATTTGGACCCCATCCACTATCTACTGTGACCCCAGGCAAACCACTTAACTGATTTGTGAAATGAGAGTAAGAATACCTACCTGCTTACCTCACTGAGTTGCTGAGCATAAAAGGAGATGTACTACAAGATCAAAAGAGTTCAAAAGACTTAGGAAAGAGAGACCAACTCATAATGTGAAATCCTTAGGGAGATGAAGAGCTGCCAAAAGATTGGGACTGGCCCGAGAGATTCCTTTTTCCCAAGTACATCTTTATTCTACAGCCTGCGCCTAGTAATACACATCTGCTTCAGATTATGCCTCTGTTTCCCTATCATCATTTCAGGAAAACTACTCTTAAATCACGAGCTAAATAATTTCCATCACTTCTATCTCATGGATTTGTTGACTTAACAAAAGTATGCATTAGTCTCTCCTATGCACTCAACCTGTGTGTTTTTGGGAATCATGCATTCAAGTGAGGCAGCACGGGACTAATTAAGATGAGGGTTCTGAGGTCAGATTGCCTTGGCTTAAATTGAGCTCCACACCTTAAGAAATACATGGGCTTGGAAAAATTACTCAATTTCTCTATGTCTCATTAAAATGGGTTATGAAAAATACCTAATATATTGTTATGCAGTAAAATGAAAAAAAAGTTTCTTAGAGTAGTGTCTGGCACATGTTAAGCACTCAGTATATGACAAGTCTTTGCTGTTTATCAGTCTCTTTACCTTCCTGAGTCATGTGGAACATAAATGAGTCCTTTCTGGGTCTAGACTAAGGAAATTCCTCATCCCAATTGGATGAAAACAGCATATGGGCTTTCACTCTCTTAAATAAAAGATAAAACCCAAACTCCCCATTCTCCCACCCCAGGATGTCTGATTTTTCCATTGCTATAAATTCATCATATTCCATATTCTCAGACCTCCCTCTATTCCCTGTCCTCACTAAAAGTAAGTTGAAACCTAAAGAGAATACCCATTTCATAAGCATAGGTACAATCCCAGCGCTGATCACACATTCCCAGGTTGGACCTCTGTATTTCCATAAATATGATGACAATGACTATGATGATAGTCAACATTTATTAAGCACAAATATGTACAGCATCTACTATGTACTAGGCCCAGTTCTCATACTTTATATGTATGATTTCATGTGATCATAAAAACCATCCTATAGGGAAAGTAAGATTAAATAATTTATCCAAGGCCACCCTTCTACTAAATGGTAGAGCCTAAACTACTATACCCCTAATCCCTTCCAAAAATCTAAGTTACTTTTGCAATAGTGTGGAGCTCCTTACAAATCAAATAAAAATCAGAAATCACAGAAAATACCAAATCCTTTAACTAGAGCACTCCATTGCTGATGAGATTATAAATTAGTATAAGTACCTTGGAAAACAACCTGACATCATCCACTAAATTAAATCATACCTTATATTGCATATAAATCATACCCTAAGGCCCCGAAATTCCATGCTATATATTTTTTTAAGATTTTATTTATTTATCAGAGCGAGAGAACACAAGCAGGAAGGAGGCATAGAGAGTGAGGCAGAAGCAGACTCCCTGCTGAGCAGGGAGCCAGACCCAGGACTCCGGTCTTGATCCTCGGACCCTGGGGTCATGACCTGAGCCAAAGGCAGATTCTTAACCAACCGAGCCACCCAGGCACACCTATTTCTAATTATGATCCTTAGCACAGCAGTTCTCAAACTTTTTGGTCTCAGGATCCGAGTATTCTCTTAAAAATTGTTAAGGACCCCAAAGAACTTTTGTTGACGAAGGCCGTATCTATTAACATTTCCCATGAAAAACCACTCAGAAAAATCACTTGGGCGCTTGTCCACATTTCCTATAGACATCTACTAAATGTGTTGAAGATGGTAGATACTACTAGAAAGCCCGGGTAGAACTTGTCATGGACTCCCTTCCAAGCAGCTGATTCTTATCTAATGAGCATGTTTACCCTTTGTGTCTGGTTATAGTCAGGGAAAAGTTCACTGAATTCTCAGTGTTGGTCATGGAACAGTCTGTTCTTCCGGGATTATGGCTGTATTGCCAAGGCCCAAATTCCTATAAGCAGTATGATGTAAAACAAAACAAAACAAAACGTGTTGGTCTTGTTCATTGTAATCTTCTCAAGATCTGGCATGATACAGTAGGTGCTTACAAAATGTTCGTTACCATATGAAAAAATGAAGGTTAACATCCCTCCTTAAAGCCAGAGACTCATTCCCTCTGGAACATTATAGATATGAATTTATGTAGGAGTTTATCATATTTGTAAGCAATCCAACTAGGAAAGCTCTGTGCCCTTTAGAAAAATGAAATATTGTAAGCAACAGTTCTTACAAGACTATCAGTCCTGATTGTGACCCAAGGGCCCACTTCCACATATCCCTAATGTAGCAAACTGATTCAGAGGGGTTCAGGTTTTCACAAAGATGAAACTTTAAGGTTCAAAAGCAATATCTAAGTCTGAGAGACCACCAAAAGAAGATGACTTTCCAGACGTATTTGGATCCTTCAGTCTATGCCACATCCCAGAAGTTTTCAACAATTCACTACAATTATCCTCTAAGGTGGGGATAAGAAGGGATATAGAATGGAGGTTAGTAATTGAACTACTAAATGACATCCTGATTTCCATCCTGCACCTAGCCTCAAAGGAGCAACTGATGCTTCTGTTCCTGGGCTATCTACAGAGAGTCACTCCAGGCCAATTTATATTTTCTTTCTTTTTAATTTTTTTTTAAAGACTTACTTGTTTATTTGAGGGAAGACGGGGAGGGGCCAGGGAGAGGGAGTGGACTCCACTCTGAGCATGAGGCAGAACTCAGAGCTCCATCTCACGACTGAGATCACAACCCTGAGATCATGACCTGGGCCGAAACCAAGAGTTGGCGGCTTAACCAACTGTACCACCAAAGTGCCCCCTGATTTGTCTTTAAAAGAAACAAGATTATTGGTTGAGGGTAAGGAAAGGGAAGCGGATATTGGAGATGTGAAGAGAGAAGAAAATGAAAGAAAGATTTCTGGAGAGTGGAGGAGGACGGTGACTTTGCGTAAATATACAGGATATAATTGAATGCTGACCAAGTCTTTGTACAACATCTACAATGCTTGAAGCTATGTAAGTTGGTGGAAGCAATCTGAAGTTTGAAAGATAAGAGTAATGAGAATAACAATGGTTTTTGTTTTGTTTTGTTTTTTGACTCAATTTTACTTTGGGGAATTGGCCCAAGGCAGTAATTGAAAAAAAAAAAAGTCATAATGTTTGTCAAATGTTGATGTTAAGTTTTAATAGTGTCATTAACAGAAGTTTTACTCTATATGTCACACAACCTAACCATTTATGTAGTAGCCTCTGGGGGATCAGTCAGAAGGTCCCATTCCTCAAGCATGAAGGAAGGAGAAATACTGGCTTTCTATCACCTACTTGCATTTTTGCAAATCATCTGAGCAATTCCTGGCCTGGTTCCTGTGGATCTATCTAGCCTCATCTACTGATGCCGTCTTATACTTTATGCCCTGAAAACTTTGGATGTCTTGTAGTTTGCAGCACATAAGCATTCGATTCATTCTTAGAATTACTCAAGGGACTGTGTGCTTATGTGTTCAGTACGGATGTTTTATTTTTACCAAAAAACAGATCCAAGAGACAAAGAGTATGGATTGTCATTTTTGTAGCATCTGAGTTTTGCACAATTTTGACTAGTTGTTTTTTTCTCTAGTCACCCCAAGTCAACCACCTAGGATCAGAACAGTGATGCTTTTCAGGCCCCAGGTAAGTCTGTTCCTCATTCTGATAACTAATTTAGGCAGGTTGTCAAACAAAAAGGGCAGCCCTTGCAGGAGGACTACAGTGGTGAAGAGAATGCAGGGATTCGTGTCTTGAGTACGTGGAACACCCCAGCTTCTCAGGCAACATAATGCTGACATGAGCTTGCCTGGGTTGGTATCCCAGCTCTGCCACTCACTCAGAATTTTAAGCAAGTTACTTACTCTGATGTTCTCCTTGTTAGAATGGGGATAATAGTAGTATATACCTTATAGAAGGTATAGAACCTTATGAAGATTAAATAAGCTTACCTATACAAAATACTTATAATGGCTCCTATTTCAGTTATACTCATGGGATTTTAATTTATGGAGATCACCAAGTAAAAACATGGGAAGGCTAATGCCATCAAAAGGTTTTTATTACTTACATATTCCCCAGAGGAGAAGGCACAACAAATCACATAGGGCCACATGGAGAAACATGGGGAAAGCAGTGAGATGGAAGCCTGGCCCAGAGCCTTTATTGCTTTCCATGGGAAAGGCAAGGCCGGGCAAGGGAAACTGCTTAGGATTGGCTGGTTTGAATAATCTGGTGGACTCCAAGCTATAGGGGTGGCCGCTTATTGTCTGGTACCTGGCCTGGGTGATTTAGGGCAGGGAGAATATTGACTTGATGTGGGGGAGTTAAATAACTAGGAGGTGGCTGGGGTATAGACTTGGGATTGGTTGGTTTGTACATGAAAAGCATGTTTTCAGGCAAGTTGCTTATTTTTTAAATTCAATTTTTTATTGAAGAACATTGACATACAATATTGTATTAATTTCAGGTTATAACATAGTTGATATTTACATACATTATGAAATATATACATAGATTTGGTATTTGTGTACTTTACAAAATGGCCACCACAATTAAGTAGTCATTATCTGTCACCATAAAAGTTGCTACCATATTGTTGACTACATTCCCTACGTTGTACATTGCATCCTGTGTCTTATTTATTTTGTAACTGGAAGATTGTACTTCCTAATCCCCTTCACCTATTTTGACCATCCCCCAACCCTTTGCCCCTCCAGCAACCATCAGTCTGTTCTCTATATGAGTCTGTTTCAGTTTTGGTTTTTTGTTCATTTGTTTTGTTTTTTAGATTCCAAATGTAATTGAAGTCATATAGTATTTGTTTTATCTCTGGGAATTAGCTAGCCCTGGGAGGGGCAGTCTCTCCTCAGCCAACTAATCCCCACATGTCAAAACACCATAAAATATTAAAAATATGATTTACACACTAGCCCATGGAAAGTGTTGTATAAATGTTAGCTACTCTTTGGCAAGAGACACTCAGCCATGTCGGAAGTCAAAGACAAGGAGATTTCAGATAAGGCTCATTGTGAAGGTTTGAGTTGCTTGATTCTACAAGTGGCAGAGAAGTTCAGGAAGCTTAGAAAAACTTCTGCCCAGAATTTTTCTGTTGGTTTATGTTTCCCCTGGTTCTGGAAAGCTCTACTTCAATTTCAGTTCCTGACACTATTCTGTTGACTTAGTGAGCAATGTCTTGAGTTAAGGATTATATCTCTTTGTGTCTGCTTTTGTTTTTTATGGAAACCAACTTAAATATGTTCTTGATCACATTCTTGGTTTAACCAAGGTACTAAAACCTTTCTGACATAAATCAGCAATCTTTAAGTGAGATAATACTAAGCTAATACCACCAACCCAGAGTAGCCAAATAAATAAAAGTATAGAGGTGGGTGTGAGCAAAATATGTTGGTAGCATAGAGTATCAAGGAGACATGGTAGGGAGTTATAGCAATACAATCTTGAGGTAATGGTTATATCAGTCCTTCCTGATACCATCTGAAAATAGCCCTCTATCTTGATCAATGGCTCATTTTATCTGGCCCAGGCCTTAGGGCATAACTTGCTTTCTAGGTCGGTACAGGCCTTGCAGGTTGAAGCTCTCCTAGATTGCTCTTGACCTCATGAAGGAGAAGTTTCATAAATAATTGAACAAGTAGTAGAAAGAAATGGAATGGAGATGAACCAATTGGTTTGAGAATTCTTTCAAAAAATACCTGTGGGACTTTACAGCAACTGATTAGATGTAAGGAATGAAAGGGCAGGGAACTGACTTTGAGAAATTGTTGTTACCACTAAGAAATGAAGTTCATTGAAAGGAAGTTGATTTGGAGAGTAAAGTGAATCCATATCCAGACTTACAGTATTTGAAATGATGTGATACCTAATTAGATATGCCCCATAGGTAAGAGGAAGCATGAGCCTAGATAAGAAGATTATCAGGATAGAAATGGTTATAAAATTAGTGAGTTAGGAATAGGGTAGCTGAGATCATGTCCATTGGGTGTAGTGGGAAGTCAGGAGAGAATACTGGAGAAGAAAGAAACCAAATGTTCAGAAGTGGAAGATCCAGGGTGGTAAACTACCTAGACAGAATTCGCAGAACAAAGGTCACGAAGCAGAGAGCAGGCAACTAGGTCTTAGGTTACCTGAGAGGAAAATTGGTCAATTGAATGTGGCAACACAGGAGTCGTTGGCAGGAACAGTGTGAGTGGTGAGGTGAGGAAGCCACATTTCAACAACTGAACACTCTATCTAGGTGGAATTAAAGTGACTGGTATAGATCACTGAAGAAGTTTCACAAGGAAGAGATGGGCTGAACCCACAGATATTACTCAGATCTGAAGAAGTTTCACAAGGAAGAGATGGGCTGAACCCACAGATATTACTCAGTATAGTCTTTCTCTTTTGAAAGTGTTAAATATGATTTGAAGTAATTCATAGATAATCTCTTTTGGGAAAGAAAATCTGTCATCTGTGAGAGTTCTTTAATTGAACTTCAAGATTAATGTCAAAGTAGTTGAGAAATATAGTGAAGTTATTTTAGAGAATATTTTTATTGAACAATCTTACTCAGAACTCTGTTTAAGCAAAAAAAAAAAAAGAAGAAGAATCTGTCTGCCATCTTGCTAACATCGGGTACAACAAAAATATCACATGAAAAGGATAAAAAGAATCTTATGTTGTGTTACTCTCATATGTATATTATTATGATTCATGGGGATAATATAAAAAATAATTGGCTTTCACAAAGTTAGAAAGTTCTACTATGATTTTCAGCTGCCACTCTCTTGGGCAACTTCGTGGAATTTTATTGAGCAAATGAACGGTAATAATAAATATTTGTATAATTCTCAGTATTCATGTTGGGATGTTGTGTTATGAACATTGTGAGGTATATTACAAGTAATCTGTTATTAAGAAAAGTTAAAGGACCAATTTTTAATCACAGCTGACTTCTTTGCAGAAATTGACAAGCAGACCCTAAAATTAATAGAGAAATTCAAGGGACTTAGAATAGCCAAATAATTCAAAACAATCTTGAAAAAGAAGAATAAATTTGGAGAATTCGAGCTTCTGATTTTCAAAGCTTATTACAAAGCTACATTATTCAAGACAGTGTGGTAGTGGGACAAGGATAGACATATACATCAGCTGAATAGAATTGAGACCCAGAAATAAACTTTCAATTTTTGGTCATTTGATTTTCAAGAAAGACAATTCAATTGGAAAGAATAGTTTTTCGATAAACGATGCTGAGACAATTGAATATCCATATGCAAAAAAGTCAATTTTGTCCTCCATCTCAGGTCATATACAAAAATTAACTAGGGGCGCCTGGGTGGCTCAGATGATTAAGCATCTGACTTCGGCTTAGGTCATGATCTCAGGGTCCTGGGATTGAGCTTTATGTGGGGCTCGCCACTCAGCAGGGAGTCTTTTTGTCCCCCTGCCTCTCCCTACCACTCATGCTCTCTCTCTCAAATAAATAAAGTCTTCAAAAAAAAAACTTATTTTAAAAAATTATGGACATTGAGGAGGGTATGTGCTATGGTAAGTGCTGTGAAATGTGTAAGCCTGAGGATCCACAGACATGTACCCTGGGGCAAATAATACATTATGTGTTAATTAAAAAAAAAAATTAAAAATTAAAAAAAAATAAAAAAATAAAAATGAATCAAAGGTCTAAATCTAAGCACTAAAACCAGAAAACTCTTAGAAGAAAACATAGGTGTAAACCTAGAATTAGCAACAGTTTGGTATGCAGAAGCAACCAAAGAAAAATAAATTAGATCTTTTCTTTTTTTTAATAAATTAGATCTTATTGAAAATAAAAATGTACTTCAAAGGACACCACTGAGAAAGTGAAAAGACAATTCACCTAATGGGAGATAATACTTGTAAATCATATGTTGGATAGAGACTAGAATGCAAAATATATAAAGAACACTTTCAACTCAAACATAAAAAGACAAATAACCCAACTAAAATATGGGTAAAGGATCTGAATAGACATTTCTCCATCGGAAGATGAAAATTTCAGCAAAATTCTAGAAGATGGAAAATGAACAAGTGTTACTTGTGACATAACAAAGGAATCCGCTGCCCAGAATAAGTTCCAAGGGGGTGCTGTATAGCAAAGAGACAGATGTGCCTGGCAAACCCAAGAATGTTTTGGAGTCTGAGTCCTACGTGTAAGGGCAGGAATGAGAACTGCTGATAAGAACAAGGAATTTATTTGAGGTTTTAAAACATGTGCAAAGGCAGCAGGTCATGTAAGACCCACCCTCTTCCCCAACAACCTGGGATGGAGGGTTTGGGGAAAGATTCTTTTCTAAAAGGTTAAACATCTTCTGTTCACTTTCCTGATACAGGTTTATGTAGCATGTGCTTTTTGTTGCCTACACCACATGCCCTGAGCCCAGCTTGGGCTATAGTAGCAGCTCTGGTAGACCGTTCCCATGTACAAGTTCTCGCAGCCTAGGAGAGGGAAGTCTGCCATCCCTCCACACCAGTAGTCCAGAAACATTCCTAGGAGCAGACCACAGTGGAGGATGGGAATCAGCAAGAAAATGCTCTAACTTCCCATCCTCAGACGGACCGTTCTGAGGCTCATCTTGTATGGTTCTTTAGAGGGTCCTGAGAGGGACTGAACCCCAATTGCCCATGCAGAACTAGCTTAATGACACATCCTTTATCAGCAATTCCTCTTCACCTGTGTCAATCTCTTTATTCGCTCATATCTGCTTCCTGATACCACCTCCTACACTGAAGTCCTTATTTCAGACTTTGCTTTGTGAGAAATTTAAACTAAAATACTTGTTTAGAAGTATGTAAGTACACACACACACACACACACACACACACACACACATTTCTACTAAGAAGGGGCAGGAGGCAGAAGACAACTTCACATACTCAGTTAACCAAATTAACTTTCACACATGTTATATGTGATATAATGTAAAAATATTTGGGGACTTGTGTTAGAAGGTTGACTCTACCTTGAAGTACTATTAACATAAGGATTTATCTAGGTTGATTCAAGGACATGGACTCCACCAGGCCTTCCTGTCACCATAGCAGGTGCCAGTAATGTAACTTTTTTTTGTTGGTTTTCTTTGTCAAATTAAATCTTTTCTAAGATGAGTGGTATGTTCGATATCAGTCACTCATTTTTTTTTTAAGGATTCATGCCATAAGTTTATTTACAAACATATTGAGTATGTTGAATTCAAGAGTTTGATCCATTTTTCAAAGAGACTGCACCTCTTAAAATGTTCCTTTCCACATCTGTTTGATGGATCAAGTAAAACATCCTTATTTCTTAAGCAGTTGATGTCTTACTATAAAAAAGGGTGCAGCGAATCCAGATCTAAAGTACAAAGTCATCATAAGTAGTAATCGCCACTTGTTTTCCACTGAAAATGGCAAATTCTTCCCTGGGCCCTCCTTATAGTGGCTCCTACGGACCACAGAGGTTGTGAACCTCCGGATGCTCTGTCCCAACATAGCGCCGTTGGAGGGTCTGCAAAAGGCTCAGAACCCTAAGACGGTACAAATGGCAGCACCACCAAGTCCTCCTGTTTTCACGACCTTGTTCCCCGGCCTCAGTCATTCTTCATGGCTCCGTTCTCTTTCTGTGTGTTTTACCAGGATTCCAGAGCTTATTCAGTTCTAGGATAAATAGGGGAGAAACCTCTGGCCTTTAGTCTATTGTGATCACTACTGAAGATTTGCTCAAGGCCCAGGTTCATTTAGTCCATGAGTTCTGCCCCAGGACCATAACTCATTAGACCGCATTAGACATAAGGTAGATGGTTCAGTTGTGCCCACTAAGCCACAAGGGCCCTTGCTGCAGATCACTAAACCATGGCTCCCAGGGCTCTGCCCTGGCTTTATGCAGCCACCTGTATCTCCCCAGTACACTGCCTTTGAGTGGTTCTGATTTCTACCATTAAAAGAAGCCCACTAATTCTGCATTTCTCCCCTGGTCTTCTCTCACTTCTCTTACGAAGCTTTTCACTTCTCCAATCCTTGAAAAACCCTCAGGCTTCCTTTCCTACTTTCTTTAATAAAGGGCTTAACAGCTTATTAAGAAGCTCTAGATATTTTAAGCGCTGAGAACCCAACCTTAACATCATAAAGAATATTTTCTGGGTCTTTCGACCCAGTCTTAGTCTAGCTCCCAATCTTTAGAAAAGTAGTAGTCAGTCCCTCAGGGTTATGCAACATTCTGCTTCTAAGCAGCAGAAAATAAATAACCTTGTTAAGTGTTTATATGCAATCTTGCCCCGTTTAATTCTCAATAATTCATCCTGCTGCACACTTGTCTTGGTTGAAGTGGCAATGCTAATGTTTCCTGGTTAATCCAGAGGTTAATTGGCCCTTCTCGGCAGGAGAAAAATGGTACGAAGAGGTAATAACCAAATTATCTGAGCATATTTGCATATGTTGCCCTTAGAAGCTTGGTAAAAGAAGCTTAGCGAGACAATCTAGGGAAATTCTCTCACATATATAATAAATGTTTTGACAGGATAAAATGGCCCCTATTTAGTAGAATGCTTAAGGGAAGATACCATGAATCTAGGCCATATCCTCAGCTTACATCGTAAGTCAAGGACAAGGAAATGTTGAACACATCTAGCTTATGGATAATGCTAGGTTGGTTACTCTGGTTAAGTCCCAGCAGAGAAGGTTAAAATAAAACTACAGATTTATCATGGGACCACATCTCATTAGATGGTCCCTTTTAATAGACAACTGGGATGTTGACGAACTTCTTTACAGTAAGCTTCAGGAGCATTACATTTTTAAGATTTTATTTTTAAGTAATCTCTACACCCAACGTGGGGCTCAAACTCAACAACCCTAAGATCATGACCTGAACCAAAATCAAGAGTCAGATGCTTAACTGACTGAGCCACCCCAGGAAGATCTTTTCTATTTTCTTGACTTCATCCTGCTGAATTGTTTCATGGTTCTCTATTAATGTGGCCATCATAAACTATTTTATGTTTTTATTTCATAAATTTCATTGTTCATTGTCAAAAAAGAGGGAAATTATAGATGAAAATATATAAATACCTTTAACAGCTCCTTAGAGTTAACTACTATTGATTATATATGCTATCTAAAGTTTTCTGTATAAAGACACAGACATTTCTGTTGGGTGGGGAGAAGGTAGGCTCAAATGGCATGTACTATTTGTGACTTGCTATCCTGAACAACTGGCTAAAACAAACAAACAAATAAACAGAAATGGCTTACTGTGGTTACAGCATAGACTCCACAGTTATTTGAAATATATCAGAGACCCACCTAGGCTGGGTTCTTCAAAAGACCCCAAAGAATTGGGTGGGTCTTGGAAGTTTGTCAGGTCAGTTCTGAGACTAAAACAGGAGGAAGAGAGGCATCTCTCTCTTTTCCCACAGTCCCCCTCACCTCCAAGATTTTAAGAGCTGTGTCATAAAATTAAGCTCAGAACACAAGTCTAGGCACCTGGGTGGCTCAGTCAGTTAAGCGTCTGCCTTAGGCTCAGGTCATGATCCCAGGGTCCTGAGATCCAGCCCCACACAGGCTCCCTGCTCAGCAGAGAGTCTGCTTCTCCCTCTGCCTCTCCCCCTGGCTTGTGCTCTTTCTCTCTCACTTCCTCTCTCAAATAAATAAATAAATAAACTTAAAAAAAAAAAAAAAAAAGGACACAACTCTAGAATGACTGTGCCTCCCTCACAGTCCCAAACCTGAGGTTAAGAAAATGCCAGAGAACAGAGGAGCCATCAGAAAGGCCAATTCTACTCTTTGGTTTCACCTATAAAACTCTTCCTACCTTATTGAACAGTAGCTTCCTTTAGCCTGTTTTGTTTTTGGTGAACTAAACAGTGTGATTCCAATTTAATTCTTCTTTGCACAGTCCAGGATTGATGTGTTTGGGATTTTCTTAGAGGTGTAATGGGAAAGCTCCAGAATAGCGGTGCAGGGACACCATATCATGTTTAAGGATTCCCAGGGCTGGCTCTGGATATATTTTCACAGAAAGTAGTATAATACGTAATTAAGGGCATGGCCTCTTGGGTCAAGACTGTGGAGTCTCCATTCTGGCTCTGCTGTTTACTAATTGTGTGACACAACCAGGACAAGTTACTTATCCTCCCTGTACCTGTTTTGTCATTTGAAAAATAACAATGAAATCAAAGAGGGAGACAAACCATGAGAGTCAGACTTTTCACTATAGGAAACAAACTGAGGGTTGCTGGAGGGGAGGTGGGTGGGAGGATGGGGTAACTGGGTGATGGAAATTAAGGAGGGCACATGATGTGACGAGCACCGAGTGTTATATGCAACTGATGAATCACTAAACTCTCCCTCTGAAATTAATAATACACTATATGCTAATTAATTTAATTTAAAATTTTTAAAAAGAGAAAACAGTCATTATGTCTATACTACCCAAAGCATTCTACACATGTAATATAATCCCAGCATTACATTTGCTATGGAACCACAAAATTTGTATGGAACCACAAAAGAAAAAGACCCCAAATAACCAAAGCAATCTTGAAAAAGAAAAGCCATGCTGGAAGCATCACAATTCCAGACTTCAAACTATATTACAAAGCTCTAGTCATCAAGACAGTATGGTACTGGCACAAAAACAGACACATAAATCAATAGAACAGAATAGAAAACCTAGAAATGAACCCGTAACTTTATGGTCAACTAATATTCAACAAAGCAGGAAAGAACATCCAATGGAAAAAATACAGTCTCTTCAACAAATAGTGTTGGGAAAACCAGACAGCAACATGCAAAGAAGGAAACTGTACTTTCTTACACCTGCATAAAAATAAATTCAAAATGGATGAAAGACCTAAATGTGAGACAGGAAACCATTAAAGTCCTAGAGGAACTGAGTACAGGCAGTAATTTCTCTAATGTTGGCTATAGCAACATTTTTCTAGATATGTCTCCTGAGGCAAGGGAAACAAAAGCAAAAATAAACTATTGGGACTTCATGAAAATAAAAAGCTTCTGCAAAGCGAAGGAAACAATCAGCAAAACTGAAAGGCAGACTATGAAATGAGAGAAAATAATTACAAATGACATACCCAATAAAGGTTAATACCCAAAAGATATAAAGAACTTACACAACTCAACGCCCAAAAACAAATAATCCAGTTAAAAAATGAGCAGAAGACATGAATAGACACTTTTCCAAAGAAGACATACAGATGGCCAATAGACACATAAAAATGGTGCTCAACATTACTCATCACCGGGGAAATACAAATGAAAACAACAATGAGATGTCACCTCACACCTGTCACAATGGCTAAAATTAACAACACAGGAAACAACAGATGTTGGAAAGGATGTGGGGAAAGGGGAACCCTCTCCCACTATTGTCAGGAATGCAAACTGGTGCAGCCACTCTGGAAAACAGTATGAAGATTCCTCAAAAAGTTAAAGATAGAACTACCCTATTCAGCAATTGCACTACTGGGCATTTACCCCCAAAATACAAAAATATTAATTGAAAGGGATACATGCACCCCTATGTTTGTAGCAGCATTACTTACAATTGCCAAATTATGGAAATAGCCCAGTGTCTGTTGGCTGATGAATGGGTAAAGAGGATGTAGTGGGTAAATATGTATATATTTATATTTGTAATATATTTATTTATAATTAATTATAATTATGATATTTATTATGTATTTATAATATTGTATATTTACAATGAAATATTACATTGCAATGGAATATTACATTACAATGGAATATTACACAGTCATCAAAACTTATGAAATCTTGCCATCTAGAACAACACAGATGGAGCAAGAGAGTATTATGCTAAGCAAAATCAGAGAAAAACAAATACCATATGATTTCACTCATATGTACAATTTAAGAAACAAAACAAACAAGCATGGGAGGAAAATATATAGTAAGAGGCAAAACAAGAAACAGACTTTTAACTATAGAGAACAAACTGATGGTCACCAGAGGGGAAGTGGGTGGGGGGATGGGTTAAATAGATGATGGGGATTAAGGAGTGTGCTTGTTGTGATGAGCACTGGGTGTTGTAAGGAAGTACTGAATCATTAAATTCCATACCTGAAACTAATTTTACATTGTATGTTAACTAACTGGAATTTAAATAAAAACTTAAAAAAAAAAAAAAGAAATAGTGAAGGATTCCAAAAAACAAATAGCTAGTGGTAACATATAGAGGACAAGTTAGGGGATGTGGATTATAAAGAAGTAGATGAGTGTATGTGAAATTAAGATTTCTCAATGTATAATTTTTTTAAAACCTTCAAACCAAGTGAATGCAGCACTTATTCAAAAATAACTAAATTGAATTTTTAAACATTTTGCCCTCTGCTCCAGGTAGCCCCTCCCAATGCTAACCTAGTTCTTTTTTCTCTCCTCATTAAAAAATGCTTGGAGTTGTTTCATTGCTGTTTTTATTCCCTTACTTCTCACTCATCAATCTGCTTTCTGCCCCCCATTGTGCAAACAAATTGCTCTTACCTATTGTCTCCAGTGACGCCAATATTGCTAAATCTAGTAAACATTTTTCAGTCTTTCTCTAACATAACCGCCTGGCAACATTTGGCAAACAACCTCCCTTCTGACACATCCTCTTCCCTTGACTTTAATGTCTCCATGCAACCCTAGTTTCCTCCTGTCTCTCTGGATGCCCTTCTCTTTCTTCTCCCCTTCTGCCTCCCCTTCTTTTTCCTCTTTTACCCAAACATTAAATATTGGATTTCCTCAAAACTCTCTTGTAAACCTCTTCTTTATCCCTAAGGGACTTCACTCAGAACTAGACTCAGTTGATTATTGTGACATCCGTATCCATATTTCCAAACCCTGTCTCGGGCATTCTGTTCCTGGCAGCTCCCTCTGGCCAAGAACTATGTCTAGAGGCAGACTCACTTGTTGATCTAGCCGCTAAACTTCTGGCAGCTGTGGAAGGGAAGTCTGGAAGGAGCATCACAGTATCCACTGAGGATATATGTATTGTGAATATTTTCTCCCAGTATATGATTTGCCTTTTCATTTTCTTTTCACTGTCTTAAGGAATGGCTAGTTTAACTTTTTATGAGGTATAATTAACTTCTTTTCTTTTATGTTAAATTCTTTTCTTCAATAAAGTTTTTTTAAGTTTTTCATTATGGTAAAAAACACATAACATAAAATTTACCATCTCAACCATTTTAAAGTGTACAGTTCAGTAGTGCTAAGTAATTCACATTGTTATGAAACAGATCTCCAGAACTTTTTCATCTTGTAAATCTAAAGCCCTATACCCATTAAACAATAACCCTTCCCATTCCTCCTCCCCAGCCCCTGGCAACCTCAATTCTACTTTTTATCTCTGTGATTTTGACTACTCTGTATACCTCATATAAGTGAAATCATACAATATTTGCCTTTTGGTGACTAGCTTATCTCATTTAGTATAGTGAATATAGCGAAATATAGTGAATATAGTGAAAGTTCATCCATGTTCTAGCATGTGACAGAATCTCTTTCCTTTTTAAGGCTGAATAATATTCCATTGTATGTATATACCACACTTTGCTTATCCATTCATCCATCAGTGGACATTTGAATTGCTTCTACTTCTTTTCTATTATGAATAGTGCTGCTATGAACATTAATGTGCGACTATCTCTTTGAAACCCTGCTTCCAATTTTTATGGATATATACCCAGAGGTGGGATTGCTGGATCATATGGTAGTTCTATTTTAAATTTTTTTGAGGAAGCTCCATATTGTTTTCCATAGTGCTTGAACTATTTTTACAATCTCACTAATCATGTGTAAGGGTTCAGATTTCTCCATATCCTCTCCAACTCTGGTTATTTTCTGTTATTTATTTTTTTTTCATAGGAGCCATCCTAGCAGGTATGAGGTTATTTAGTGCTTTTCGTGTCTTCTTTAAGAAATATTTACCTATTTCAAGGTCACAAATATATTCTTCCACACTTAAAATTTTGGCTTTTACATTTAAGTCTATGATACATCTAGAATTAATTTTAGTGTATGGTACGAGGTATGTGTCAAGGTTCATTTTTTTCAGTGAATATCCAGTTACTCTGGCACTATTTGTTGAAAAAACCTTTCCAGTCTACATTAAATTTTCTTGACACCTTGGCAAGTTTCTTTTGGCATGGTTTTAAGAAGCATCCCATGTCAATCTGTGGAGAAACAAGTACACCTTTAGCACTCATTTGTAGCCTAGGATGCAATGAAGGGGGCAGATGCTGGCATCCCTCCTACAAGGTGAGGTGTTATTCATAGGGACTCCTTAGAGGGATGCCTCTGGTCACTTTGACAACAAGAAATCCTTCATGGGATGCCACCTGGGAGTTAGGGGGGATTTTTTGCTAATGGATCTTCTCTACTTTTTTTCTCTACTTTTCTAGGAACATGGAATCTTATTCTTCAGTCCCCAAGGATTCTTCCTTGGGATGCCTTTTAACCCACTGGAATCAATTTGGATTGAAAATTTAAGAAAGAATAAACTGATCTTCTGTAACATTGCATGGCCTCAGTATTCCTCAGGAAACGAGGGAAAATGGTGCTTTAATGGGACATTAAACTTCAGTAGATCTAACTATCAGTTAGATCTCTCCTGCAAAAAAAAGGAGGGGGACAAATGGATTGAGGTGCCCTATGTCCAGGCCTTTATGGCCATAAATCAAGACCCCAACCTAAGGCTTCTTCTTTTTTTTTTTTTTAAGATTTTATTTATTTATTTAAGAGAGAGACATACAGAGCACAAGCAGAGGGAGCTGCAGGCAGAAGGAGAAAAAGGCTCCCCGCTGAGCAAGGAGCCTGATGCAGGACTCAATCCCATAATCCCAGGGTCCTGGCATTATGATCTGAGCTGAAGACAGACACTTAACTGACTGAGCCAAGACATCGCCCAACCTAAGGCTTCCTGCAGAATGTGCCTAACCACCAACCAAGTTAGTAAACCCCCTCTGGACATACTGGATGATGATTTCCTAAATAGGCCCATTCCTCTTAATAAACCTGGGCTACTGGAGGAATCACTGGCCAATCTAAACAAAGAGGATACTGGCTCTGTTACCAACCTCTCTCATAAACCTCAAAACCCCTTTGCTCTCAGCCCAGCTGAGCATACTAGGAACAGAACTCCCTATCTTCCAGGAGTTCCATCTAAATCTGGATTGCATCCTCTTAGGGAGGTTGCTGATGGAGAAATGGGCACAGTTAAAGTCCATTAGCAGACCTGACTCAGATAAAACAACAATTAGAGTGATATTCCAAAAACCCTTCTCAATTTATTGAGGGCTTTCAGCAGTTATCTACTATGTTTGATTTGACCTGGTAAGATATATACATTGTATTAACTCCTTGTTGCACCCCTGAGGAAAAGGCGCTCAAGAATTTGCTGATGAACTAGCAGCCAGAGAAGAGATTGTTATCCGATGGGGGAAACTCCTGTTCCCAATACTGAACCTCACTGGAATTACCAAGAAGATGGACAGGGAAGGGAAAGACGAGACCATATGAGCACTTGTTTAATAGAAGAAATGAAAAAAAGATTCTCTAAACCTATAAACTTTGATAAAATTCAGGAAGTTACTCAAGGAGCTGATTAGAATCCAGCTCTATTTGAGGGTTGTTTGAAAACATCCATAAATATACAAAGCTGGACCCAGTCTCACCTGAGAGAACAACTATACTACACATGCATTATATTTTATTGTATGGTATTGTATTGTATTATTATTAACATATAATGTATTATTGCTTCAGGGGTACAGGTCTTTGATTCATCAGTCTTACACAACACACAGTGCTCACTGCAACACATACCCTCCCCAATGTCCATCACCAGCCACTCCATCCCCTCTCCTCCCCTCCTCTCTAGCAAACCTCAGTTTGTTTCCTGAGATTAAGAGTCTTTTATGGTTTGTCTCCCTCTCTGGTTTTGTCTTGCTTCATTTTTTCCTCTTTTCCACTAAGATCCTCTACCTTGTTTCTTAAATCCTGCATATCAGTGAGATCATATGATAATTGTCTTTCTCTGATTCACTTATTTTGCTTAGCATAATACCCTCTAGTTCCATCCACATCATTGCAAATGGCAAGATTTCATTTTTTATGGCTGCGTAATATTCCTCTGTGTGTGTGTGTGTGTGTGTGTGTGTGTGTGTGTGTGTGTGTGTATCACATCTTTATCCATTCATCTGTTGATGAACATCTGGGCTGTTTCCATTCTTTCCATAGTTTGGGTACTGTGGACGTTGCTGCTATAAACATTGGGGTGCAGGTGCCCCTTTAGGTTACTATATTTGTATCTTTGGGGTAAATACCCAGTAGTGCAATTCCTGGGTCATAGGGTAGCTCTATTTTCAAGTTTTTGAGGAACCTCCATACTGTTTTCCAGAGTGGCTGCACCAGCTTGCATTCCCACCAACAGTGTGGGAGGGTTCCCCTTTCTCTGCATCCTCACCAACATCTGTCGTTTCCTGACTTGTTAATTTTAGCCATTCTGTCTGGTGTGAGGTGCTATCTCATTGTGGTTTTGATTTGTATTTCCCTGATGCCAAGTGATGTAGAGCACCTTTTCATGTGTCTGTTGGCCATTTGGATGTCTTCTTTACAGAAATATCTGTTCATGCCTTCTGCCCATTTCTTGATTGATTATTTGTTCTTTGGGTGTTGAGTTTAATAAGTTCTTTATAGATTTTGGATACTAGCCCTTTATCTCAATGTCATTTGCAAATATCTTCTCCCATTCTGTCAGTTGTCTTTTGATTTTGTTGACTGTTTCCTTTGCTGTGCAAATGCTTTTTATCTTGATGAAGTTCCAATAGTTCATTTTTGTCTTTGGAGATGTATCTAGCAAGAAGTTGCTGTGGCCAAGATTGAAGAAGTTGCTGCCTGTGTTCTCCTCTAAGATATCGATGGATTCCTGTCTCACATTTAGGTCTTTCAACCATTTTGAGTCTATTTTTGTGTATGGTGTAAGGAAATGGTCCAGTTTCATTCTTCTGCATGTGGTTGTCCAATTTTCCGAACACCATTTGCTGAAGAGACTTTTTTCCACTGGGTACTCTCCCTGTTTTGTCAAAGATTAGTTGACCATAGGGTTGAGGGTCCATTTCTGAGTTCTCTATTCTGTTCCATTGGTCTACGTGTCTGGTTTTGTGCCAGTACCATACTGCTTTGATGACTACAGCTTTGTAATAGAGCTTGAAGTCCAGAATTGTGATTCCACCAGCTTTGGTTTTCTTTTTCAACATTCCTTTGGCTGCTCAGCGTCTTTTCTGGTTTCATACAAATTTTAGGATTATTTGTTCCAGTTCTGTGAAAAAAATTGATGTTATTTTGATAAGGATTGCATTGGATGTGTAGATTGCTCTAGGGAGCATAGACATTTTAATAATATTTGTTCTTCTAATCCATGAACATGGAACATTTTTCCATTTCTTTGTATCTTCCTCAATTTCTTTCATGAGTATTGTATAGTTTTCTGAGTACAGATCCTTTGCCTCTTTGGTTAGATTTATTCCTAGGTATCTTATGGTTCTGGGTGCAATTGTAAATGGGATCAACTCCTTAATTTCTCTTCCTTCTGTCTCATTGTTGGTGTATAGAAATGCAACTAATTTCTGTGCATTGATTTTCTATCCTGCCACTTTACTGAATTCCTGTATGAGTTCTAGCAGTTTTGGAGCGGAGTCTTTTGGGTTTTCCACGTAAAGTATCATATCATCTGCAAAGAGTGAGAGTTTGACTTCTTCTTTGCTAATTCAGATGCCTCTTATTTCTTTTTGTTGTCTGATTGCTGAGGCTAGGACTTCTAGTACTAAGTTGAGTAGCAGTGGTGATAGTGGACAGCCCTGCCGTGTTCCTGACCTTAGGGGAAAAGCTGTCAGTTTCTTCCCCATTGAGAATGATAATCGCTGTGGGTTTTTCATAGATGGCTTTTATGATATTCTTCCAGAGAAGAATAGATGAATGAGAGAACAAAATGTTAAAAGGGTAACAATGACCCCAGAAAAATATACACTAATGAAATCAGAAGAGACCTGAAACTGGGGGGAGAAGAAAGGAAAAATACATATATATGATTAGGCTGATGAATAGAACAGAGCCACACACTTGATTTTGGGTGTATGTTGGTCTATTAAAAGAAACTGCCTCCCAAAATTTAAAGAAAGAAAGAAAAAAATATATATGTATATGTAAAAATAAGGGTAAACATGATGAAAGGATGTAATATTACTGTAGAGATGAAAATTTAAAAAGATTCTTAAAAAGGAATTGATAAGAAGTTGGTTAAAAGAAGAAAAAAAAGGGGAGAGAAGGTGATCAGGCAGGAGACTAGAACAAAGCCATGCACTAGATTTAGGGTATATTTTGGTCTGTTAGAAGAAACTGTATCCCAAAATTTTAAAGAAAGAAAAACTTATATGTATACAAAAAATAAGGTTAAATACAATGAAGGGATAGAATATGACTATAAAAATGAAAATTAAAAAGGATTTTTAAAAAGGTATTGATGAGGTAAAATAGTTAAGATAGGTTAAAATAGAAAAGAGGAAAATTTCAAGAAAAATAGAAAAGGAAATAATGAAAAATTTAAAAATTTAACTTTGAAGGACTAAAGAAGCATGGGGAAAAAAGCCATGAATTCTGTGTGCTATATTCCCCTAGCACTGGTGTTTTGCAGTTCTCATTGATCAGTAAACTTGGTCTTGGCTGGATGTTCTTGCTGATCTTCTGGGGGAGGGTCCTGTTGAAGTGATTCTCAAATGTCTTTGCCCGAGGCGGAATTGCACCACCCTTGCCAGGGGCCAGGCTAAGTAATCTGCTCAGTTTTGCTCTTGGTAGCTTTTGTTCCTGAACACTTTTCCGTACAGCTTTGGAGGACAGGAATGAAAATGGAGGCCTCCCAATCCCCAGCCCCAGAGGAGCTGAGAGCTCGGGCCCCCCTGCCTCAGTGTGCCCTCAGAGAAAAGCAGTCAGTCCCTCCTGTCTCCCTGGTCTCCGGCCACACTCCATGCTCACCAGGCCTGTGAACAAGCATTTCTGTCTCTGGTGCACGGCCCCATTTGGAGTCTCCAAACCCAGCAGATTCTTGCCACACACTCCTACGCCGCTCCTCCCGGTGGAGGAAGAAGGGGGTCTCCCCAGATCTGCTGCTTGTGGGGTCTCTGCTTGAAGAGTAGTGGCCCGACTGTGCCTCGGATTGTGGTTTAAGGTAACCCTGAACTGAGAGCCCACTCCTTGGCTCTGTCTCTACATCTGGCTTCCCTGCTCCGATACCTGGGAGCTCTGCCACACTCAGACACCCTGGTCTTTCTGTGACCCCGTGGGTCCCGAGACCACACTGTCCCAGCGAGGGCTCCACCACCCGCTTCATCTCTGGAGCGATGTCCCTCAGTGGAGCAGACTTCTAAAAGCTCCGATTTTGTGCTCTGCTGTTCTACTGCTTTCTGGGAGCTGGCCCCTCCCCCCGTGGTCTCTCTTCCCATATGTCGCCTCAGATTCACTTCTCAACATGTCCTACCTTCCAGAAAGTGGTCGCTTTTCTGTTCATAGAATTGCTGCTATTCTCTTCGATCTCCTGTTGAGTTTGTAGGTGTTCAGAAAGGTTTGATAACTAGCTGAATTTCTGGGACCAGACAAAATTCAGGTCTCCCATTCCTCCACCATCTTGCTCTGCCAATAATCTTCCCAATTTAAAACAAAGATGGACACAATCTGTTTTTCACTGGTATGACCATTTGACGTCCATTTTTGTACCCTCTCTAGGGTTGGAAAGTGTAATTTGGCATATGGAAGCCCTTAATAAATACACCATAAAGGCACTCAGTGATTCACAAAATAGCATCTCTTTACTTAATGCTGAGATCACACAAATGTGCAAAGTGGTTCTACAAAATAGAATGGCTTTCGATGTCCTAACAGCAGCACAAAGAGATACATGTGCCATTATTAAAACAGAATGTTGTGTATACATCCCAGATTATCATAAAAATGTCACAGGACTACTACAGGTATGAATACTCAGATTAAGGCTCTATGAAATCCTTCCCACTCTTTTGATGATCGGCTAAATTCCTGGTTCAGGAGAGGACTATGGTCAACTACTAAGGGTCTCTTTGTTGGACTTCTCATTCTTATAACCATTTTAATTCTAATATGTTACATTTTTCCATGTTTTTCCACTTGGTGCCGAGACTCCATCACTATAATAACTTCACATCAACAGATGGTCCTTACCACCCACAGAGATGCTTCTTTGGTGTCCAAATTGGACTCAGTTGCCTCTGCCTTTTGTAGCTCAAAAGGCAGAGGCAACTGAGCTACAAATGTAAGTCAGGGAGTATCTCCCTGATTTACATTTAATCCACACAGGACCTCCATGAGGTAGTTACCATTACTATCCTCGTTTTACCACTGAAAAAACAGAGGCAGAGAGAGATCAAGTAACTTTCTTGAGTCACACAGCTAGAAGTGACAGAGTCAGGACACAAACCTAGGCAGTCAGTTTTTACCTTCTATGTATACTGTATAAAATTTTTTTATTGGGGTAGGAGGAGTAACCTAGTAAAAACCCAAAGATGAAAGTAAATTATGTGCTCAATGAGTTAATTGTTAAATTGCGAGTTACTAAAAGATGAATGTTCTGGTCGGGCCAGAAGGTGTATTTCAGGATCTTGCCACATTTTCATCACTGATAAAAATCTACAAAGTATTCAATTGCTACAGCAGCATAATCTCATGCAGGATCAAATTTTCTTTGCTTTTCAAATCTGTTGATTTGCTTAGCAATACTTATTATTTCCAGAAATGATGCTCTTATATTATTGTGAATCTAGTAACTTGCTAACACATTACTACAGACCTGGGACAAAGCTAAAAAATGATCACTAATCAGACACTGCTAAATGACAGATCTCCAGATCCTCTCCTATAACTTAAAGCAAGTTGCATTTCTACTGAGATGCACCCATCAGGCGAGCAGTTTTTAAAAATTATATTTCAAGTTAAAAGAATGTGTATGAATGCATAGTCAATTATGATTTAAAAGCAAATGTATAGGAGCGGGAAGATGAAGTAAAAAAGGTTAGGTCATGGGGGAAGGAACAAGTGTGGAGACGAAGATAACTTGCAGGTCCTTGACTAGAATGATCAGGCGTATATCGATGCCATCAACCAGGATGGAAAACAGAGGAGTGGCAGGTTGTGGGGGAAATAATGAACCTGATTTTAGGCACTGAGCTCTGGGGCATGGGAAGGATGTCTAAGTGGGGCTGGCTGGCTGAGTGTTGGAGATACAGGTCTGGGACTTGCCGTGTTTCGGCTGGAGGTGCGGGTGTGTGGAAGTGGTTAGCATATATACTTCCAGTTGTTGAACTCTGGACAAGTTACTCAGCCTCTCTGGGCCTTTGGGTCCTCTTGGATAAAGTAAGGGTGATAATGGTTCCCTTGCGGAGATAGCAGGAGGAGCGAAGCAGCCACTGCATGTAGAGTGCCTGGTCTAGGAGCCTGGCATGGCGTGCGGAGTGAATGAGTGACATTGAGGGGTGCACTGATGACAGAGAGTGACAGGTCTAGTGGCCAGGGGACTTCAGTATCATCAGTCAGAGTGAACACCTCTGAACCGGAGAAGTTGATTTTACACTTTAATAAGTGTAAAGTGCCATTACACTTATTATAATAGTAACCTCGACTAGATTATGTAGATGCAAGTTTTCTCTCTAAATTGCTCCTCTGGAAGTAGACAGAAACCTAGAAGAGAATTAGTGACAGAGAGGAAATAACAGAAATATATTAGGGCTTTAAGGGGATAATAGTTTTGAGAAGTTATTACATAACAGAAGAGGCTATAATAATAATTTGGCTATATTGTAGAATTTGTTTTTCTAAGAATTTTAAATTACTCTCATTTATATTTTTCAGCTATAATTGGCATCTGTAATGTATTAGACACCGTATGGTAGATTACAGAAGGCTTGGGGGCAGAAGGCCTGGGATTGAATTCTGGACCCGTCATTTACTGGCCCCAAGTTCTGCGTTCTATGTGTGGATAACAGCAGCATTACACCCACGCAGTACTTCAAACTTGGAGTCACCTTCCACTTCTCTTTTTCCTTTAACCCCCGCATCCAACTGGTCACCCGGTTCTGACAAGCGGGACCCCCAGCATCTGTTCATTCTGCCTGTTTGTCTGCACTGTCATTGGGCCAGCCGTGGTTGACAGCATCATGATCTCACGTCTGACTCCTCGCACAGCCCCCAACCAGTCCACCTCCTCCACTGTAGCTTCCAACTTGGCTCTGGAGTTATCTTCTTAAAACATGGCTGATTCCGGAAGCAGTGGAAGTGCACAGAGGCTTTAAAAATCCAAATTCTTTGGCGCCTGAGTGGCTCAGTCGGTTAAACATCTGCCTTCGGCTCAGGTCATGATCCCAGGGTCCTGGGATCGAGCCCTGCATTGGGCTCTCTGCTCAGCAGGGAGCCTGCTTCTCCCTCTCCCTCTGCCTGCTGCTTCGCCTGCTTGTGCTCTCTCTCTCTCTGGGTCAAATAAATAAATAAAATCTTAAAAAAAAAAAAAACAACTCTGTAGAATGGCATAGAGACCCTGTAAAATGTGGTCGTGACTTTGTTTCCCAAGTTCAGCCCGATGACTTCACCTGCTGCTCTCTCGAGTCAATGGAATTTCCACCATCCTCTCCCTGCCTGGGTCATCTTTACTCCTGTAGCTTTGCATATGCTGTATTTTCCTCCCTGCAAACTTCATCCTCCTCTACATAGCAAATTGATATACACACTTTTTGAGATTCAACTCATTGCTCTTAGGAAATATTTCCCAATGCTTTCTATCACTTCCTCCTCTGGACTATAATTATTTTACATATTTACAGTGAACACGGAGGTTCTCAAACTTATGTCCCCATATATTTCCGGAACCCAGCCAAGGGTGTGGTACGTAACAGATTTTCAACTTTAAAGTCCTTTCTAAAAAGTCACTGTGGGCAAATCTCTGCTTTTCTGAGCCTCAGGTTCCTCACCTGTAAAGTTGGAATAAAAATACCCACCCTGTAGAGCTCTTGGTAAGTGAAACCCAATAATTTGCATACAAGCACTTTGTAAGCCGTACATTAGTGTAACACTTAACTTTTTTTTTTTTAAAGATTTTATTTATTTATTTATTTGACAGAGAGAGATCACAAGTAGGCAGAGGCAGGCAGAGAGAGAGGGGAAAGCAGGCTCCCCACTGAGCAGAAAGCCCGATGTGGGGCTCGATTCCAGGACGCTGAGATCATGACCTGAGCCGAAGGCAGAGGCTTTAACCCACTGAGCCACCCAGGCGCCCCAACACTTAACTTTTGATTCTAAAGTGATCTGTTTCTGGGGCACATAGGTGGCTCAGTCGGTTAAGCATCTGACTATGGGTCTCAGCTCAGGTCTTGATCATGAGTCATGAGTTCAAGCCCTGCCATGGGCTCCATGCCCAGGAGCCTACTTAAAAAAAAGTGATCCGTCTCCAAGTGTCATTCTTTTTGCATCAGTCTAACACCTGGAAAATAATAGACTCTTAATAATTCTCATTGATTTACATCCAATTTGAACACATTCTGCCTTAGCCAGGCTGCTCCTTGTGGATCCCTGATCACAAAGGATCAGGAGCATCTGAATGAACAAGATGTCAACCTAGTCCTGTTTTTAATTAATTAATTTATTATTTTATTTTATTTTATTCTATTCTAAATCCAGTAGAGTTAAGATACAGGGTTATGTTAGTTTCAGGTGTACAATATAGTGATTCAACACTTTCATACATCACCAGGTGTTCAACACAAGTGTACTCCTTCATCACACCCCCCCCCCCCCCCACGTCTCCTGTTTCACCCAGTCCTGTTATTTGAGTTACCCCCGCCAGGCCATTCTCTGCTTGATGGCGGTGTCACTCAAGTGCAGTAACAAGAAGCTACACCAGGGGGCTCCCCTGCATTTGCCAAATGAAGTCTGCAAAAAACCTCCATCAATACTTCTGAGCTGTCAACGAAAGTATTTGCTTTCTTTTGAAACAAAGCAATGGAGAAATACAAAACAAGTTACAAACCTAGATATCATACCTTTATTTCTATCAAATTGCTGTCTGAGACATTCTTCATTTTCCTTAGTCTGTTAAAAAGCTGAAGGGGAATTATTAGTCCTCTTTCACTGATGGGTTCTAGAAACTGTGAGACAACCTGTCATTCAATTGAGGACTCCAATATTATTTATTATCAAAAGGTTTGATCCCAAGTTGAGCTAAATAGAAGACAAACCTGACAATACAAACATTTAATTACTGCATTCCCAAAAAGATCCAGTAAATAGTAGAGGGGGAAACCTAAGTAAATGAAGGTACATGTGATGCTTTTCTTTCTAAAAATAAGCTACAAGTTATAATGCATATGGCCTTTGATAAGGAGTCAATGACTCTTTCTAATGCTGGGTGGATTTCTAACTTCCCCTACCTTCCTCATCACTTACCTTTAAAGCTCAACTTTTTCAACTTTAAATGAAGTTTTGGGGTGATGATCTTTTTAAAAATCAGCTTTAATGAGATATTATTTGCATATACAATTCACCATTTTTAAGTGAAATTAGATGAATTCTGAAAAATGTATGCTGTTCTGTAACCACACATCATCATGATATAGAACACTTTGTTTCCATCACCACAAGAATTCCCTCCTGTCCCTTTGTAGGCAATCTCCTTCCCTTTCCTGGACCTTGGAAAGCACAGATTTGATCTTTATCATTACAGTTTTGCCTTTTCAAAGATTTTATGTCTGCCTTCTTTCATTTAGCATAATTTTTAAAAAAGATTTTATTTATTTATTTGACAGAGAGAGATCACAAGTAGGCAGAGAGGCGGGGGGGGGGGGGGGGGGGGAGCAGGCTCCCTGCTGAGCAGAGAGCCCGATGTGCTCGATCCCAGGACCCTGAGATCATGACCTGAGCCGAAGGCAGAGGCTTTAACCCACTGAACCACCCAGGCACCCCCTATTATTGCACTTTTTTGAGGCATTGATGAAGATGTTTTTAAATGACCAGAACATTCCAATCACTAGACCAGAAAAGCCCTGATAGCAATGGAATGCCGAGAAGACCACATCCCACACGTCACCTTCCCTGCCTATGATCGTGGGCTGAACACCTCCTGATCTTCACCCATAATCGTGTGCTCTCTGCCTGCTGTCTTGCACGCCCCATGCCCACCTCACCTTATAAAATTCTAGATGTCCATCTTGCCCGCAGAGAGACTGGTTGTTAAGGCTTGAACCCGCCACTTCTCCCCACCGACTGCTGGCAGATGAAATAAATGTCTCCCTTTTTTTTTCCCCAAACCCTTCTTCCTTGAATTATTGGCTTCTCTTGTAATGAATTGATCTGAGTTTGTTCGGCAACAGTGTTGGCAAACCCAGCCAGAAGCTATGCTTTCAATTTGTCCCGCTCCCTTGGGATTTCGTGGGACGGAGCAGTTGGCCAACGCAGTGCCAAGACTTGCTTACCCACTGTTTTCCTGAGTTAGTAGTTGTGATAGATGAATCAGTGACACTATGACTATTCATCTACAAGTCTTTGAGTGAACACAGGTTTTCATTTCTCTTGGGTAAATACTTATAAGTAAGATTGTTGGGTTAGATACAAGTACATGTTTAATTCTGCAAGGTACTGCAAACTTCTCTACAGTATCTCTCTCATTTCTCACTCCATGAGGTAAAATAGAGTCCCAGTTGTTTCACTTACTTTGCAACACTTGGTATTGTCAGTCTTTCAGTTTAGCCATTGTAATGGATATGTAGAAATACCCTTTAATTTGCATTCCCCTAATCAAAATGCTGTTGAGCATCTTTTCTTCTTCTTCTTTTTGCACTCCATACATCTTTTTTGGTCAAAGAAGATATCTTTATATCTTTCACCCATTTTTAAAATTGAGCTGTTTTTCTTCTTGTTACTGAGTACTTTGTATATCCTGGAGAAATGTCCCTATCGGATGTATTTTTTCAAGTAGTTTCTCCAGCCCGTGGCTTGTCTTTGTAATTTCATAATAGTGTCAACTGAAGAGAAAACCACTATACATATGTAAACACTCAAATTCTAAAGATCTCAATTTCTTCACATTTAAAATGAGATCTTTAGGTAACTGTTCTTTTCTTTTTAAAATGGCTTGATTGAGATCTATTTCACGTAACACAAAATTCACCCTTTTAAAGTATACACAGTGGTTTTTAGTATATTCAGAGTCATGCAACTATCACCACTGTGTAATATTTTCATCACCCCAAAAAGAAACCCTATGCCCACTGGCATTCATTCCCCCCTTTCCCAGCACCTGGGAACCACTAATCTTAATGTTCTGTCTCAACGGATTTTCCTATTCTGGATATTGCATATAAAAGGAATCATACAATATTTGGTATTTTATGTCTAGCTTCGTTCACTGAGCATGTTTTCAAGGGTCATCATGTTATAGTATCTCTACTTTGCTTCTTTTTTATTACCAAGTAACATTTTGTTGTGTGAATATACCACATATTCTTTATCCGTTCATCATTTGATGAATATGCAGGTCATTTCCAGTTTTTAGTTTTTATGAATAACACTGCTGTGAACATTTGTGTACAAGGTTTTTGTATAGACATAGTTACAGTTCTCACAGGTACATACCTAGAAGTGGAATTGAAATGGAGGAAATATAAAATTGTTTTCCAAAGTGGCTGCTTCCCTTTTACCACCAACAAGGTATGAGAGTTCAATTTCTCCACATCCTTGCTAACCTTTATTTTTTTCATTTTGCATATATTTTATTTAAATAATTTTCTATATTATTTTTTGCAGTCTTTTTTTCCCCACTAACCTTTATTAATATCTGTATTTTTAAAACAGTCATCATAATGAGTATTAAGAGGTATTTAATTGTGGTTTTGATTTGCATTTCCCTGATGACTAATGATGTTGAGCGTATTTTCATGTGCTTATGGGCCATTCATATATCTCCTTGGAGAAATGACTAATAAAATCCTCTGCCCATTTCAAAATTAGGTTGTTTGAGTTTATTGTTGTTGAGTTTTATTTAAGACTTCTTTAAATATTCTGGATAGAACTCTCTTATCGAATATATAATTTGTAAATATTTTCTTCCATTCTTTAAGTTTTCTTTTCACTTTCTTGACAGTGTTATTTGGCACAAAAGTTTTTAGATTTGGTGAAGCCCAATTTATCTTTTTCCCTTTGGTTGTTTGTACTTTTGGTGTCATATTTAAGAAACCATTGCCTAATACAAGGTCACAAAGAATCATACCTGTGTGGTTTTCTAAGAACCTTGTGAGTTTAGTTGTTACATTTAGGTCTTTGATCCATTTTGAGTTAAATTTTAAATATGGTGTAGGTAGGAATCCAATGGCATTCTTTTGTATGTGGATATCCAGTTGTCCCAACATCATTTGTCAAAAACATCACTCTTTCTCCATTGGATTGTCTTGGCACCCTCATCAAAAATCAACTGACCGTAAACAGTGTGGTACTGGCATAAAGATGGACATATAGACCAATGGAATAAAATAGCCCGGAAATCAACTCCTGCTTGTATGGTCAAATGATTTTTATAAGGGTACCAAGACAATCCAGTGGGGTAAAGGACAGTCTTTTCAACAAATGGTGCTGGATAAACTAGATATTCACATGCAAATGAATGAATGGCTCTTTAGCTAACATCATATACAAAAATTAACTCAAAATAGAAAGAAGACTAAAATGTGAGATCTAAAAGTGTAAAACTCTTGAGGAAAATATACAACAAACACTGCACAGCATTGGATTTGCCAGTGATTTCCTGGTTATGACACCAAAGGCACAGGCAGCAACATAAAAAATAGACAAATTAGACTTCATGAAAATTTTTTAATTTTGTGAATCAAAGGACATTGTCAACAGAGTGAAAAGGCAACCCACAGAGTGGAAGAAAAAATTTGCAAATCATATCTATGATAAGGGATTAATATCCACAATACATAGAGAGCTCCTAAAACTCAGCAACAGCAAAAGACAGACAACTTGATTAAAAATGAGACAAGACCTGGACATTTCTCAAAGAAGATATACAAATGATCAATAAGCACATGAAAAGATGCACAATATCACTAACCATTAAGGAAATGCAAATCAAAACTATAATGAGATACCACCTCACATCTATTAGGATGGCTACTATCTCAAAAAAACACAAAATAGCAGTGTCAGGACGTAGAGAAATTGAAACCCTCTCACAATGTTATTGGGAATTTTGTAAAATGGTACAGCTCCTGTGGAGAAGAGATGGGAGTTCCTCAAAAATTTAAAAATGCAATTACCAGTGATCTAGCATTCCACTTCTGGATATATACCCAAAAGAATTGGAAGCAGGAACTCAAACATATTTTTACACCCGTGTTCATAGCAATGTTATTCATAATAATTAAAACATGGAAGCAACCCAACTGTCCATCAGTGAATGAATGGAATAGCAAAATGTGGTATAAACGTACAATGGAATATATTATTCAGCCTTAAAAAGGAAGGAGATGCTGACATATGCTACAATATGGATAAACCTTGAGGACATTGTGCTAAGTGAAATGAGTCAGTCACAAAAAGGCAAATACTGTATGTTTTTACTTATATGAGATAGGTGTCGAGAGTAGTCAAAATTAGAGAGACAAGAAGTAGAATTGTGTTTGCCATGAGCTGAGGAGGGGGAATGGGGAGTTATTTATAGGGTTTCAGTGTTAGAAGATTAAAAGTTATGAAAGTGAATGGTGGGGATCGTTATACAGCATTATGAATGCATTTAACATCCCTGAATGGACACTTAAAAATGATTCAGATGATAAATTTTATATTTTATCTCAATATCTCAATTAAAAAAAAAATCAACTGACCGAATACGTAATGTTATTTCTGCACTCTCAATCCGATTCCATTTATCTTATATCCGGTCTTAGGCCAGTACAGCAGTGCCTTGATTACTATAGATTTTCGGCAAATTTTAAAATCGTGAAGTGTGAGTCCTTAGACTATTAATGTAATTAATAAAATAATTACAGCAAATAATTGCAGATTGCTGCACAGAAAAGGAAAATGTGCCACAATCAAGAATATCAGAGACCACTACTGTTGATAGGGATTTTATGGAAAACCTTCTTGAAGAGTTAAAGTGCATCAAGTCATGAAGAATAGGGAGAACTAGCCTCATCAAGAGCATTCCAAGCAGGAAAAGTGTAACAGCAAAGTCCCCGGGGCTGACAGAAAGCCAGCGTGACTAGTGGGTACTGAGCTAAGAGGACAGTGATACTGGAGAGGTAAGCAGGGGATTGTAGGTTACCTGAGAACTGATTTATCCAAAGGGCAGTTGGAAGTCATTAAAAGTTTTTATTTATTTATTTATTTTTCTTTTCAAAGATTTTATTTATTTATTTGACAGAGAGAGACACAGAGAGAGAGGGAACACAAGCAGGGAGAGTGGGAGAGGGAGAAGCAGGCTTCCCGCTGAGCAGGGAGCCCGATGAGGGCTCCATCCGAAGACCCTGGGATCATGACCTGAGCTCAAGGCAGACGATTAACGACTGAGCCACCCAGGCGCCCCTCCATTAAACAATTTTAAACCAAAGACTGTTGTGATCTGATTTACATTTTAAAAAGCTCACTCCTGCTGACGTGTGCAGAGTGGATTGAACATATAGATTAGAACCAGGAAGTCCAGTGAGGGGGCTATTGCAACTGTCAAAATGAAAGGAGCCTGCCTTAGACTAGGATGGTGCTAGTGGAGATAAACTGTGCTAATGACGTACTAGTGACAGCACTAGTGGATGACTTAGACTAGGACCATACTAGGGGAGATAAACAGACAGAAGCAGAGATTCTAGATGTAATATGGAAGTGAAAGGAACAGGTTGACACTCAAATTTCTGGCATTAATAACTCACTGGATGGTGGCATGGGGAGGGGGATGCTGACATGGGGAAGAGTGGGAGCCAACTAGAGTGTATATAAGTTTCCAAAAAATCATCAAGAATTTCATTTTTTAAAAATTTTATTAAGTTTTTAAGTTTTAATGCCAGTATCATTAACATACAGGGTTATGGGGTGCCTGGGTGGCTCAGTGAGTTAAAGCCTCTGCCTTCGGCTCAGGTCATGATCTCAGGGTCCTGGGATGGAGCCCCACATCGGGCTCTCTGTTCAGCAGGGAGCCTGCTTCCCTCCCCTCTCTCTGCCTGCCTCTCTGCCTACTTGTGATCTCTCTCTCTGTCAAATAAATAAATAAAATCTTTTTTAAAAAGCACATGTACAGGGTTATATTAGTTTCAGGTATCCAGGGAATTCAGTTTTAGACATGTTAAGTTGGAAATGCCTAGGAGATGTTCAAAAGCCATGTAGGGTAAGATCAGGCTCTTCCAGCAACAAAAACAGCTGAGGAAGAGGGCTTGCTCCCAGAGGAAGTCTGACTCCCTGGGCGCTGGGGAGGAGTCAGACAAAGGAAGCTATTATTCTGAGGAGCACAGAGAAATAAGACCCAAGAACTAACTGTGCTATTTCAACTCATCTTATTGAATATCCGTAGGAATCACCATGAAGCTACTCTTAGGTATCAGAAAGAGCTGTGAATTTGAAGGGAGAAGGCCTGGTTTCCAGTCTGGTGACTGGCAAAATTTAAACTTTGATCTTTGTTGGACGATTGTGCAGATGACATGGAGTAATTCATGTTAAAGCATCGGGCTATATAAATGGAAATTCATATTGGACGTTGTGAGAGCAGGCATTATTATGAGCAATCAATATGAAATACTGCATACTTTTACTATTCATTGCTTTCTGGAAAAAAATCCAACAACTTTGATGATTACCTCAACATGATCAAAATAAATGTATTTATTTTGCCGTAGAGGCCAGCTTTTGCACCACCCAGATAAAATAAATCAGCACAAAATAACACCAAGGAGACTGAGGTGTGTGTACTGAGCTCATGTGGGTGAAGAACACCTCAGAATCAATGGGTCTCAGCAGATCTTTACCCTGATTGCACGTGGCCATGACGAACAGCCACAGCTTGATTACATTTGCTGCAATCCCGTTGCTGTTACATCCCAAACATATCCGAGCATTGTTTGTACACCTTGTACCTTCTTTTAGAGCCCGCCTGTCAGCATCAGCGCATAAGCTTGGTAATACACACAAGTGATGATCTGCCTTCCCTCCGTACAATCTCATAGACTTGCTGCTTCAACAAAATAAGCATTTTTCTTTCATTCTTTGCTCTACCCATGTAGGACAAATCTTTTCCCAAACACCCTTTACTTCCATGTTGCCAAATCTTTGTTCTTACAAAGGTTCCTTAGGCCTAGAATGTCTCTACTACTTACCTTCCTGCTGCTTTACAATTTATCTTTATAGGCTCAGACAAATGCAAATTACCATTTCTCAAAACACTCAATGCAGTTCATTGCATCTTCATCTATATATCCATTTCATGCTGTTTATAATTCAATATACATATTCAACAAACATTTATAGAATATCTGCTGAATGTCAGGACTCTTCAAAATGCAAATGGCAAGGGTGCCTGGGTGGCTCAGTGGGTTAAAGCCTCTGCCTTCGGCTCAGGTCATGATCTCAGGGTCCTGGGATCGAGCCCCGCATCGGGCTCTCTGCTTGGCGGTGATCCTGCTTCCCTCTCTCTTTCTGCCTCTCTGCCTACTTGTGATCTCTCTCTCTCTGTCAAATAAATAAATAAAATCTTAAAAAAAAAATGCAAATGGCAGAAATCTGATCCAAGTAGCTTAAACAAACTAGCTCACACTGTTTTCATCATCACCTATACTTCCCATTTTACTCTATTTATAATTCGGAATACTTAGTTAACAAACATTTATAGAATGCTCCTAAATGTCAGGGCTTTTTTAGATGCAACTGACAGAAACTCACATCCAAATAGCTTAAACAAATCAGCTCACCTAACCAAAAACTACAAGGAAAAACACGGTAAGATCCAGGCATTCGAACGCCGTTATTAGTCTTCATCTTTCTTTTACACAGGCTGATTAGGTTGGGTTCCCTAGAAATAGAGTCTGAGATCAGATTCTCATGAAAGGGAATGCTTTCAGGAAAAGGTATGTGAGGGAAGCAGGGGAAGAAACGGAAGCAAGACCGCAGTCTCAGCTGGAGACTAGCTTCAGCCTTTTCCCCTGGGAAGATCTGAAGCTTATATCACACCAGAGTCTATATCCCACCTCGAGGCAAGGGGGTCTGATGTGGCACCCCGTTGCCGGTCAGTCAAGGGTTGTGGGATAAGGAAGGATTGTATGAGCCTCCCCAGTGAAGGGGATGTGGGTGAAGCTCCAACAGCATCCTTGTGGCAGGCATGGTGGCTGCCAAAATTCATTCGCAGTTTGGCCGACCCCAGAGGAGAGTCTTCCCCTTAAATCTCATACCGAAAAGCTTCAGGGAGAACTCTGATGTATGCCCCTCTTTTGCAATACAGATGGGGTCAGAGTCAAGTTACCACTTGGAATGGATGCTTCACAGGAAAGAGGGTTCTTTGATTAAAGAAGAGGGAAGACGGTGGGTAGGCAAACACAGGCATCCACTCTAGTAGGTACCGGGCACTGCTAGG
>CM052884.1:57842999-57863607 GCA_028534135.1 Potos flavus | reverse complement strand
CAGAGGCTTTAACCCACTGAGCCACCCAGGTGCCCCAAAATCACTCACTTCTTTATGGCCACATCAAGCCATTAAGTAGAGCTATTCTTATATCTGACTCCTCATGACTTTTTCCCTATTCCCAAATTCTGAAACTGCTTTCAAAACGTAAACCTGCTAACTTTAAGTAGCTCTAATTTTTCTCAGCTTAGTCCAACACATAATTCATTGATCATCAGCTCTATGTTAATAGTGTGTGCTAAGTGATGCGAAAGGTACAGGTATTCATTTATTCAAACTTTGGCGCCAGCAAACTAAGAACATGGAACCGCTGCCTAGTAGGATCAGCGTAATGACCGGTAAGGGTGAGGGATGCAAATTTCACTTTGTGTGTTTTTGGATAGCTGCCAGGGGAATTGCAGGTTTTTAAGTGCACTCTTGGTCATATGAAGATAAGGTCATGAGCACATAAACTCAAAGAGGGCGGACTTTATTTAAGGGCCTCAACACAGGAGCAGCAAATAGTCAACCTTGATTTTTATCTCTTTTCCACTCGACCACCTCTGTAGGGGACTGCACCTACAGATCAAATCTCCATGCCAACGTCCTGGTCCGAGTCACCCTCTTCTCTCACCTACAAGAGCTCCTAACTGGCCTCTTGGATCCTGTCCACTGCATGCTTCTTATCCATTCACCACTCAGCAAGCTAAGTAATAGTTTGAAATTGTAAATTCAATCACATCTTCTGCCCAATCCCCATCCCAGCCCTATTTAAAATCCTGTCTGGCTCCCTCAGTTGCATAAAATCCAGACCCCTTACAGCGTCCTATTAAGACCTACATAGATTAGGGACCCAGTGAGACTGGGTGGCTCAGTTGGTAAGCCTTCAGCTCAGGTCAGGATCTCCGGGTCCTGGAATCGAGCCCTGCGTCGGGCTCCCTGCTCAGCGGGGAGTCTGCTCCTCCCTCTCCCTCTGGCCCTCCCTCCTGCTCATGTTCTCTATCTCCATCTCTCTCTTTCTCTATCAAATGAATAAATAAAAAAAAAATCTTCAAAAGAAAAAGACTGACATAAATTAACACAGCTTTCTCTCTGTCTTCTCCATCATTAAACTGCACCATCGTTGGCCTGTCTTCAGTTCTGCAGCCACTGGAGGCGGAGAGCCTTCACACACATCGCTTCCCCTGCTTAGCACATCTGACTCCATCTCAGTTTTCAATCTAGGCTTAAATGACTCAGCCTTGAAGAGGCTCTCCCTGATATCTTATTTAAAGAGGATATCCTTGGGGAACCTGGGTGGCACAGTTAGCTAAGCATCTGACTCTTGATTTTGGCTCATGGGTGGTGAGATTATGTCGGGCTCCGCACTCAGCTTGAGATTCTCTCCCTCCTGTCCTTCTTCCCCTCCCCACACTCATTCTCTCTTTCTCCCTCTCAAAGTAAATAAATACATTTTTTAAAAATAAAAATTAAAAAATAAAGAGGCTATCCCTGGAGCACCTGGCTGGCTCAGCGAGTGGAGCATGAGACTCTCAAGCAGGGTTGTGAGGTCAAGCCCCACAGTGGGTGTGGAGACTACTTGAAAAAAAAGGGTATCCCCTCACTATACACCTTTATTCTCTATTAAGAGAGAACCAAGTCCGGGTTATTCTTGGTGCTTATCCCAATTTGCATTTAAGTCTTCAATTATTTATTTATTTATTTATTTTTAAAGATTTTATTTATTTACTAACAGAGACAGAGAAGAGAGCACAAGCAGGGAGAACAGGAGAGGGAGAAGCAGGCTCCTTATCGAGCAGGGAGCCTCCCGCAGGGCTCCATCCCAGGACCCTGGCATCATGACCTGAGCCAAAGGCAGACACTTAACCAACTGAGCCATCCAGGGGCCCTCCATTTTATTTTTAAGATTTTTTTTTTTTTTTTTTTGGAGAGAGAGAGTAGGAGCGGGGTAAGGGGTAGAGGGAGAAGCCCCCCAGGACTCCAGGATCATGACCTGATCCGAAGGCAGATGCTTAGCTGACTGAGCCACCCAGGCACCTCCAGTGTTTGTTTGTCGCCTGTCTTCTCCACTAGGCTCAAATTCCAGAAAGGCAAGGTGCACGGGTTTATTTTCCAGTGGTGTACTCATTATCTAGCTAAGTGCTTATATGTATAACAGGCATTCAGGAAACATTTAAGTTAGTTCAGTGTTAATTCTTCTGTTTATTCCTTTACTCTAGCATATTTTGAGCCCCAAAACTTTTTTAAAACTCTGCAGGATAGAAGTCAGGTATATGTAATCTTCAAGTTCTAAGCAGTTGTTTTTTTGTAGAAGTTGAAGACTCGTTTTGCCCTATTTGCCTTTAAGGAAGACCTTATTTGATTCGAGGGAAGCCACTTGAAGTGTTACATCCCAAATACCCATCCATTCTTTTTTGAGAAAATGGAAATGATGTTTTGGATGAAGGAACTCAGTTTTCTTTTTGGTTACGTAACTTTGATGTGTGGCGGTGCTACTCTGCAGAATTTGTACTTATTTGGGGAAAATTATTCTTTTCTTTGCTTGAAATGAAACAGCTTTATTGTTTGTTATTGTGGAAATAAGAGGTTTTCCTCCAAGAGATCTGGAAATCTGAAAACAAAAAAAAAAAAGTACCAAAATGTGAGGTCCCAAACATTATCTGGAGCTGGAGAAAAGAATAGGAAGGAAGGAATTAGACTGTGCCTGATTGGACTGTGAGTGTCTACAGAGAATTTGAAGACATAACCCAACTGTGCTGATATTGACATATTTTGATCGAATGAGACTGGATCTTTGTGGGCCGTTCTGCACTACAACCCCCTTGTGTATAGTAGAAGGGGTTTCTTCTGAATTAGGTGGGTATTTCTACACCCAATCTTTCTGCCAGCTAGAAAGATGTTGATTCCGGAACAGAAAACGAAGACTAAGGCAATGACCCTGACACCGCTTCATGGTAGGTGGAGCTTCAACTTCATGGCAGGTGAGATGCCCAAGGGCTTCTCTTTTGTGAGAGGTAAGATGGCACTGACCAGAAGGTGGTGGACCAGTAGCTAGGCATGCGACATCCTTCTAGGACCCTGACCAGATGGGTCTAAAGCTAGGTCTGAAGACTCTGAGCAGCCACATTTCTAGCAATGGGTATACACTGTTTTCTCTGTTCTGCTTGCTGTCCATTATCAATGAAAGGAGGGGTTTGTTTCCTTCTCTTACTGTCCATGCCAGAAGAGTGAGGGCAGAATGTGTTCAAGGACAGATGATAATCCCCAAACTGAAGCATGTGATGGGCAGGAGAATGAATGGCCATGCTTGTGGACAGAAAAGCGGTATTCTAGACCATTAGCTTAACTAGGTAGCATACTCCATCTGGTTGGATTTGCAGAACATGTAGGCATTTCCGATGTGAAAACCGCCAAAGGAAGAGAGCCTATTAAGTGAGAACACTTTCTTCAGTCAAGTGGGAAGGGGGCGCAAAGTCTTCATCATTTCAATATTAAAGAAATTATCTCTCATGCCCAATCTGGGGAGATAGAGACCTGTTAAGTCTGTGACAGCTACCGTGAAGACAATGAAAAAAGAACGTGGAGTAAGCTATTTCCCCTCTCAGAGTTTCAGTTTCTTCGTTAACATGTTAGTCTGTTTGGGCTGCAAACAGACTGGATGGCATATAAACAACAGAAATTTATTTCTGAGCTGGCTTCCTGGCTCATAGATGGCTGTCTTCTCTCTATGTCCCCACATGTCAGAAAGGGGGAAGGGATAACTCTGGAGCCTCTTCTAGAAGCACCAATCTAATTCATGAGGGCTCCACCTTGACCTAATTACCTCCCAAAGGCCCCGCCCCCAAATACCACCACATTGGGGATTAGGTTTCAAGCATACGAATTTGGAAGCGACGCGGACATTCAGTCTACAGTAGTACCATGAAGATATTCATTTAAATAATCTCTAACAATCCTAACAGGACCTGATTCTTTCAGGCTATCTCTCATGAATTGCTTTTGATCTACTTGTAGTCACAAAATATGTATGTAAAACAGTTAAGCAATAATACAATTCCTTGCTCTAAGACTCAGCTAGAATGTTACCTCCTCTGAGAAAATTTTCTTTCCACCCTCTCCACCCCTACCCCTAGCTAGATACTTTGGGTGTCGTAGTCAAGAAACCATTGCCAAATCCAATGTCATGAAGCTTTTCCCTATGTTTTTTTCTCAGAATTCTAGAAGTTTTAGCTTTTATGTTTAGATATTTGATCCATTTCGAGTAACATAAAGATCTAGCTTCCAGTTTTTTGCATGTGGATGTCCAGTTTTCCCAACACCATTTGTTGAAAAGATTGTCCTTTCCCTGCTTGAATTGTCTTGGCACCCTTGTCAAAAGTCATTTGCCCATGTATGCAAGGATTTATTTCTGTGTTCTCTATTCTATTGGTCTTCGTATCTGTCATTACACCAGTACCACACAGTGTTGATTACCATACCTCTGTAATAAGTTTTGAAATCAGAAGGTGTTGTTTTCAACTGTGTTCTTCTTTTGCAAAATTATTTTGGCTATCCAAAATCCCTTGAGATTCCATATGAATTTTAGAAGGATTTTTCTATTTCTGCAAAAATGCCACTGAACTTTTGGTAGGGATTGCATCAAGTCTGTAGATTGCTTTGGGTTGTATTGACATCGTAACAATATTAAGTCTTCCAATCCATGACCATGGGATGTCTTGCTATTTATTGGTATCTTGTCCTTCAGCATTGTTTTGTAGTTATCACCATGCAAGTTTTTCACCTTCATGGTTAGGTTTATTCTTATGTATTTTAGTCTTTTAATGTTATTGTAAATGAAATTGTTTTCTTGATTTCCTTTTTGGATTGTTCATTGTGAGTGTAAATAGGTGCAACTAGTTTTTTGTGTGTTGATTGTGTATCCTGCAATGTTGATGAATTTATTAGTTCTAACTGTGTATGTATGCATGTGTGTGTGCGCGTGTGTGTGTGTGTGTAATCTTTTGGATTTTCTACAGACATGATTATGTTGTCTGTCTGATTATGTTATCTGTCTGATTAAGCTGCTTTTATTTTTTTTTGCTTGCCTAATTACTCTGACTAGGACTTCCAGTACTATGTTGAATAGAAGTGATGAAAATCAACATCCTTATCTTGTTTCTGAGCTTAGAGGAAAAGCTTTCAGTCTTTTATCATTGAGTATGATGTCAGTTTGTGTTTTTTGTATATGGCTTTTATTATGATTCTTTCTTTTTTTTTTTTTGAAAGATTTTTATTTATTTATTTGAGAGAGAGAGAGCATGAGCCAGAGAGGCAGAGGGAGAGGGCGAGAGAATTCCAAGAAGACTCCACGCCCAGTAGGGAGCTGGCTGCAGGGCTTGATCCCACGACCCCAGGACCACCACCTGAGCCAAAACCAAAGGTCGGATGCCCAACGGACTGCACCAACCACGTGCCCTGAGGTGGTTTCCTTTCAATCCTAGTTTGTTGAATGTTTTTTATCATGAAAGGTTATCAAATTTTGTTATATGCTTCTTCTGCACCACTCGAGATCATTATGTGTTTTTTTTCTTTTAATTCTGTAAATATGGTGGAATACGTTGATTTTTGTATGTTGAACCAACTATGCATTCCAGAAATAAATCCCACTTGCTGATGGTGCATAACTGAACTCATTTTTAAACTAAATGAAATTGAGAATTTTTATGCTCCTACTAATTAGCTCTCGGGGAGTTTGAGAAGACCAAAATAATTTTAGAAATTAGAGAAACTAAATTTCCTCACATATAAATTATAGTATAGTAAACACAATTTAATATACTGTTTTAGTGTGTGTGTCTGCGTGTGTGTTTGGGGGTGCATAGGTGAGCAATATACCATAATTATTATAAGATGGGTTATGGGGTCATATCCTTCTGTTCAAATTGTATCTCTATCACTATATTTGGGTAACCCTGGATAAGTTTTAAAGTTATTTATGTTTCAAATTTCTCAGTTGCAAAATACAGGTTAAAATAGTCCCACTTTAGGATTATTGTAAAGATTAAAGAAATAATGTGCATAAAGCACTTAGAATAATCCCTGCCATCCAGTAAGTGCTCTATAACTATTATTATATTATTACAATCTAATTAATGAGAGATAGGAGTCTTTTGCTGAATCCAAGCTTAAAATCAGAATGTCAGCTAAACTATGTAGTGGCAAGGAAAGCATTCACAGCTGAAAAACTATAGACAGAGACCTTTATACTAGATAAAAGATCATCCACTTTATCATTTCTGTGTGTCATCTTATTTACAGCCAGAAAGAAGCCAAGATGCCTATCCTTCAATGCTCCCTCAGGTAAAAAGAAATAATCTTCTAATCTGCAGTGATTGCATAGAACTATAGGAGTCTGACCTTGAAACTTCTTAGCACCCGCAGGAATAAGGTTGGGTACATGTTAACAGCCACATCTGCTTCTCCTCTCCACGCCAGTGGACCGAGTATTATCACAAATCATATTTTTGTGTCTCCCCAACTAGAGCATATATTCCTCAAGGTCAAGGTCCGTGACTGACCTTGTCTATAATCTCATACCTTCCAACACAGGACCTCAACCTTAGCAGATATGTTTTGGGTTGAATGTCCTGGTTTCATCCTTTTTTTTTTTAAGTTTCAATTTAAATTCCAGTTAGTTAATGTACAGTGTCGTACTAATTTCAGGTGTACAATTTGGTGATTCAGAACTTCCGTACATCACTCAGTGCTCAGCGCAGCAAATGCCCTCCTTGTTCCCCATCACCTATTTCACCCATCCCCCCACCCCCTGCTTTCATTCTTTGGACATTTATTCTCTGCAGTATGACACTGAGGAAAAAGCCATGGATGTAAGAGACACAGATGTAAATTCTGGCTATGTCCCCTCACTAGTTGAGTAAAGTTGAACCAGTAATTTCATAAGTAAGCTTCACTTAAAGACAGGAACAATATTTACCTCAAAGGTACTGTGAGAACCAAATAAGACAATGTATAGTCTAAAGTGCTGTGGAAAGTGACAATAGATGATTTAAAAAAAATCTTTCCCTCTGAATTTTGCTGCATTAAGTCACCTCTCTAATTCTCAATTCAATTCGTGAGCTTTTTTTTTTCTGATGGTTACACTCATTTATTTATCTTGCCTGCTATATCTCCTTGAATTTTTTTTAATTGATAGACTTTATTTTTTAGAAGAGCTTTAGATTTACAGAAAATTTAAGCAGATAGCACAGAGAGTTCCACTATACCGCCCCTTGCCAACACACACATGGTTCCCCTCCCCCCCCCCCCCGCTATTAACATGTTACATTTGTATGGTAACTTGTTGTAACTAATAAGCCAACATCAATACATTTCAATTAACTAAAGACCATAGTCTATTATTTCCTTAGTTTGTACTCAACGTCTTTTTTTCTGATCCAAGATCCCGCCCAGGACACCGCATTACATTTAGTCATATATCTCCTTAGACTCCTCTTGGCTGTGACAGTTTCTCAGACTTTCCCTGTTTCAATGACTTGACAGTTTTGAGTACTAGTAAAGTATATTGTAGGATGCCCCTCAATTAGAATTTGCCTCATGTTTCCTCATGATTAGACTGGAGATATGGGTTTTGGGGAGCAAAATCACGGAGGTAAAATGCCATTTCATCACATAATATCAAGGGTAAATTCTATCAACATGACTTGCACTGGTGATGTTGACCTTGATCACAGGTAATGTTCTTCAGGTTTCTTCTATAAAGCTACTCTTTCTCCCTCTTTCTTTACTGTATTCTTTGGAAGAAGTCCAAAGAGTGGGGAGTTATGCTTCCTCTCCCAAACATTTTTTAAAGCAAATACTTTGATGCATGGGTTGATTCTATAAGATAGAGATGTATGTTACTGACGGCCTTGCCCAGAGCTCCTTTTAAGGAAAGTTGCCTCTATCCACAGTCCCTGCTAAATGGACAGCCAGCCCCAGGACCATGATTGGGACAGACATGACCATCTAACCTTCAGTATTTATTCTGTTCAAACTAAATGATTAAATTATTTTTTTATTCCGTTGGCATTTGGCATTATTTAATTCTCTCACATTTAAAAACCCATTGACTCTGTTTAACAAAAAGAATCTTGTTTATTTGATGCATTGAAATTATACTTTCTGAAGAAAACTTTCCCAAATTCTTGACTTTTTAAATACTCATTGAGTGAAGCCTACTTATTTCTTGTTCATGGTTGTCAATTTTTTAAAAAAGCAAACAGTGTTATTAAAATGTTCCGTTGCTAAAAAGGACTTATTGAATATATTAATAAAGAGTTGATGAGAATTAGATCCCTTTAAGTACCTTTTCTTAAAAGGAACAATATTGTTTATGAACAGGAAAAGAAATTCCCACTCAAAGTGGACAAGTGGACAATGCTTATGGCACTTGTCAGAGCTATTTTTTAAATGGATTCCTCCCTTGAAGATTTTGATTGCTTTACATGGATATTTATAAATACTCATCCAGAGTGGGAACAAGAGAAATCAGTATGTATAGTGATGAGGAAGGGAATCACAACTGATGACAATGTGTTTTGTTTTGTTTTGTTCTGCTTTGTTTTGTTTTTGTCAGTGGACAGCAGTTTCAAAAGTCACTGATCAAGAGATGAAATGTAATCCTGAAAAGTGGAAAAGCAGTTCCTGGCAGGACAGATGGATGGTACTGTATGCTTCAACAAATCAAATTGAAAAGCAGTTCTCAGAATTTGTTGAGTTTATTTCAGTAGATGTTCAGGATACCAGCTCATATGATAATATTGAGCATGTTTTCTCATTACTGTATGTTCAATGCAGAAAAGAACAAAATAATTTGGATGTAGAAGCCATGTTACAATGTAATTGGAGCATAAACTGTAACTGCAAGAAACCTTATTTAAGAATTCTGCAAAACAGGAAATAGTAAGAAAAAGTCAATATTCAGGGAAATATGATTAAAGAGGTATGTACTTTACTTATAATTTATCTTGGATAAACACAAATAATTTTTTAGCATAAGTATGTCCCATACACTATTTTTCTTTTATCTCAGTGTACATATGCACAGATAATTAGAAATAATTCATATCTAACTGGGTGTCCTGTGGCATTTTTCAAATTCTTTTTTTTTAATTGTGCAGAGAACATTTGACAAGAGATCTATCCTCTTTTTTTTTTTTAAGATTTTATTTATTTATTTGACAGAGAGAGAGATCACACGTAGGCAGAGAGGCAGGCAGAGAGAGAGGGGGAAGCAGGCTCCCTGCTGAGCAGAGAGCCCGATGTGGGGCTTGATCCCAGGACCCTGAGATCATGACCTGAGCCAAAGGTAGAGGGTTTAACCCACTGAGCCACCCAGGCATCCCGAGATCTATCCTCTTAATAAAACTTTAAGTATACAATATGTTATTATTGACTGGTGTCTTGTGTTTCTATTTGCTGAATCTAGTGACCCTAGTAATGTCAAGATCTGAACTCAGGTCTTGTGACTCTACATCTTCTGCTCTTTCCTCTGTGATCTTCCATCTAGTTGATTTCACAAACTAACCCACCACATGAGTATGTTTGGAATTAAGTTTCATAGTGACTTTTTAAATACTTTATTGGTGCCCTAGACATCTGGAGAATTTCCCTGCAGGGAAAATACAAATCTCATCTTCACACCTCTCTTTGCACCCATTAGAGCATTCTTCTGGACAGTTGTTGAGTGAAGCAATACTGAAGATTCTCTTCATTGTTGAAAGATGAAGTCAACAGCCTTCTAGGTGTAACCTATAGAGCAGCTCTGTGGTGTTTGAAATGCCCTGCGTTCGGCTTAGAAAGGACACAAAAATCTCCAAACTGGAAATACATCACTGTAACAAGATTCACAAAAACAATGTTATTATTGTTAATTATGGTTTTAATCAAGACTATGTATGCAATTGACAAAGTGCACAGATATACATTATTCTATTTGATCCTCACAGTAACTCTGTCGGGATAATTTATATTTATTTTTGTGTGGAAATTAAGGTTGTGTGATAAAATAACTTACCCAGGGTTGCCCAACTAGTAAGGGCCAGAGCTTTGATCTTTGCCCTCATCTTGCATACTCAGGTCCTGAGCGTTGCCACTGCACAGTGCTGCTCGGTGTGTGTGAGAAGAACGTACCTTCTGAGGCCACCTGTCAGCTTGTTAATTTGCATAGGAGTCCACTCTCCAATCACATTCAGCACATTTTGTTACCAGTAATGCAAATATATGATTAGTCTTAATTTAATCTGAAGCTTAATCTGAACTAATCTTAAACTAAAAATGATTAGTTTAAAATTTACAATTCCTTGTGAAATTAGCGTATTCAGAGTGGATTTTACCAACATCCTAGCTGCCTACTACCACAGAATTCTTTGCACTTCAGGGGCTGGCAGATCTTGGAGGCAGAGAGCAGATTGGGCCCAGCTGCTTAATATTCTCCACATTTATTACTGGGGACTACTGGAGTGAGATAGACCCTCAGGGCAGGGAACACTTTCCCTTCAGACTTAGTTTCAACGTGCATATTTTGAATGCCAATTATATGCAAAACACTTTCACAGATGATAGCTCATATCTGAAAGCTCATAACTCAAAGGAGGGAAGGCAGTATTCTACTTTGAGATGCAGAAATTGGGATCTGAAAAGTTAAGATACTGTAACTTAAAGAAAAAAAAAAGAGGGGGTGCCTGGGTGGCTCAGTGGGTTAAAACCTCTGCTTTCAGCTCAGGTCATGATCTCAGGGTCCTGGGATCGAGCCCCGCATCGGGCTCTCTGCTCAGCGGGGAGCCTGCTTCCCCCTCTCTCTCTACCTGCCTCTCTGCCTGCTTGTGATCTCTCTCTCTATGTCAAATAAATAAATAAAATCTTTAAAAAAAAAAACAAAACCAGGCCTAAATGTGAGAACTGAAACCATAAAACTAAAAGGAAAAATAGGCAATGACACTAGCAACATATTTCTGGATATGCCTTCTCGGGCAAGGGAAACAAAAGTAGCAATAAACTATTAGAACTATTTTTATGAAAATAAAAGCTTTTGCATAGCAAAGGAAACCATCAACAAAACAAAAAGGCAACCTACTGAATGAGAGAAGATATTTGCGAATGATATGTCTGATAAGGAGTAAATATTCAAAATATATAAAGAACTTATACAGCTGAACACCAAAAAACCCCAAATAATCGAATTAAAAATGGGCAGAGGACCTGAATAGACATTTTTCCAAAGAAGACATCCAGATGGCCAAAAGACACATGAAAAGATGCTCGACATCACTCAACATCATGCAAATCAAAACCACAATGAGAAATCACCTCCCACCAGTCAGAATGGGTAAAATCAAAAACACAAATAGTAACAAGTGTTGGTGAGGGTGTGGAGAAAAGGGAACGCTCTTATGCTATTGGTGGGAATGTAAATTGGTGCAACCATTGTGGAAAACAGTATGGAAATTCCTCAAAAAATTAAAAATAGAACTACCATATGATCCAGTAATTCCATTACTGGGTATTTAAAGAAATGAAAACACCAATTCAAAAAGATATTTGCACCCCTATGTGTACACAAAAAGATATGCACAAAAAGGGATGCACAAAAAGATATGTGCACCCTTATGTGCAGCATTATTTACAATAGCCATGATATGGAAGCAACCTAATTTTCCACTGATAGATGAATGGATAAAGAAGATGTACACACACACACACACACACACGCACGCATGCATATACACAATGGAATATTACTTGGCCATAAAAGAGAATGATATATTGCTGTTTAGGACAGAATGAATGGACCTAGAGGATATTATACAAGTGAATTAAGTCATAGAAAGACAAATACCATATAATTTCACTTATGTATGGAATCTAAAAAACAGAACAAATAAATAAACAAACAGAAATTGACTCATAAATACAGAGAACAAACTGGTAGTTGTTAGAGGGGCGGGGAATGGGTAAAATAGGTGAAATTGGATTAAGAAATACAAACTTCTGGGGTGCCTGGGTGGAGCAGTCAGTTAAGCATCCAACTCTTGGTTTTGGCTCAGGTCACAATCTCAGGGTCGTGAGATTGAGCCCCATGTCGGACTCAGTGCTCAGTGTGGAGTCAGCTTGAGATTTTCTCTCTCCCTCTCCCTCTGCCCCTCCCCCCTGCACTCGTGTACTCTCTCTCGCTCTCTCTCTCAATAAATTAAAAAAAAAATACAAACTTTCAATTCTAAAATAAATAGGTCATGGAGATGAAAAGTAAAGCATAGAGAATATTGCCAATAATATTCTAATAATGGTGTATGGTGACAAATGGTGACTATACTTACCGTAGTTAGCGTTGCATAGTGAATAGAATTGTCAAATCACTATGTTGGGCACCTGAAACTAATAAAACACTGTATGTCCACTTCAATAATAAAAAAATTTTTTAAAGAACTCAGTAGCTCAACATTCCTACAGGAATTTAAAGCAAAAGAGTAAGTCAACTGTTTAGACACCATCTAATCTGCCTAGAATCAGGAGAACTATAGCGGATTTCCTAGCCTTAGAAGTTTCTTCTCGATGCCAAGTCTGCAAAGGCATACTAATTCCTATTGCACAAACAGAAGTAAAAAGTATCCGTCTAAAATTAAACCTCCCATAATGCAAGAGGAAACACATGGCCCTTCTGTCTTTCCCAAATGAGGAATATAGTAGGTGGTCTAATCCTGGTTTCAGAGAACTTGAGAGCGCTAAGAAAGGCTGAGCTTTTCAAAGCAAAAAGCTGTGCTCAGCTTTTCTGTCAATGTGACATCAGCCTCCTGTGCCCACATAGCCCCTAGCCCTCTTATTTCTTAAATGATGTCCTTCTATCTAATGACTGCAGTCCCAGACCCTGATGGTTCAGATAAACAATGTGCCAAGTCTTGGCAGCAGTATCTCTTCTTGGTGGGAAGGTCAGAAAGTCCTTTAAAAAATCTGAGACACACAAAAACATTACTAACAGGCATGAATTTAGAAAGGACTACAAGATAAAACTCGTCATCATAAACGCAAATGCCTTCCACAGCTGTACCTAAGGACCTTTCATAGGGTCTTCCCTCAACTCCCCTCTTGTTCTACTAGCATATATTCAGTCTTCGTTGCCTCCATGCCTCTGTGCATGCTGTTCCCTCTGTTCTTTTCCACCTCTGATGGAAAACTCAATCATCCTGGGGAACATTTCAGCTTCTCAGTAAAATAGCTTCCAACAACTCTGGAAATTTAGTCACTTCTTCATCTGTGCTTGTATAAGCCTTTCTTCATATCTCTATTATAATACCTATCTCATTATATTGTAATTACGTGTTAAACTTGAGAGTAGAGATCATGTCTCAATCATCTAGTGCTTAATATAGCTCTTAGCTGATAGTAGATACTCAATGCATTTTTTGAACAAGTGAACACTGTTTAAATTGCTTTATTTGTCTGAAAAATGAGTTTAATACTATGATTGTCTTTAATAGGACAATTTATTCTTATTTATTTGCAGTAGGAGGTACACAGTAAAAGTACTAATTGCATTACTCTTGGAAGGTTGTCAATTATGTCAAACACCCAAAGAAGTGGGAAAAATTTACAAATTAAAATGTTAAACATGGCATTATAATAACGATGAAAATGTGTTTATAAAATCATTTGCATTTTCAATTCTCCTTCCTCTCAATAGCACATAACCAAAAAATGGTACACAAACATCACACGTAGACTTGGCATCAGAAGAGATCTTTAAAAAGACCAAAATCATAGATTTCTTACAATCAAAAGGGATCTCTTGGTTGCCTAGTTCAACTCTCTGCTATGTATGAGTCTCTATACTGACAAGTGCTCAGGTGGCTTCTACTTGAACACTTGCAGTGTGGGGGAACTCACTACTTAAGAAGGTGCTTGATTCCCTCTTTTATTTTATTCTTTTTCAAGTAGGCTCCACACCCAGCGTGGAGCTCAAACTGGGGCTTGAAAACTCATGACCCTGAGATCAAGACCTGAGCTGATATCAAGAGTCAGATGCTTAACCTACTGAGCCACCTAGGTGCCCCGTGACTCCTTATTTTAAAATTAAAATGTCCAAGTGCACCTCAAATCTGCCTTCTTGTAATCTTTAACCATTAAACCCAGTCCTTCCTTCCCTAAACCACAGTAAATATTCCTTCCTTGTGATAACGCCATCAAAAATTAAAAGCAGCTATCTATGGTCACCCTAAGTCTTTTCCAGACTTTTCCAGTTTCATTCCACTGCTTCTCATAGGTGAGGTCTTCTGACTTTTTCAGCAACCTGGTTCATATCCTCTAGTCATGTTGCAGTTTGCCTGTAGCACTTCTAAAATGGAGTTTGGGGGCGCCTGGGTGGCTCAGTGGGTTAAAGCCTCTGCCTTCGGCTCAGGTCATGGTCTCAGGGTCCTGGGATCGAGCCCCGCATCGGGCTCTCCGCTCAGTGGGGAGCCTGCTTCCTCCTCTCTCTGTGCCTGCCTCTCTGTCTACTTGTGATCTCTCTGTCAAATAAATAAATAAAATCTTTAAAAATAAATAAATAAATAAATAAATAAAATGGAGTTTGGACATAACGCCCCAGATGAGGTTTGCCCGGCGAAGAGAATTAATACATATCACTCATTCTAGACTCTGTACAGGTACTGTCCAAACTTGGACTGGCTTGGACTTGAGTCGAACCTCGGCAATGGTTAGCAGAAAAGGGGATAACCTGCAGCCTGGATAGGACCAGAGCTAAGAAAACAAATCTAATGCTGGGACTTCAGCAAGCCGCCTAAATGATCCCTGGATACACCCAGGGCATTCAAGGGGTTTTGAACTGAGAGCTGGGGACCTGGCCGTAGCAATATTTGAGGTCAGACAGATGGCATTACTATGCCTCCATTAGATTTTGGAGCAGGTCTGTAATCACTGACAGGGAAACCTGAGAGTCAAAACCCAAACCCTGGGCAAAGAGCCTGCAAAAGGCTAGGCCAACTAAAGACTGGAATGCAAAGAAGAGCTACATTTCTAGGGGGAAACCGAGATAGTAAGAATCAGAATGGCTCTGGAGTCATAAAGACCTTTGTTGAATTCCATCTTCTCCACTTTCCAATCCTTGGTTTCCTCATTTGAAAGTTGGGCTAATAACAGTATTTACTTTAAAGGATGGCTGTGAAGACTTCATGGGATAATACATACGAAGTATGGCAGATAGTGCTTAGCAAGTGTTTTCCTTGCAAATTAAAATGCATTTATAAATGAAATTTAAGTTAAATGAATTTTAAACTAATTTCACGTTTAAAGCTTTAGAATTAATTACATACAAAGCATTTTCTGAAAATATTTTTAACATTTCCTTTAAGAAAAGTACTGTGTATTTTTTTTGAAAGATGACCAGGAATAATATGGATTGATTGAAAATGGCTTATAAAGTAAGAATAACATAATGTGATTCTTTATAATCCTCACAATAATTATACTGATAGTGTGGTTATAACCAATACACTTATTTTCAGATTTTACTTTCAAACAACTTTACCATAAATCTTTGAAATCAGTCTTTCTTATAATATAAATTCATTAATCCAGTCAGAATTGTAATTCGATATTTGTTAGAAATCTTTGCATAAACCCTTTTCCCAGGCCCACGTTGTTTTCCTTGTAACATCCAATTATTTAAAATCTAAGAGGAATGGGCACCGCCCAATGGGGGTGTGTGTGTGACTTTGAACCTGTAGTTACAATCCAGAGAATTGGGAGTGACATCTGTGACAAGAGGAAATCTTCTCTTGATGATTGGAAGACCTATATATAAAAGTCACACTTGAGGGGCTGCAGTCCAATTCATCAGCTTTCACAAGTTGATTCAACTTCAAGAAAGCATCAGCTGCCGATACACCTAAAAGATCTTGTCACAAGACATAGTGTGGTGAGAAATCTTTAGTTTCTCTTTTAAATTTTATTTGAGATTTTTTTATAATTGAGCAATTATATAATATGTACTATTTTCTAGAAAAATGCTGTTTGTTCAGGGTAAATTATTAAGGGACAGTTTGAATTCTGTTTAACATATAATGCCACATTACAAAATTTATGCTGCTAAAATGCTCTTAAATTATTAATGTTTGCCATTCAAGTCTTTCAAGATGCCTTACTTTTTCTAAATTCATCTGAAATTACACAAAAAATAATTAAAATTTGGCATGATATGCTCTAATGATATCTTACTGAAATTTTGAAATAGAACAGCCCAGTGAGGAATGAGTAATTCTGATTTAAATAACCAACACAAATGTATTAAGTTGTGTTAAAATTCATTTTTCCTGCAGAATATCCTTACCTAGACTGTTTTATGACTCACAGAAAGCTCAAATCTGTACATTATAGTTGGAGAAATTCAGTTTTACTGCTGGATAATCCCTTTACATAAAATCTTTCCAAATTTGCTATTCTGAAAAACTATACATGAATTTTAAGGGTATTTTACAACTGCTCTTTTGCTTCTTCATGGCATTCTTACGCGAAGCTCTTCCCTCTGTTAAGAACAAGGAGCCAAGGAGAGATGTCTTAAGTCACGAGGTGAATGTGACAAAGCCACGGCTAGATACCAATGCTCCTATCCTGTAACTACAATGCATCTTCCTAGCATAAACCAGCACTGAAGAATCTTCATTTGTTGCTCCATCAGTAGCTTTATACTGCAGAGTGAAAATACATGTAGTAGATTATAATGTTTCTTATGCGACTTCTAAATGATGCTACTTCCCTTTAAGATATGAGTACACAGCCATCCTGTGTATGTTAAAATGGAGAACAATAAGCGTTAAGAAAAAGCACTTCTGTAGTAATAGGCTTTGCAATTACTGAAATGCAGATTAAGGTAAGACTATTCTATTTAGAGATGAAAAGCTTTATGAGCAAAAGAGGGAAGTGCTAAAAATTATACTCTAACAAGATCGTTAATAAAGTAAGCTGAAAATGATAGACAAGCATTCCATATGGAGCCAAAGCTCTAAATCTGTAAACAAGTAATTAATGATTTAAAAATACATCGACACATTCTTTTTAATGATAGAATCTCAAAATCAAAGCCTATTAAGTTGGTATTTATGGTTATTATTGCAGTGACTGAAATGAAGTTGACTTATGAAAAAAGAAATTTGCTAAGTAAATAAACAGTGTTAGCAATTTACCTGGTCAAGAGAATTAGCCATTTTCAGGGCACCTGGGTGGCTCAGTCGGTTAAGCACCTACCTTCCGCTCCCAGGGTCCTGGGACCAAGCCCTGGTCGGGCTCCCTGCCCAGCGGGGAGTTTGTTTCTCCCGCTCTCTCTGCCCTGCCCCCACTTGTACTCTCTATCAAATAAATAAATAAAATATTTTAAAAAGTGAGAGAGAGAGAGAGCAACACTTTCTTTATTTTTTTTTGTAAGATTTTATTTGACAGAGAGAGAGGGATCACAAGTAGGCAGAGAGGCAGGCAGAGAGAGAGGGGGAAGCAGGCTCCCCGCTGAGCAGAGAGCCCGATGCAGGGCTGGATCCCAGGACCCGATCATGACCTGAGCCGAAGGCAGAGGCTTTAATCCACTGAGCCACCCAGATGCCCCGAGAGTGCCATTTTCAAGCAAATTATAAGCACTTAATCATAACCAACATAAAATGTGGGAGGAAATTCTAAAAAGGAAGGCTTTTCATTCCTCATGTGGCTTAAAATTCATATATTAAAACTTGCACAAAAACCTCAAAAAGATACTTAAGAAAGTAAAACTCATCTAATTTCTAAGTCAAATTACATGTATATGTAATATATACTAATGTATTTGTAAAATAAAAGAGGCCGATTCTAAAAGTCTTTCATGAAAACCAAATCAATTAGTTGCTGTAACACTCTGCACAGTTGTATGGTTGTAATGATAACTAACCATAAATTTAATTGCACAGTTTGGCATGTTAAAAATATTTTTAAATACTTCCATTTTGCTTTTCCTTTTAGCGAAGATGATGTCTGCAAAAGACATGGTTAAAGTAATGATTGTCGTATTTGCAATTTGTTTTCTTGCACAATCGGATGGGAAACCTGTTAAGTAAGTATTGTAACCTCTTCTGCATGGTGAGGGCATGGGAATTGGATTTCTGAGGTTGGCTTTATGATCAGGAAGGGGAGAGCTAATGGAGTGGTCCTCCCTGTTTCTGTTCCCTCCAGGAAGAGATCTGTGAGTGAGATACAGTTCATGCATAACCTGGGCAAACACCTGAGCTCCATGGAGAGGGTGGAATGGCTGCGGAAGAAGCTGCAGGATGTGCACAACTTCGTTGCCCTTGGAGCTCCAATAGCGCCCAGAGACGGTGGGTCTCTGAGGCCCCGGAAAAAGGAAGACAATGTCCTGGTTGAGAACCATCAAAAAAGTCTTGGAGAAGCAGACAAAGCTGATGTGGATGTATTAACTAAAGCAAAATCCCAGTGACCATGGATACACCAGAGCACTGCTGTAAACAGCATAGGGTAACCATATTACATGCTGCTAACATGTTCAAGCTCTTGAGATTAATAAACATCAAAATTTACATTTAATCTATTGCTAGCCATGATAGCTGAAATTTTAATTGATTATTTCGATTCTACTTTAATTCATTTAAGAGCTCTTTTAATTATTCTATTTCTATTGTTTATTCTTTTTAAAGTATGTTTTTGCATAATTTATAAAAGAATAAAATTGCACTTTTTAACCTCTCTCCCATCTTATGATGCAAAATAAAAATTTAATGATCATAATTTTAAATAAATGAAGTTGAGTATTTCTCACTTGTTACAAGAATGCTCTCTGGGGTTATGAGTAATACCAAAATGTTTAAATTGATCTTGGGTAGGAAGAATAATGCAAGATGTTTTTTTAATCATGTGTCTCACATTCACATATTTTGAACATCATCCTTTTAATATTACCAAAGTACTAGGTCCCCAAATCCCCACAAGCTGGATACTACTGTCCTCTTCATTTCAGGAAAGGAAATGCTCAGCAAGGAAAGGCAGAAAGTGGTCTGAAACTTGAAAAAGCATTTGTCTATACACTAGTCTAGATCCCAAATTGCAAAGAACAGAATTTTTGTATTTATTAGAATATAATTTCATTCACTTGTCATTTGACAAATATCGATTTAGTGTCCATTATTTGTCATGTACTGCATTAAACACTGGACATGCACTGGTAAGGAAAATGGACACAATTCCTATCTTAATGGGGCCTACAATTTAGTAGGAAAGACAGACATTATTAGTTTTGATAAGCACTATGAAAGAAAAGTACAAGATATTCCAGAAGTGTATAACACAGAGCCCTGTTCTATTTAGATCAATGCTGTCCAACAGAATTTTCTACGATGATGGGAATGTTCTATATTCCGTGCTGTCCAATTCAATGTCTACATGTGCAATGAAAATGTGCCTCGTGTGGGCCCCTGGCTGTCTCAGTCATTAAAGCACATGACTCTTGATCTCGGGGCTATGAGTTTGAGCACCATACTGGGTATACAGATTACTAATAAAAATAAATAAATATACTCTAAAAAGTGTTCAAAAAAATAAAATATGCCTTGTGTCCCTGAGGACTAAGATCCCATCCTGACCTCAAAGAATTCATGTTTTAATGAGGAAGACAGAGATCTAAGCAAGTACTCACAGTATTACATGTGAAATGCAAAACACAAGATACACAGAGAAGGGAACAGATCTTCTTGATGTAGGGAATAATTGTGATGGGACTGAAATGGTAAGCAAATTTTGCAAAATGTAGAAGAATATTAACAAATGTCAGGCATCCTGGTGGAACCAATCAGGCTTTGGTTTAAATGCAGAGAACAAAATCTACTTCAGTTAGTTTAAATAGAAAGGGATTCATTACAAATCATTGAGAATGCTGATGAAAATAGACTCTTTGTTAAACTTGGAGGAAAAACTCACAAAGTCATCAAGAGAGTTGTTCTCTTCTAACATCGGCAGTCGACTGATACTGTCAGCTGCTTTCTACTGCTATTCCAGAAACAAACTGTACCTGCTATGACCAACCCCAGCAAAAACAGATGTCAAGCACTTTGCTTCTTGATATCTAGTGCGCCTTGTTGCTGGAATCTGCTAGCACTAGCACAACAAAATCAAATCCCTCCACAACAGTACTTGCCAGCAGAAAGGGAGAAGTAACAGAATCACCTTACTTAGGCCTGCCCTGTCTCATAGGAGTGTATATGGTTGGCTGAACCTAAATCTCTTCCAGAACCTTAGCTGCAGAAGTGTCTGGGGAATGAAGTTTTTAGCTCTCCCGCCTACTATCTAATACAAAAATAAGCACTAAAAGGTGGTGTGGACAGTGCCTCCGGCTCCTTGGTAGTGTCAAGCCTCAAAGAATATTCTTTTTCTTTCTTTCTTTCTTTTCTTTCTTTCTTCCTTCCTTCCTTCCTTCCTTCCTTCCTTCCTTCCTTCCTTCCTTCCTTCCTTTCTTCCTTCCTTCTCCGGCTCCTGGTAGTGTCAAGCCTCAAAGAATATTCTTTCTTTCTTTCTTTCTTTCTTTCTTTCTTTCTTTCTTTCTTTCTTTCTTTCTTTCTTTCTTTCTTTCTTTCTT
>CM052884.1:57736469-57842899 GCA_028534135.1 Potos flavus | reverse complement strand
GTCCCCTGATGGAACTGGGTGAGAATTTCTGTGGGATATTTGCCCAGGGGTGGAATCCTGATACATAAACAAGCTTCTCAAGACTGCTTGTGAATCACATGTACAGTTTCTATTCCCACTAGAAGAATAAGGCATTTCTGCCTGTTTCCACCTGCAATTGGAAGTATATACATTTATAAAAAGGTTTGTCACATTGATGGTAAGTGGTAACTTACTGTTTTAATTTGCCTACCTCTGATTACTAGTGAGATTGAACTTCTCTCTATATTTTGGCCACTTGGGCCTCCCTGTCTGTGAACTTTTTTTTTTAATATCCTTTGCCAATTTTTAATTCGTTTTTGGGCCCTGTTAATTTTGAGTTTTTTGCATATTCTAATACAAATTCCTTATTGCTTTTCAATGTTACAGATATTTTCTCCCAGTGTATCATGTATTTACTAACTGTATGCTTAATTTTGATGGACACAAATACATCAATTTTCACCTTACTGTTTGTGTTTTGGAGTCTTATTGAAGAAGTCTTTCCCCAATTCTGGGTCACAAAATTATCTCTTATATCTGCTTTAGAGTTTTACCTTTCACTTTTAAGTATTTATTTTTCTGGAGTCTAATTTTGAGTATGACAAAATGTTATGTTGGAACTTTATTATTTTTAAATATGGACAGTGCTCCAAATACTATCTTTGAATAATTTTTTAAATGATTTTATTTATTTATTTGAGAGAGAGAGAGCACAAGTAGGTGGAGGGACAGAGGGAGAAGGAGAAGCAGGCTCCCCACTAAGTAGGGGGCCTGGTGTCAGGCTCAATCCCAGGACCCTGGGACCAGGACCTGAGCTGAAGGCAGATGCTTAACCGACTGAGCCACCCAGGCATCCCTATCAAATGATTTTTTATTTCCCCATAGCTTTGTAGATAATTTTAAAGATCATATCTTAAGTTCTCATGCAAACATAGGTTTATTTATTATTTTTAGGGAGTGAAAAATGGCTTTACTGTGTTCTTTGAATTAACTTTTAGTCCCTGGAAGGTCAGTCTCAGATGGGGGCCCACAAGTAACTCTTCCATGACTTTCTCCCATTGCTTAATTTAATCCATGGATATTGTGTCCCTTTGAATGTCTCTAGCCCTGTCATTCTCCTCCCCACGTGGCCCATACACAGGAGGTTAACCTTTCTTCCCAAGTCTTCAGGGATTGGGCCTGTGAGTATCCAACACAGACTATACAGAACTTGACAGAAACAAGATCTTGGTTCCATTTTGAAGCAGCAGTTAATGGAGGTGGCCCCTCCAAGGACATGCTGGAAGAAGAAACAACCTGCCCTTAAACTGGGCCTGTTGCGTCTAGTTCAACTTCATCCCAAGCAAAGCCCAATATTTAGAATAGTCAGGTTTTAAAATCAATGATTAATTTTTGCAATTCTTATCCTAAAGCTTCCTTTTTGATAAAACAAATTGGGTAGTTTTCTCAACCATTTAAACTCCTGGTACTGTCAGAAGAGTTCAGAAGTGTATGATTTATCAGTTTCATTCTATGTGTTCTTCTTTTTGGACAAAGATCACGTCTCCTTGAGAGGACTATGGCCAAATTGCAACATCTGTAGCTTCCTTGGCACAGATCTTCGTGGGTTGTACATTCTCACGGTCTCTTAGGATCCCAGGACAGAAAAGTGGATGAAGAGGTTCTGAGGAAGATATATTTATGAAGGTGTGTACATGGAAACCATAAGTGGCGTTGAAAAACGAAATGGCTTTCAGGTTACAGTCCAGGAAAATCCCCACCTCTGCAAGTTTGGGTTCATGTGGAGAACAGTCTCGGTGTCTGTGTTGGCAATGACTTCATGTCCCTGCTTGAGACTCACAACCCAGAAGAATCCCAGTTCTGAGGATACCAGGAAAGATCCTTCATGATAAGCAGATTCCCTGCAAACATCCACAGCCCATTCCAGTGTTTCTCCAACTTCTAACCCCTAGTAGTGGCAGCCAGAGGTGAAGCAGGAGGACCCCAGGACATAAAAAAGAGAGATGAATGTTTTGGCACTCTCTGGTGGTCTCATCTGGGTCTACCCACCTTCCATGCTCTGTAGGTCATTAAGAGAAAATGAACAAGTCATTGGCTGTGGGTAGATCCAGAATCATATTCACAGAGAATCTCACCATCCAGCACTACTTTCTTATCAAAGACATCATCGCTTTGATTTCAGCCACCTGTTTCCTCAGGACCACATTAGTCTGGATTCTCTGGATTCAAGAGATGTCAAGACATTGGGGACAAGTGGAAAGGCTCTCCTGATCCTCCCTCTCCAAATGCTTGAAGCAGGTGAAGCAGAAGTGCTGTTTGCAAAATGTCAAACAGGCATCTTGGAACATGGGGCATGATAAAGGAACATGTTGATTCTTTTCTGAGTTTTTCAAGGCCCCCATTTCAATGTGGCTGTTCTCAGTGTTGTGCTTCTCTGAGGTATTGCAACTCATTTGCTCTGCCTCTCAAATTCCTCATATTACAGAGATCATATGATAATTGTCTTTCTCTGATTGACTTACTTCGCTTAGCATAATACCCTCTAGTTCCATCCACATCATTGCGAATGGCAAGATTTTATTTTTGATGACTGTGTAATATTCCATTGTATATATTGTAATATTCCATTGTATATAATGTAATATGCAATTGTAATATTCCATTGTATACATACAATATACATATATATACATTGTATATATACAATATACATATATATACATTGTACACATACAATATACAATATATATATGTGTATATATATTCTTCTTTATCCATTCATCTGTTGATGGACATTTGGGCTCTTTCCATAGTTTAGCTATTGTGGACATTGCCGCTATAAACATTGGGGTGCAGGTGCCCCTTCAGATCACTACATTTGTATCTTTGGGGTAAATACCCAGTAGTGCAATTTCTGGGTCGTAGGGTAGCTCTATTTTCAACTTTTTGAGGAACATCCATACTGCTTTCCAGAGTGGCTACACCAACATTCCTACCAACAGTGTGGGAGGGTTCCCCTTTCTCTGTATCCTCGCCAACATCTGTCGTTTCCTGACTTGTTAATTTTAGCCATTCTGACTGGTATGAGGTGGTATCTCATTGTGGTTTTGATTTGTATTTCCCTGATACCAAATGGTGTAGAGCACCTTTTCATGTGTCTGTTGGCCATTTGGATTTCTTCCTTGCAGAAATGTCTGTTCACATTTCTGCCTATTTCTTGATTGGATTATTTGTTCTTTGGGTGTTGAGTTTGATAAGTTCTTTATAGATTTTAGATAATATCCCTTCATCTGATAAAACATTTGCAAATATCTTCTCCCATTCTGTCGGTTGTCTTTTGGTTTTGTCAACTGTTTCCTTTGCTGTGCAAAAGCTTTTTATCTGGATGAAGTACCAATAGTTCATTTATGCTTTTGTTTCCCTTGTCTTTGCAGATGTGTCTAGCAAGAAGTTGCTGTGGCTGAGGTCAAAGAAGTTGCTGCCTGTGTTCTCCTCTAGGATCTTAATGGATTCCGGTCTCACATTAAGGTCTTTCATCCATTTTGAATCTATTTTTGTGTGTGGTGTAAGGAAATGGTCCAGTTTCATTCTTCTATATGTCGCTGTCCAATTTTCCCAACACCATTTGTTGAAGAGACTGTCTTTTTTCCTGCTTTGTTGTTCTTTCCTGCTTTGTTGAAGATTAGTTGACCACAGAATTGAAGGTCCATTTCTGAGTTCTCTATTCTGTTCCATTGAGCTATGTGTCTGGTTTTGTGCCAATACCATACTGTCTTGATGATTACAGCTTTGTAATAGAGCTTGAAGTCCAGAATTGTGATGCCACCAGTTTTGGTTTTATCTTTCAACATTCCTTTGGATTTTCAGGTCTTTTCTCGTTTCATACAAATTTTAGGATTATTTGCTCCAGCTCTGTGAAATAAGTTGATGGTATTTTGATAGAGATTGAGTTGAATGTGTAGATTGCTCTAGGTAATATTTTAATAATATTTGTTCTTCCAATCCACGAGCATGGAACATTTTTCCATTTCTTTGTATCTTCCTCAATTTCTTTCATGAGTATTCTATAGTTTTCTGAGTACAGACCCTTTGCCTCTTTGGTTAGGTTTATTCCTAGATATCTTGTGGTTTTGGGTGCAATTGTAAATGGGATCGAGTCCTTAATTTCTCTTTCTTCTGTCTCATTGTTGGTGTATAGAAATACAACTGATTTCTGTGCATTGATTTTATATCCTGTCACTCTGCTGAATTCTTTTACAAGTTCTGGCAATTTTGGGGTGGAGTCTTTTGGGTTTTCCACATAAAGTATCATGTCATCTGCAAAGAGTGAGAATTTGACTTTTTTGCCAATTCGGATGCCTTATATTTCTTTTTGTTGTCTGATTGCTGAGGCTAGGACTTCTAGAACCATGTTGAACAACAGTGGTGATAGTGGACATCCCTGCCGTGTTCCTTACTTTAGGGGAAAAAGTCTCAGTTTCTCCCCATTGAGAATGATATTCACTGTGGACTTTTCATAGATGGTTTTTATAATATTGATGTATGTTCCCTCTATCCTTACACTGTGAAGAGTTTTAATCAAGAAAGGATGCTGTACTTTGTCAAATGCTTTTTCAGCATCTATTGAGAGGATCATACAGTTCTTGCCTTTCTTTTATTTATGTAGTGTATCACATTGACTGGTTTGTGGATGTTGAACTGCCCTTGCAGCCCAGGAATAAATCCCGCTTGGTCGTGGTGAATTGTCCTTTTAATGTACTGTTGGATCCTATTGGCTAGTATTTTGGTGAGAATTTTTGCATCCATGTTCATCAGGGATAGTGGTCTATAATTCTCCTTTTTGGTGGTGTCTTTGTCTCGTTTTGGGATCAAGGTAATGCTGACCTTATATAAAGAGATTGGAAGTTTTCTTTCCATTTCAATTTTTTGAAACAGCTTCAGAAGAATAGGTATTAATTATTCTTTAAATGTTTGGTAGAATTCCCCTGGCAAGCCACTGGCCCTGGGCTCTTGTTTGCTGGGAGATTTTCAATTACTGCTTCAATTTCCTTGCTGGCTATGGGTCTGCTCAGGTTTTATATTTCTTCCTGGTTCAGTTTTGGTAGTTTATACATCTTTAGGAATGCATCTATTTCTTCTAGATTGTCTAATTTGTTGGCATACAGTTGCTCATAATATGTTCTTATAATTGTATTTCTTCAGTGTTGGTTGTGATCTCTCCTCTTTCATTCATGATTTTCTTTATTTGGGTCCTTTCTCTTTTCTTTTTGATAAGCCGGGCCAGGGGCTTATCAATCTTATTAATTCTTTCAAAGAATTCTTTGATCTGTTCTACTGTTGTTTTGGTTTCCAGTTCATTGATTTCTGCTCTAATCTTTATTATTTCTCTTCTCCTAACGGGTTTAGGCTTTATTTGCTGTTCTTACTCCAATTTCTTTGGGTGTAAGTTTAGGTTGTGTATTTGAGACCTTTCTTGTTTCTTGAGAAAGGCTTGTATTGCTAGATACTTCCCTCTTAGGACCGCCTTTGCTGCATCCCGAAGATTTTGAACAGTTGTGTTTTTATTTTCATTCGTTTCCAAGAATTTTTTAAATTCGTCTTTAATTTCCTGGTTGACCCATTCATTCTTTAGTAGGATGCTCTTTAGCCTACATGTATTTGAGTTCTTTCCAACTTTCCTCTTGTGATTGAGTTCCAGTTTCAAAGCATTGTGGTCCAAAAATATGCAGGGAATGATCTCTTTTGGTACCGGTCGAGAACTGTTAGATGACCCACTATGTGATCTAGTCTGGAGAGTGTTCCATGTACATTTGAGAAGAATGTGTATTCTGTTGCTTTAGGATAGAATGTTCCAAATATATCTATGAAGTCTATTTGGTCCGGCGTGGCATTCAAAGCCCTTATTTCCTTGTTGATCTCCTGCTTAGATGATCTGTCCATTGCAATGAGGGGAGTGTTAAAGTCATCTACTACTACTGTATTATTATCAATGTTTTTCTTTGATTTTGTTATTAATTGGCTTATATAATTGGCTGCTCCCAAGTTAGGGACATATATATTTATAATTGTTATATTTTCTTGTTGGATAGACCCTTTAAGATATGGTGTCCTTCCTTACCTCTTATTACAGTCTTTGGTTTAAAATCTAATTTGTCTGATATAAGGATTTCCACCCCAGCTTTCTTTTGATGTCCATTAGCATGATAAATAGTTTTCCTCCCCCTCACTTTAAATATGGAGGTGTCTTTGGGTCTAAAATGAGTCTCTTGCGGGTAGCATATCAATGGATCTTGCTTTTTTATCCAATCTGATATCCTATGTCTTTTGATTGGGGCATTTAGCTCATTTACATTCAGAATAAGTATTGAAAGATATGAATTTAGTGCCATTGTATTACCTGTAAAGTGATTGTTACTGTATATTGTCTCTGTTCCTTTCTGGTCTATGTTACTTTTGGACTTTCTCTTTGCTTAAAGGATTCCTTTTAATATTTCTCATAGGGCTGGTTTAATTAGCACAAATTCTTTTAGTTTCTGTTTGTCCTGGAAGCTTTTTATCACTCCTTCTATTTTAAATGACATCCTACCTGGATAAAGTATTCTTGGCTGCATACTTTTCTCATTTAGCACCCTCAATATATCATGCCAGTCCTTTCTGGCCTGCCAGGTCTCTGCAGATGGGTCTGCTGCCAATATAATGTTTCTACCTTTATAGTTTACAGACCTCTTGTCCAAAGTTGCTTTCACGATTTTCTCTTTGTCTCTGAGATTTGTAAGTTTTATTATTAGATGTCGGGATGTTGACCTATTTTTATTGATTTTGGGGGGGTTCTCTGTGGTTCCTGGATTTTGATGCCTGTTTCCTTCCCCAGATTAGGGAAGTTCTCCACTATAATTTGCTCCAATATACCTTCTGCTTCCCTCTCTTTCCTCTGCTTCTGGGATCCCAATTATTCTACTATTGTTTCACTTTAGGGTATCACTTATCTCTCAAATTCTCCCCTTGTGATTCAGTAGTTGTTTATCTCTCTTATCCTCAACTTCTTTATTCTCCATCATTTGGTCTTCTATATCATTAATTCTCTCTTCTGCCTTATTTATCCTAGCAGTTAGAGCCTCCATTTTTTTATTGCATCTCATTAAGAGCCTTTTTGATTTTGCCTTGGTTAGATTTTAGTTTTTCTATTTCTTCAGAAAGGGATTCTTTTGTGTCGTCTATGCTCTTTCAAGCCTAGCTAGTATCTTTATAATCATTATTCTGAACTTTAGTTCTGACATCTTATTATGTCCCTACTGATTAGGTCCCTGGCAGTCAGTACTGCCTCTTGTTCTTTTTTTTTTTTTTTTTTTGAGGTGAGATTTTTATCTTGTCATTCTGTCCAGAGAAAAATAGATGAACAAGAGAGCAAAATATTAAAATGGCATAATTGCCCCAGAGAAATATACACTAAACAAATTGGAAAATACCTGAAACTGGGGGAAAAAAGGAAAAAAAAAGAGAGTATAATCAGACAGCTGAGCAGAATAGAGAAATACACCAGATTCCGTGTGTATTTTGGTCTGCATTTTAGAAAACTAGATCCTAAAATTATAAAGAATGAAAAGCTTGTATGTGTACAAAAATAAAATTAAATACAGTGAAAGAATAGAAAGTAACCATAAAAATGGGAATTAAAAGACAAGAAAAAACAAAAGAGAAGAAAAACCACCACCAACAAAAACGAAGGGATATAAACAAAGGAATAGAACAGCGCAATACACAGTATCTCCTGAGTGTACTTTGGTCAGTTCTTTAGAAGAAACTACATCTCAAAATTGTAAAGAAAGAAAAACTTATATATACAAAAATAAAATTAGATACATTGAAAGGATAGAACGTAACTGTAAAGATGAAAATTAAAAAAGACTTTAAAAAAACCAAAAAAACCCCAAAAAACAAAAAAGAAGAAGCAAAAAAAGGAGAGAGAGAATATGATCAGACAGTTAACTAGAACAGAGTCATACACTAGATTTTGGGTGTATTTTGGTCTGTTAGAAGAAACTGCATACCAAAATTGTAAAGAAAGAAAAACTTATATAAATATAATGAAGGGATAAAATGTAATTGTAAAAATGAAAATTAAAAAAGATTTTAAAAAGGAGCTGATAAAATAAGAAATTGGTTGAGGGGCGCCTGGGTGGCTCAGTGGGTTAAAGCCTCTGCCTTCATCTTAGGTCATGATCTTGGGATCCTGGGATCGAGCCCCGCATCAGGCTTTCTGCTCAGCGGGGAGCCTGCTTCCCCCTCTCTCTCTCTGCCTGTCTCTCTGCCTACTTGTGATCCCTCTCTTTCTCTGTCGAATAAATAAATAAAATCTTTAAAAAAAAAAGAAATTGGTTGAAAAAGGAAAGAAAAAAATCAAAACAAAAATTAAAGTTGAAAGACTAAAGAATAATGGGGGAAAAAAACCAAGAATTCTATGTGCTATAGTCCCCTAGCACTGGAGTTTTGCAGTTCTCATTGATTGGTAAACATAGTCTTGGCTGGATGTTTTTGCTGATCTTCTGGGAGAGGGGCCCGTTGCAGTGATTCTCAAGTATCTTCGTGCAGGCGGAATTGTAGTGCCCTTGCCAGGGTCCAGGCTTGAGTTTGCCCTATGTGGCTTTTGTTCCCTGAAGGCTTTCCGTACAGCTTTAGAGGAGGAGAATGAAAATGGAGGCCTCCCAATCTCTGGCCTCAGATCAGAACGCTTGGCACCTCACTCCTCAGTGTGCCCTCAGAGAAAAACAGTTGATCCCTCCTGTCTCCCTGGTCTCCGGCCGCACTCCATGTGCACCCGGCCTATGACCAAATGCTTCTATCTCCAGTACACAGGCCGTTTGGAGTCTCCAAACCCAGCAGGCTCCTGTGGCGCAATCCCGCGCCGCTCCCCGCAGTGGAGGAAGGAGAGTCTCCCCAGATCTGCTGCTTGTTGGGCCCCTACTCTTCAAGGGGGTCATGGTTTATGGCAACCATGAGCTAAGAGCCCACTCCTCAGCTCATTCTTTGTGGCCGACTCTCCACTTTGATACCTGGGAGCTCTGCTGCACTCATGCACCCCCACTCTTCATGTGACCCTGAGGGTCCCGAGACCACAGTGCCCCGGCTAGGGTTCCATCCCTGCTTAGCAGCCTGAGTGACGTCCCTCACCAGAGCAGACTTCTAAAAGTTCTGATTTTGTGCTCCACTGCCCTATCACGTGCCAGTGGCCAGCTGATGGAGGCTCCCTCCCCTGCAGTCTATCTTCCCAACTATCGCCTCAGATTCACCTCTCCGCACGTCCTACCTTCCAGAAAATGGTCACTTTTCTATTTGTAGAGTTACAGCTATTCTTTTCTTCAATCTCCAGTTGAGTATGCAGGTATTCAGAATGATTTGATAGCTATCTAGCTGAATTCCTGGGACCAGATGAAATTAAGGTCTCCTACTCCTCCGCCATCTTGGACTCCTATTTCTTATTCATATAACGTCACTGGAATGTTATATTATTAGGCAGGCTAACAGGTCAATGGAGTGGCTAGGACCTCTATTGCTACCATGGTTAATGCTGGGGTTGTCTCCAGTTAGCTGGAAGTAAAAACGGTAGGAGTGTCATGTGGGAAGTTTTTAGCAGCCAGGATTGGAAAGGTGACATCGTCTCTTCACATTCCATTGACTATAACATTGTCACATAACTACACTTAATATTGTAAAGTGGGATGGAACAGGGCCGTTGCAAAATGTAGTTTCTGGCAGGTGGATCCTTTTCAGTGACCACTCTATACTAGGAAATCACAGGTTTTTGGTGACAAGCTAGACATCTCTGCCACAATGCCATATATATGGAATTCCTTACATGGATATATCTGTATATCTATGTATCTATATCTATAAACATATAGATATATATCATCATATAGATACAGATACATAGACATACAGATATATCCATGTTGTCATAATGGTAGGATTTTCTTCTTTTTAAAGGCTGTATAATACTCCACTATGTGTGTACATATATATATATATAATATTTTATTTTTTAAAAAAATTTTTTGGAAAGTTTTATTTTATTTATTTATTTTTGAAGATTTTATTTATTTATTTGGCAGAGAGAAAGAGATCACAAATAGGCAGAGAGGCAGGCAGAGGGAGAGGCGGAAGCAGGCTCCCTGCTGAGCAGAGACCCCGATGCTGGGCTTGAACCCAGGGCTGAGATCATGACCTGAGCTGAAGGCAGAGGCTCAACCCACTGAGCCACCCAGGCGTCCCAATATTTTCTTTATCTATTATCTGTTGATAGATATTTAGATTGTTTCCCCATCTTGGTTATTGTGAAAATGCTGCACCTAACATGGGAGTGCAGATATCTCTTCAAGATCCTGACTTCATTTGTTTTGAATATATACCTAGCAGTGGGGGTTGCTTGATCATATGGTAGTTCTATTTTTAATTTTTTGAAGAACCTTCGTACTGTTTCCCACAGTAGCTGTACCAATTTACATTCCCACCAACAGTGTACAAGTGTTCCCTTTTCTCCACATCATCACCAACACTTGTTACCTTTTGCCTTTTTGATAATAGGCATTCTAACAGGTGTGAGGTGACATGTCATTGTGGTTTTGATTTTCATTCACTTCCCTGATGATTAATGTTGTTGAGCACCTTTTCATATACCTGTACATACTAAGGTAGTACTTAGCTGTACATACTAATAGGTCTCCTTTTTTCTTTCTTTTTTTTTTTAAGATTTATTTATTTATTAGAGAGAAAGAGAGAGTACAAGCAGGGAGAGGGGCAGAGGGAGAGGGAGAGAGAATCTTAAGCAGACTGTGCTGAGTGTGGAGCCTAACACACACAGGGCTCAGTCTCACTACCCTGAGATCACAACCTCAGCCAAAACCAAGAGTCAGATGCTTAACTGACTGTGCCACCCAGCTGCCCCAGGTAGGTTTCCTTTTGCAAAATGTCTGTTCAAGTCCTTTGCCCATTTTTGAATTGGGTTATATAGTTTTTGCCATTAAGTTACATGAGTTTCAGAAGTCTTTTTTAAAACAAACTAAAACAAGGTGATTTAAAAAAAAATGGAATCCAAAGAATTAACTGAGGTATCCAATCCAATAGCATTAAAGTCTTTTTTCTTTGTACAGTTTTATTGCGGTAAACCTACATAAAATTCACCTGTTGTATGCAGTAATATTTAGTATTTATAGAATTGTGCAACCATCACCCATCCCATTTTAGAAGATTACCATTATTTTAGTAAGTTTTCTTGAGCCCATTTATAGTCAATCCTTGCTCCCACTCCTAGCCCCCACAATCATAGATCAGCTTTGTGTCTTTTATAAATTTGCCTTTTGTAGACATTTCATCTAAATGAAATTATACAGTATGGAGTCTTTGGCATCTGATTTTCACTGTTTTTGGGATGTATCTATGTTGTAGCACATATCAATATGTTATTCCTTTTTATTGCTGAAGGGTACTCCATTGTATGAATATACTGCATTTATCTATTCACCAATTGATTATTTTTAGTTTTTGACTACTATGGATAATGCTGCTATGAACAGCACACATAAATTTTTGTGTAGACAGACTTTTTCATTTCTCTTTGGTAGATTCCTAGGAATGAAGTTGCTGGGTTGTATGGTGAGTTTATATTTAACTTTAGAAAACTACTGTTTTCCAAAATGGTTGTAATATTTTACGTTCACACTGGCAACGTATGAAGGTTCAGGTTTAGCCCTATCTTTGTCTACATTTGGTATTGTCTGATTTTTTATTATTGCCATTCTAGTGGGTATGCAGTGGTATCACTCTGGTTTTAAGTTACATTTACTTAATGACTAATGACACTGAGCACCTTTTCCTGTGTGTATTATTTGTATATTTGTATATCTTCATAGAAATGTCTATGCAAGTCTTTTGCTGTTTTTTTAATTGGATTCTTATTGAGTTGTAAGAATTCTTTTTTTTAAGATTTTTTTAATTTATTTGACACAGAGAGAGATCAGTCCCTACAAAAAAAAAAAAAAAAAAAGCTAACAGGATTTGTCAAAAGCCATGAAAATTCTGAGATTTTACCCTATTGCAAACTCACAAGTTACAGAAAGTTTGCAGACCGCTATTTTAACCTAACATCCCAGGTTCTTGTGTCCCAATTCCATTCTACTTTTCTTACATTACTTCCTGCAATGGCACTTCCAGTCACCCGGCCTTGCATATAAATAATGGAGCATACAGTGAGTACATCTAGCTGATGATAAATATACTTTTTTCCCCCCTCTTCCTAAAATGGTAAATCTGATTATCTTCATATATGAACTTAAAATATGGAAAATGTAAAGGGAGTAAATGGTTTGTAACATTGTAAGTAGTCATAATATGGTGTATCTTTTTGCTCATGAATATTATGTACTATAATTATTGTTTCTGTAGTCAAATTAAAATATTTTCTTGGTGTTAAAAAACAAACAAAAACCAAAAAACAAACTTCCTATTCATTATTTTGAATGGCTCATTGTTGTCCCTACAAGATACACAGCTTAGCCATTTATATGCCTTTGTTGATCTCTTCATAAGAATGTCCTTTCTTGGGGCACCTGGCTGGCTCAGTTGGTAGAATATGTGACTCAATCTTTGGGTTATGAATTTGAGCCCCATGTTGGGCAATGAGTTTACTTAAAAAAAAAAAAAGTCCTTTCCTACTATCTCTTCATGCATGGGTCCTATCTATTCTTCAAGGCTCCAGATCAAACATCCATCCTCCCCCTTTCCTGGACCTTCTTCATCTCTTCAGTTAGAAGTAATCTTTCCTATCTCTGACTTCCCATAGCACATTATCTCTATCTTCTTATGACCTGGATTGCTTTCCCTTTGTTACTTACAAATCTCATTAAAGTCAGTAGAACCTGCATATTAATAATGTCCTTGCCTCCCCTAGTAGCTTTACACAGGGTCTTAATCTATAAATATGTTTGCTGCATAGGGATAGAGTTCTCTTGGTGTTAATGTGATTTTTCTGTTCCTGCCATTAGGTGACAGTGTTCAAACCTTACAGTAGAAAGAAATCCCACACTTTAAAGTTAAATAGGATTTTGGGTCTGTGGCTTTTCATTAACTACTTGAGCAAGTATTCAACTAGAAGTCTATCTTCTCTGCTGTGAAACAATCTTGTTTTAGCATGTTATAAGGTTTAATAATACAGAAAACCAAAGGAACTTATTTGTTCATTGCTTCCGTATAAAACTTCTCTTTAGGGATACCTGGGTGGCTCAGTCAGTTAAGCGGCTGCCTTAGGCTCAGGTCAAGATCTCAGGGTCCTGGGATCAAGTCCTGCATGGTGCTCCCTGCTCTGCAGGGAGCTCCCTGCTTTTCCTCCTCCCTTTGCTGCACCTCCCCCAGACCCCCGTCCTGCTCAGGCTCCCTCTCTCTCTCCTCTCAAATAAAATACTAAAAAAATAAATAAATAAAACTTCCCTTTATTTGTAATCTTTTTGGTGTGTATTGTGATTGATATTGTAGATTTTCATTAGGGGTCTGAACCTAACCTCATTCAGTCAGCTAACACTTACAAATGATTAGGCAGTTTGTGATGATCTGAATTAATGCATTATCTACTAGACATATAGATGCTACCAATGCTCCCTAAAGTAATATTTCATAGGTTAACTTTTTTTAAGCAAATGATAGTGATAGCTTTATTAGATTTTTAGATTTCCTTGCTTCTTCCCCCTTCCTCCCTTTGAATAACAGAATGAAATGAACTATAGCCCTCTCAAAGCAGGGTAAATGTTTTGATTTCAGTATGGAACAAAGTTTTCATATTTCATCTAAAATCTTTGCTGACACAATTCTTCCAATGTTTCCTGGAGATTTTCTGGAACTTGGACTAGAACTTGTGAATTATGCTAAGCAGAGCACCTGATTGGCCCACAGCAAGGTTAGAACTACTTTTTGTTTTCCTATTAAGTGTCGGGCTTATTTGTAGTGAGGATAGAGTGAGCCAAATGAAACTACTGTATATATAAATATATATAATATGAAAATAATGTGTCTAAAGGGAGATTGGTGGGAACTCTATAGAATACCAGTGTCTCTCTGTAGGAAATTATAGCTTCTATTTTAATATAAGGAAATGATTCCTGTTTGACAGACCTTTCTAAACCTAACTTGGACTATCGAATTACCTCCTTTGATTTTAGCTTACAGAAGAAAATTTTGACCATAAACCAAGATTGGTGACGTTTTCGTTGTTTTGTTGCCTGAGGATTTTTCTGAAGTTTCTCCCTGGGAGTGCTTGTATTACAAAAGTTCTGTTAGATCTCTCTGCTTAGAAATCCTCAAAGATTATTGGGAATTTCCAATTTAGCAGAATGTTGGCAATAATAATTTGGGATACTATGATAATAACCTCTGTTTCCCTTACGTCTCGGATACTTGAGTGTACTTAGACGAGGAAGAGGATAGTCACTATCCTGTATTGTGCAGCAAAACTCATCTCCTTAGCATAAACCTGGGTTTGGAAACTACTTCACGGGTGGGACACTGGGAATTTTTTCTCTTCCAAAATAAACCATTACAAGTTTTTCGACAAAGTTCTTTCCGCAAGATGTTTTCAAACCAAATTACTCAAACCCATCCTCTTCCTCTTTCGCGTCCTCTGCTTGCAACGCCCTTCCTACTCTTCTCAAAACTGGGGAACTTACTCATCCCTCTCTCTGGTGGAGGCTTTCCTCAACATGGCAGGCAGAGCTTCTCTGCTCCCGCAGCTCACTGCGCGCAACCCGGTTTTTTAGCACAGTATAGTGGGTTTACATTTTCGGGCTCCTCTCGCCAACACGGTGTGAGCTTGGGGAGCGGAGCCCGCCTCTTTTATTCCCCGGTTCCCCCACCCCCCCACCCCTCGCCGTGTGGATCGTCCGGCGTTTGACACATGGTAGGCTCAGTGAAGTTGGATGACTGAAACTCTGTTAATTGGCGACCTTGTGCCCAAAGGAGCAAAATATGCGACCCAGGTTCCTCTCGACGTGGGCTAGGCGGCCCAACAGCAGGAGTTTCAGCTGGCACCCCGGTTCCCGCCAAGCCAGCTTTTAAACACAAACAGCCGCCGACACCGGGCCTCGGCACGACCGCCTTTCACGGACCCAGGTGGGTTAATACCCACCAGCTGAGCCCGCTGTGGCGATTTCGGAGTTTGCTCAAATGAGGGAAACGTTTTTCCTGAGCACTCCGGGTCCCAGAGCTATTTCTCCAACGCCGGGTTGGAGACGCTGTCCGTTTTTTTCTAGCGGTGACAGGAAGTCGAAGGAAAAACGTGGGACTCAAAGGTTTGGGGGTAACTCTGCTCGCAGCCACTCAGATTTGAGGATCTCCTTCTAACCCCAGGCTGACGTCCGTGAGGATAGACGCTCAGCTCTCGGCGACCCCAGCCCCCAGGCACAAAGCCTACCCCAAGGTGCCGCTCCCTCAATTGCCCACACCCTTGGTGCCCCGCCCACTCCCGGGCGTTGAGCCGCGATTCTCGCGAGAATATGATTAGCCTCGCCTCTTCGGACTCCGGGCTCTCGCGAGAAGAGGCTTAAGAGCCGGCCTGTAACCTGCCCTGGCGGCTCTGCTAGCCGCAGCCGCCTGAGTGGCCGTGGCCACAGACACTTCTGGAGGGATCCAGTTGAGGAGGAAGCAGAGGTGTCCCTGGCCCCCGCCTTTGCCTAGGCCCTCCGTGGACACTCAAGAGGGACTGCAGGTTCGAGGGTGACTGGACTCAGCTGGGGAACTCGGTGGGGGCGGCGCCGGAGGCTGGGCTTGGCTGGGCGAAGGAGGAAGGGGGCGGAGGGCGAATCTGGGCTTGAGAGCCCGGCTGCTGTGGAGGTGGTCTGGGCGTCCCAGACCCTCCTAGGACACCGTGGGTGGGGTTCTGGGCTCCGGCAGCTGGCATCCGATTCGGAGAGGCAAGGATGGGACTTGGGTTTTCGGGGTGCTGTTTTTGGGTTGGGAGTCCCGAGGCCTTTCTCCGGGGGTGAAGGCGTACTCACCTCATCCCTCCTTCCCAGGGCTGAGCTACCCCGTGCCCCGCCCCTTTTTCTGTCACCGCTGGGCTAACGTAGCGACATCCTCAGGAGGGCGCATCACAATAGGGGATAGAGTTTCAGATAGTCTTCCTTTGGGTGGAGAGGAGTGAGACTCCAGTAATGTGCTGCGTGGTTTTATGCTGTAACAGTATCACGTATGATAAAGCTTTGTTTTCCCAAACCCTGCACAGAAAAGCTGCCTATTTTTTTCTTCTTCAGATGCAAGTCCCCTAACACCCTTTTTCCTCTTTAACGGGGTGCAGGGAGAGGAGACATCATTTGGTAATTTGTTAGTGTGGGTTCAAGGAGACCATCCCTGAGTCTCCTAGGTTTCGTACCTAGGAGAGTGGTCAGCATTTAGAGTCCATGATGAAAAGTCCACACTTGCTAAAGCTAGAGCCCTACTTGTCTCTTTGGGCACTTTAGCATATAAAAATGATTTTAAAATTTCTTAATCTTCAAGAGTCTTCATGCTTTTTATTTAAATCCCAGTGAAGCAGCCCAGTATATTGATTTTATTTGGACAATTAGGCATTCCCCACTCCTCCCACACAAATATGACCAAGAATTTTTAGAGAGGGGGTTAAGGATAAATTTTGAATGAAATAGACTGTAGAGATTGGAATAAGAGGTATAATGAATAATGCAACCGTAGGGCCAAAAAAAGTTTCTGTGCTGGAGAGACCGTCCAGGACTGAAATCCAAGCCTTGAAAATGAGGACTGTAGTTGTCATTTGAATGTAAAATGGAAAGCAGTAGAAAATACTTCAGAAAGAATTTGATGGTGATTAAGACTTAAAAGTGCGTGAGAATTATTTTTGAAGGTGTAAATGTGTTTTATAAATTACCCAAATTTTCTCAGAGTTTATGACCTATCCGCTATTGTTATATATAAGGAGAAAGTTAAGGGGAGAATCTGAAGCATGGAGTGTGGTAAGGAATCATGGAGTTAACATAGTGCTCAATTAGGAAGGTTTTTAGTGTCTGCGTGTTTTTGAGTTCTTTCACCTTTTTTTTTTCTCCCAGAAAAGCTTTCAGATGGGCTTTTTACCTTTATGTCACCCTTTACCAGTCTGAATTTTTATCTTTCTTACCCTTTCTTCTAAGCCTTATGAAAAACTTTTATTAACTATTAAGTTGCAAACCAGCAAGATCTGCTTTGCGGTTTTTTATGTTTAGGTGACTTGGTGAAGTGTGAGAGTGAGCTGGAAAATATGCACCTTTCATAGGAATATGTTAAAAATAGCAAACTCACATGCCTTTAGGTACTAGGCAGATGAGAATGAGTGAACTGCACTAGAGCGCTTATGCCTCATCTTAGAGGGACATCCAGTTATCAAGTCCACCTGGTTAGTGTCATGTGAATGTGGGCCCAATTTTCAGCCTTCTTAATAGAACACAGGAAATTTAGATTCTTACTTGCAGCCTCTTGATTGTTAAAAATATTGACAACTACTTAAAACAATTAAAAATAACATAATGTGGTCCAACCAAACCCAAGCTTGTCAGTAGTTGTATCCTGCTTTCCAGTTTTGGACCTCTGTTATAGGTCAGAATGAATAAATTTTACAACTGGAAAAAAAAAAACTTAAAGCAAATGTATCAGTTAGTTTGGAATTTCAAACCTAGGAGGATTTTGAGAAAAATGTCAAATTCAAAACAGTAGGTAAGTTTAATAGCCAAATTTAATAGCCTTGAAGTCCAGTACAGCAAATGGAATTGGTACTTTTTTAACGTTTTAACTATGGAAACAACTGAAGAAGAAATTTCTCAGTATTTATGGTTTAATAACTAAGGGTTCTGAGCAAAGCTAATTTACGGGTATCTTGTAAGGAAATTGTTTCACCTACAGGCCCATACTGTACTTGCAATTAATACGTCAAATTAAATTCAGGAGGCCCTCTGTAACTCCTCTGTAGTTTTGAATGTTTATTGGTTGCTCTGCCATCGCACATTGCCTTCCTGGTCATTGACTTTTACTGGAAGCAACATTAGTTTCTTGAGTTCTGTTCCTGGCAGATGGGGTGAGGGGACGGTGTATAGGGATAGAAAGAAATGGGATGGGGGGAGTGTAACGTGAAGCAGGCAGTCATGTTCCTCCTCTTTACATTGTACATTAAAAACTTGATTTGAGTTAACTAATTGTGCATTATATATATATATATATATATAGCACAGCTTAGTGATATTTGTAAAATTGAACCCAGTGGTTAGCTAGTTTTTCTTTGAAGAATATTTTTAAGAATACTTTGACTAAACACAGTGCATTACACATAGTAGAGCTTAGTGATATTTGTAGAGTTGAACCCCGTGGATTAAGGCACATTTACCCATTAGTGGGAAACACTTTAATCACATAATCTGATTCATATTTAGTTGGACTGAAGGGAACGGAAGTTTAGAGGTCAGACCCAGAAAGAAATGGACCTTAGGTATATTGAAGGCAAGGTGGGGAGTCTTTGCAGGGGACGAGGGTAAGAGAGGAGTCTAGGTGAGGGGGAGAGTTTTGAAAAGGAAGATGAAATGGTGAAGTACCCTTTCATCTACTGCAATTTTACAAAGAGTCTACCTTTTACAGCTAAATTTACCGTAACTCATACAAAGACTCCAGAAAATACTGGTTTTTCATGAGGACCTCTTGGGTAGTTTGCAAATTTGATTTTCTTCCTTTTAACCCGGTCTTCTCAGGTCAAACTAGTCTATTAATCTCTTCATCCACTCCCTCCACCTCTCTCTAAGAAGTGAAACAGGAGATATGTATTATGTTTGTGAGGTGATGCTGTTTGAAAGTTTTAAAAACATTTTGAAGAATCTGTTGTGTACTTGTGGAGATTATGTTTGTTGAAGGGGGAAACATTTTTCCCTCCCCATGTTTCTACCATGACTTGTAAGTAACTCTTTATGTAGCTTCCCCCCCTTTTTCTTACCCCCTGAAATGCCTTCTCAAGAAAGCATTAGGTGAAGTGAGGAGAAGGGATTGAGTGTGTGTTTGCTCAGTGCCTTCTGGTTCTGTTTTTGGAACTCCTGGTTCTTATGATATACCTTCTCTATTTGTCTGTATGGTAGATTTATCTGAGCAGCCTGGGCCCTGTGAGGGAAAAGGAAATGGTATATCTCAAATTTAAGTTAAGTTTAATTTACGTTTGAAATAATAGGAAGCTTTCTTGGCCACTGGTGTTGGCTGTACTTTTTATCTTTATTTGTCTGACTCCTCTATTTTGTTTCTTTGTTCGTTATGAACCCACAGTAAGGGAGGAAGAGGTAGTTTATAGGTGTTCATTAATGGAGGAAGAACTTAATTAAGAATTTTTTTTCTCCTTTTGGATAGAATGTTTGTTAGGGTTCAAGCTAATGTTGCATTTCTCCTCCTATGGCTTGCTCTGGTTTACTTTGGCATACTTGAAACATATTTCCTTGCTAAGCAGGTAGTAGTCTAGAGCACAGAGATGGAAGGCAATCAGAATTCAGAGATCCTCCCTGGGAGAGGATTAAGAGGTTAGTAAATGTTAGTTGTGGGTGATGGCAATACAGTGAGCTGGGTACTTGAAACAGTACGAACTTGATCATAAAAGAAGAAAGATTTAATGTGGAATATGTGACCTTATGTCACAGTAGATTGCTAAAGATCAGTAAGATGCTGAAAGATATCTTTGCCAATCAAAGCATTTTTCTTTGCCCTTAATTACTAGCTTATATTTTTCTGTTTGAAAATGTAAAATATCTGGCACTTGGTACTTATTTTTGTCTTTATAGTTGAAATGAATTATCTATTAATTTTTGGTCGCATATTGAAATTAACATTTAATATTTGGCTGAGGATGAGAGTCTCGTAGTGAATCGCTGATTGAAGTACTTGATTGGAAAATATGAATAACACTTTTCTGAGGTCATTTTAAATTGTAAACATACTTCTCTGCTTGTAATACCTTATTTGGGATCATTTAGATCTGGATTTAAAGCCAAATGTTAGTTAGCTCTGTGAGGTTACTTAACCTCTATGAGCCTTTGTTTCCTTACATGAAAAATGGAGAGAGAGCACAATTGTCATGACTTTGAGAATGAAATAAAATATGTAAAAGTGCTATGTAAATAGTAAAGTGCGTATCACTTATTAGCACTTTGTTCTGTGTTTATGCTCAGAAAATAGCCTATGATCTTGAAACATATCCATCAGGTAAATTTACTTTTACATCCAGCTGTCTCTTTTGGAGGGAAACAAGTTCAAATGGCTATTTACAGCCTTGCCATATGACTTCCACTGGGAATTACAATTTGTTTTTCTTTATTCTTGTCGACATTGAGCAATAGAAAGCTCTTTTTCTTGCTTTTCATGTTGGCATCCATTGACTGATAGCTGGTATTCTATGTAATTTGAATGCCAGGTAGAATAGTAGCAAAAAAGGGAAGGGAGAATACATTGGAGGATGGTTTCGTATTTAAAAAATCATCTATTGGGAGGCTGTTATTTGCTTCTAAATATAAAATTATTTTTATTAATTTGGATTGTTACCCTTTTATTTCTTTGTTACTGCTATAGCAGGTGAGTAGAAAATTATCCTATGTTTAGGGTTTATAGACTACATTAAATATCACCTTAAAAATAAGCTTTAAAGTTCAGATACCTCAGAATGTGAATCTGAGATCTCAGGTGCAAAATTGTGCAACAAAGTATTTTTACAATTGTCTTATTCTTGAATGGTCTTGCAAATAGTACTGTGTTATTTTAGGGGCAATTATTTCATTCAGGACAGTGTGCTTTATGGAATGCAAGATTGAATTTGATTTTTCTCACATCTAGAGAGCAAACGACACAATCTGCTCTGTCCTTTTGGTTCCTCATTTGTTAATTTAGAGTTTTCTTAAAGAAGTGCCTGTAAAGGGACGCCTGGGTGGCTCAGTTGGTTAAGCAGCTGCCTTTGGCTCAGGTCATGATCCCAGGGTCCTGGGATTGAGTCCAGCATCAGGCTCCTTGTTCGGCGGGGAGCCTGTTTCTCTCTCTGCCTCTGCCTGCCACTCTGCTTGCTTGTGCTCTCTCTCTCTCTCTCTCTGACAAATAAATAAATAAAATCTTTAAAAAAAAAGAAAAAAAGAAGTGCCTGTAAAGATGGTAACTGTGGGACACTATTGTTTCCTCCTTATTGAGTATTCCACATTGCCTGAGTTTCTCTTTTGAGAAAGAATGTCGAGTTATTAGAAAATAGTGGAATTATAAAACCATTAATACTCAAAGTACTTTAAATCATTAATACTCTAATTTTTGATAGGGCAGATTAAACCCTCTTACCTGATTTTGATAGAAGTTACTGGCTGGTAGTGGGGAAGCTGAGACTAGAATTCAGATCTGCCAGTCTCCTGATTCTGAGTGGTTATTTCAGTTATCTCCCTAGTGGGCTGTATGTACTTCTGGGAGTGTATGGAAAACTTATTTGTTGTGCCATTTGAAGGACTAAATAGAACTTCCATTTATATATATTATAATTTATTTATATTTAAAATAATCCCCTTTTTATTTCCATTTTTTCATGTATTTATATAGTATATATCTAATACTGGTACGACAGTGTATATACATTATTTATATACATGTATAGTTAGTTGAACCCAAAACATTAAGGGAGAAAGTGTCATATTTTAGAAGAAAAGTGGTGTGACATCTTTCATCATTGCTTTCATTTATCATTCATCAGTAAGTGATGTTATTTAACAACAGTCTTAAACACTTGTTGGTTTTGAAATTGTAAGAGTACTTTGAAAATTACTTCTAAAAGTATATATATATATTTTTAAAGATTTTATTTATTTATTTGACACAGAGAGAGAGAGATCACAAGTAGGCAGAGAGGCAGGCAGAGAGAGAAGGGGAAGCAGGCTCCCTGCTGAGCAGAGAGCCCGATGTGGGGCTCAATCCCAGGACCGTGAGATCATGACCTGAGCTGAAGGCAGAGGCTTTAACCCACTGAGCCACCCAGGCGCCCCTAAAAGTATATTTTTGGAGTAATTTCTTTTTGACTATAAAAGTATAATTCATTGCTTGTAATTTGGGACATTGAGCAAAGAGCAAGGAAGAAAATGGCACAGTAATCCCATGGCGCAGTGATAATTGCTTCCATCCCCTCCTTCCCTCGCCCCTCCAATTGGGATCATTCTATATGTAGTGACTTCAAATTTTTATTTTGAGAAATTAAAGAAAATTTGAATGATATAACAGATATATAGACTTAAAAATTAACATTTCTTTCCTCCTCTTTCCCCTCCCCTTCTATCATCATAGATGCTTTGATGAACATATTTGTTAAGATAAATTTAAAAGTAGGGGTTCTTGTGCCAAAGTGTATGATACCCTGCAAGTTTTACAATTTGTGTTCCCACAAACTTGAGTAGCCATTTTCTCTATACTTTAGCCATCATTGCTTGTTATTAAACCAACCAACAAATCTTTGGCCATTTGATAGGTTAAACATCTCAGATTTAACTTGAGTTTCTTATATTACTACTGAGGTTGACTATTTCTGCTTTTCCCCTTTGTCGGCCACTCACTTTTTTTTTTTTTTTTTTTGTAAATTGCTAGTTCATGAACTTTGCCCATAGTGTTGAGGTATTTTAATATGGATATATAAATATTCTTATATACTTAAGATTTTAATTCTTTATTTTGTATTGTAAAACTTCTTACAGTTTTTCATTTATATTTTATTCATTTGAATTTTTATGTAGTCTAACCTAATGCTTCTTGAAGACTGTGTACAGTCCTAATTCTGATCTCTAATGAAGTTTTCACCAGTTTTTGTTGAGAATGTTAAGATAAATTGGCTGGCAACACATTCCTGTTTCTCAGACTAGCAGTGTTTGTCTTTGATTTGAGACTTAGAAATTCCTTCCTTATTCTGAGAGTCAGATAATTATTCACTTATTTTCCCCTTGATTTTTTTTTTAAAGAATTTTTTTTTTTTTAAAGATTTTATTTATTTATTTGTCAGAGAGAGAGCACAAGCAGGCAGAGTGGCAGGCAGAGGCAGAGGGAGAAGCAGGCTCCCTGCCAAGCAAGGAGCCCAATGTGGGACTCGATCCCAGGACCCTGGGATCATGACCCGAACTGAAGGCAGCTGCTTAACCAACTGCCCCCCTTGATTTTTTTTTTTTAATGGTCTTATGTTGTACTGTGAAATTTTTAATGTGGAATTTGGGAGAGAGAAAACATGAAGAAGGAAAGGATCTTCTCAAATAGTTATAAGCAATTAATTTTATTAGAACCTATCTGACCTTGAATCTGTCTATATAGCTATCTTTCTTTAGTAACTTGAAATGCTACCACTAATACTTTTATTTTCTGGGCATAGCATTTTGATGGGTTGTATATTAAATTTGAGAGACTGTATAGTATGGTGGAAAAAACACTGATTTTGACTACAGAGATGTGTATCTGTGTCTTGATTTATTTATTCGCTATGTATGACATTAGGCAAATAACATAATCCCTTTAAGCCTAAACCAATTTCTCAATTTTTAAAAAAGACACCTCTTGTGTTTTATAGGATTGATATGTGGATTAGCATAGCTAATATATATGAAAATCTAACTTGGGGCGCCTGGATGGCTCAGTGGGTTAAAGCCTCTGCCTTCGGCTCCGGTCATGATCTCAGGGTCCTGGGATGGAGCCCCGCATTTGGGCTCTCTGCTCAGTGGGGAGCCTGCTTTCCCCTCTCTCTCTGCCTGCCTCTCTGCCTACTTGTGATCTCTCTGTCAAAAAAAAAAAAAGAATCTTAAAAAAAAGAATCTAACTTATTATCCAAGGTTCCCTGAATTAGGTGTATCTAGAAGACCCTGTGCCTCAATCCTACTTGAAAAATCTCACTACATGTTTTGCTGGAGTTCACTTAATGCTGAAACATATTTAATCTACCATTAGTCTTGTAAACTTCCCCCAGGAGGATGGCTTCATCTTTTTCTTTCAGGAACCCATTTTGATATGTCTTGTTCATTACTATTCTAGGTGGAGATAGTTAGTAAGAGGTGAATGAATTTGAGTGACCTGGCAATCCTTTTTATTACTACTCAATCTGTAATTACATTTATAAGGACATCTACTGTTTATTTAAATAAAACCAAAGAAACATTAAATGGTGCATTTTAGAACATGGTAGTAGTAGGCCTTTTTGTTATTTATTTAGTATATATAAATACATGGTTCAAATATCAAAACTATATAAAAAGAATACTCAAAAGTCTTGCTTACATCTGTATTGCTTTCACCCCATTCCCATCCTGCCCCTGTAGGTAACCATTTTTATTAGAGTCTTGGTTATCCTTCTAGAATTCTTTTTTGCAAAAATAAACAAATATAGGTATATTTGTATTTATGTGTGTATGTATATTTATATTTAATTTATTCACAAAAGGTAACAAACTGTGTACTACTTGTTTTTCACTCGTTTTTTTCTCCCACCTAACAGTATATCTTGGATATTAATCCATAATTGTACATGGGGATCTCCTTTATTCTCTGTTCTGTTTTTTTAGAGAGAGCATGCACCAGTGAGGTGGGAGGGCTGCGGCTGTGGGAGAGGGAGAGAGAAAGACTCTTAGGCAGGCTCCACACCCAGCTTGGAGCCTGAGGTGGGGCTCACTTTGATGACTCTGAGACCATGACCTGACCCAAAATCAAGAGTCAGATGCTTAACGGACTCAGAGGCACCTAGGCACTGCTCCCTTTTTCTTTTTTATATATGCATTGTATTTCATTGTGTAGATGTACTACATTTTATTCATTTAGCCTTTGCTGATGCACATTCAGATTGTTTTTAGTCTTTTGCCATTACAAATAAGGCCACATTGAATGTATTTTGAATATTTTGGTTAGTATTTGTGGAGTTGCGTCTTCAGGATAGATTCTTACAAGTGGGGCTGGTAAATACTTGTATAATTTAGATATTGCATAATTACTCTCCATGGGGGTTCATTGTTTTTCATTAGCAGTGTATGAGAATGCAGAGAATATCTGTTTCTCCAGTCTCACCAACAGAGTATATGGTCAAAATTGGAAGTGTTATCTTGCATTTCTCTTATGAGTTGGGTTGAATATACTTTCATAGGTTTAAGGTCATTTATTTGCCGTTATTTTTCTGAGAATTTCCCATATCTTTTGTGCATCCTCCTCTATTCTGGAGGGGGAAGCTATCTTTTTTTTTCCTCTTTTTAAAGAGTTCTTTATATAGTAAGAAGTCTTTAAGTTGTGTTTGTTATTTCTGCTGTTTTTTGCAATATTGTATGATTTCAATTTTTACATTTAGATAGCTGATTTTTTTGGAGTTTATCTTAGTATTTGTGAGGTATGGATTCAGTTTTATGTTTTCACAAATATTTATTTATACATTTGTCCCGATTCCACTTATTAGTGTCTGTCTTTTCCTCAAGTGATTCTGGAAACTACTTCTATATCATATATCAAATTTTCTTATGTTTTAGGGATCTATTTCTATACCTTCTGTTCTCTTCTGTTGGTTTGTTTGTCTATTCATATACCAGTAAAACTGACTTTTAGTTTTTGAAATAAGCCTTAATCTCTGAATATAAGAAAATAAAATTTATTTTAATAAAGTTGAACACTACCTGTAATATTAGACACGAAGATAAATAGTGTGTGTATATGTGTGTGTGCAGGTATTTGTCTCAAGGCAAATTTTAGAGTCCTTAAAATGAAGCATTGAAAGGAAAATAACTTTTTTGGGGGCGGGGTGCCAGGTGCTGATATTCTGCCTCTAACCGTGCTGGCATATATGGTAGTTAACTAGCCACATACTGCTCTTTAAATTTAGATTAATTAAAATGGAAAATTAAAAATTTCCTCAGTTGTAGTACATTCTAAGTGCTTAGTAGCCACATACGGCTAATGGCTACTTTTTGGACCGTGCAAAAATAAAACATTTTCATTATAACACAAAGTTCTGTGGGATTGCAATGTAGTCTAGAACTTGAATCATACTTATGGCCTTTTCTAGCCTATTGAATTGATGGCAGATAAGCAAAAATCTGAAAGGACTAGAAGGTTCTGGAAATAATGAACAGGGCAAAATGTAAAGTTATAAGAAGAAAATATATAACTTATTTTAAAAGACTCCTAGAGTGGAAAAAAAAACATTGTTTAAAATTCTGTTTAAGGGGTCATGGAGGAAAAAAGAAAACTTTCAAGAGCCTGACTTTGTTTAATGGATGCTGGTTCTTAGGAGTTGAATGTAATCTCCTTTGATTTAGGCGCTTCATCAGCTTATTGGAGATTTGCCTGTATTAAATTTTATGTCAAGGTGATTTGTTTCAGTTAAGATCCTTCCAGTTTTGAAGGCAAAATTTGGTCATAGAAAAAAAGGAAAAGGGGACATACGCACAGGAAACAAAACTTAAGATTTTTTTGGAATATGAAAAAATCATGTCTTTTAGTGAGTTTTAAGAATTTAGTACTATAAACAGCATCTAATTCTTTGCAATGCTATGCAGGTAATTAGAAAATAGGTAAGATATGGAAAGATTTTCAACATTTATTGATCCGTGTAAGATGGGATAAACAAATAAATGAAACATTTCTTGAAGTGTTAATGCCTTGAATAAGAAATCAGCAAAATTTGAATAGAAATTGCATAACGTTAGTTACCTCAGAGATTTTATCTCCAGGTCAGCTCTGGAAGGTCAAGGGCTGAATGTGAATTGACTTTGGAAGTCTTTAATTTTGGTGTGATTAGATAAGGAAGTCCTGTAAATAGACAAAGTTCCCTACTTTTAATGGGAATTTCATGCAATTTTATTAAATCCGAGTATCTCCAGCAGTTAGCAAAGTGCCTGAAAAGGTGCTAAGTACTAATGAATAGATTTTGAATGAAAACATAAATCAGTTAAATTTGATATCATGGAACTAGTTTCACAAAATTTAGTCAGATATAATCTAGTATAAAAATATCCTGAATAAAGTTCTTAACTTTATTTACTTGTCTTATTTTAGCCTCAGCCAATCAGAAAAGGACAAGTCTTGACACTTGAAAGGGTGTCTGTGAAATTGATAGGCAGCTTTGAGGAATATTTTGGGGAAACTTAAGGGTCATTTGATAATATTACTTAAAATGTTTTCAAGGATGTTTCTTATACTTTCCCTCCTTTAACCCCATGTTCTTAGTGTGTATTTCCTAAGAGCAAGTATTGGCATTCGAAATTGAATTATTATAATTTTTGCACATTTAAGGGTCAGATTCACATGATGGGTACTCTTTACCATAATGGAAACAGGGATGTAATTATACACTATTCTTTTTTAAGACAAGCAACTAAGTTAAAGACTCCAAAAATCTTCATAATTTATATTTTCCCTCTACTAGTGGATTCTGTTAAATGAAATGCCCTTTAGTTTCTTTCATTTTAATTTAATTAAAACATTTTGTTAAAGCTTACATACAAGTCGTACTAAGCTATGGGAACATAAATATGAATTCTCCTTTGTTCTTGTCCTCAAGAATCTTATAGTTTAATGGGAGACATGTAGCAGAAACATTCTACCAATGCATAGTGATGGGGTTTAGGACATGCTACCTGAAAATATGGCATCTTGGCATATGAATACTTTAAGATGAAGGAATTTGAGAAACAGCATGGACAGGATGGACTTTTCTGACCTGCCCCCGAAGCAGGTCAGAAAAGCCTCATGAGAGGTGTCCTCCCTTTACCCTGAGTAAAAGAACATCCTTAGCTTTGAAGATGAAGAGACAGACAGGAATCTGAGGTACAGGCCGTGCTAGTAAGTTGCCCTCAGCTTGCTACGCTTAGCTCATACTCTTTGTCCTCTTAATCTTTCCACAGCTTTCCTCTCTTCATCAAATAAAAACAAGAACACTAGATTTAATAATTTCTTCAGGTTTTCATTTCCTTACGAAGGCTACCATGTCATGTAAAACTTATATTAGATTGTATGCTTTTCTTCGTTAATCTGTCTTTTGTTACAATGGTCTCAGTTGAGAAGAGAAAAAATGCATTTTTCCTCTTCCACAATATATATTAACCATATTTAAGCAGTAAGAAACAAAAAACAAAACTACACTTAAGCAGTAAAATTAAAGAGAAGAAATTTCTATAACAATGCTTCCTCCAAATATTTTATTGTAGATCCCCCTCCACATGATCATTATGCAAACAGTATGTGTTATATTCAAATAGTATAAGGTATACAATGAGAAGTCTTTCATTCCAGTCTTTCTGCAGAGACAACTAGTCATAAGTTTTATATGGTATTTATAGCCATTTTAAAAACATATGCACACATGGGTGTTTGCATATCTATTTTATTTTATTTTTAAAGTAAGCCCTATGCCCAGCATGGGGCTTGAACTTACAACCTCAAGATCAAGAGTTGCAAGCTCTACCAAATGAGCCAGCCAGGTGTCCCGTTTGTGTATATATATTTAAAAAGTATTGGAATACATAATGCACATTTGTACCTTGCTTTTTAGTGTAACCATGTATCTTGGAATATTTTCCTTATTAGTGTACAGACTACCTATCTCATTTTTACTGGTTGCATGATATTGTGCAGATTTTTAACCAATTTTTTTTAAGATTTATTTTTTTGAGAGAGAGTGTGGGGAAGGGTAGAGGGAGAGAATCTTAAGGCAGACTCCCCTCTGATTTGGGGCTCGATCTCATCACCTATGAGATCATGACCTGAGTCAAAACAAAGAGTTGGACACTTAACTAGTTGACTGAGTCACCTAATCAATCATTTTTGATGAACATTTAGATTGATTCTAGATTTTTGCTGTGATAAATCTGTGAAGTTAAGGAGAGAAACGAGATGTATGCCTCTTGTGTGTATGTCTGTGTTAGTATAGTGGTATGTATAATTAGAATAAGGGTTGAGCAGAATCTTACGGTTTTAGTGTAATACATAGAATGTATTGGACAATATGGCAGACAGACTCTGAGGTAGTTCCTATCATCCCTGCCTGCTGGTGTTCATGCCTTTGTGTAATCCCCTGCCCCTGAGTGTGAGCAGAATTTGTAATTTCCTTTTAACCAAAATAATATACTAAAGGTAACGAGATGCTCCTTAATTACATTGCATAAAACTCTTTTTTGCTAGCATGTTTGCTATCTCTCCATCATTAGTTTTGAATCCTACAACCATGAGAAGATGAATTGTTACAATCTCAGTAAGCTTGGAAGTGCATCCTTCTCTAGTTGAGCCTCCATTTGAAGATCTAGTCATGGTTGACACCTTCATTGTGGCCTTGCAGAGGACCAAGCTAAACTATGCCAGATTCCTGACAACAGAAACTGAGAAAATATGTGTCGTTGTAAGCCATTGGGTTTGTGGTAATTTGTTATGTAGCAAGGAGGCTTTTCTCTCCAAAAGAGAAAATTTTAAAAATCTTAAGCATGGATACATCAGGAATATTATGATAAAAATAACTGAAGGAATTTTCACAGGTTCTTCCATACATTAAAATTTACTTTTAGGCTAACAATGAAATAATTTTCATTTAAGTACTATCAGAATGACATAAGGTTTTGATTTAGATCTTAAAACCGTTATCAGCAATTGTGTCCAAAACACGTAGCTCTTTGATGACCCTGAATAGTTTAAAGTTTTTTATTTTTTGTTGTGTGGTTTTGTTTTGTTGAGAGAGAGAGAGAGGGGCAGAGAGAGAGGGAGAGACAGAATCTTAAGTAGGCTTCATGCCCAGCTTGGAGCCCTACATGGGGCTTGATTTCACGATCCCAAGATCATGACCTGAGCTGAAACCAAGAGTTGGATGCTCTACTGAGTGGGCCACCCAGGTGCCCCTGTCTAAGACATTTTTGATGTTAAATTGAACAGGGAGGGTCAGTTTCCTGGAGAAATTAAAAAAATTCAAAATGAGCAGAAATACTATCTCTAATCATTCATCCCCTACTTCTGTGTTGGGATTATTTTGAGTTTGTTTGTTTGTTTGGAACCAGGACATGGATGATACCATAGTCATCTTTTTTATTCCAACCATCTAACCATTATAGGTGCTCAGTAAATGTTGAGCAGCTATCTAGGAATTCTCATTGTCTTCTGTGATCTCAAAAGGCAAATAGAAAGTCATGAATGAGCTAATAAAATATTATGCAAATTTTGCATTCAGTAGTCTACTAGAGAAAGTCAGCATGTGCCCAGCTCTATGTTATTATATAAGGTTTCCTGACTCATCTATTTTTTAAACCAATTTGATTGGCAGTTATAGGTAATAGATAAAATAATGGTAATGAGAATTGTGTTGTTTTCTTCACATTTCAGGAAATTGAGGGCTTGGAGGTTAAAAAGCTTATACAAAGTCATACAACTAGTTGTATCTGATTCCATAACCTTTTTGTCTTAGTCACTTACTATTGTGGCGGAAGTAGAAAAGTTCCCACCAGTTTTCATTATCAAAAGTTTATGTGTATCTTATGACAGTGGGAAGATAGCTATTGATTAAATATCCTTGGGATGGTAATGGGGGCAATATGATTTATGTTTTTTAATTAAAAATTGGTTTAAATATGTCATGCTAATACATTTGATAATTATAAGTATTAACCATCTCTGCTGACTTTTCTTTTTTCTTTTTAAATTTCTTTGTAAATTGACATCTAATAAAATTCTGTGGTGTATAGTTCTTATGAAATTTTTTTTTTTTTCTAACTCTAACTTGTTTTTTCTAACAACCCTGATATCAAGACCTGAGTTGGTATCAAGAGGATGATTAACCAACTGAAGCAGGGGCCCCCAGGTCTTACAAATTTTGACAAAGACATACAGTTGCATAACTACCACCGCCACAACCTCAATCCAGATATAGAACAGTTCCATCAAACCGCCCTCCCCCCCAACCCCCAAATTAAATTGTGCTCTCCTTGGCTGTGTTCTGTTCTATATTCCTTTCTTTCTGAGAACGTTATGAAATGGAATCATCTGTATGCAACCTTTGAGTCTGGCTTCTTTAGCTTACCATAACACTTTTGAAATCCCATTTTGTTGAGTGTATCAGTAGTAACTCCAAATACTTAAATGTTGTATCATTAGATGCTGTCCTACTTGTATCTACAGATACGTCCATTTTTTTTTTTTTTCCCCGTCTTTCTTTGTATTCTATGGATTGGATAATTTTCTACTCATCTATTTTCAAGTTCCCTTATTTTTTTTTCTCACCTTGTCTGCTGTCGTGCCCATCTAATTGAAATTTTCATTTTAGTTATTGCTTTTTAGCTAGAGCTGATTTTTTCATTTTTTGATAGTTTTCACTTCTCTGTTGAGATTCCCTGTTTGCCACTCATTAAAACCACCTTCTTATCTTAGTTCTTTGAATATATTCCCTTAATTGTTTACATATAAGGTTTGAAGTCATCATTTGCTAAATCCTAAATCTGGACCTACTTGGAGTCACTTTCTATTGATTGCCTTTTTACTTTATTATTTCTTTGCATCTCATAATTTTTGGCTGAAACGAGGGCATTGTAATGTTCTCATGAGCATTGTTTTTTTTGGTTCTAGTGGTCCATTAACTTGCCTGGATTCAATCTGCAAACATTCTTTCCCAAGCAGTGTGTACTAGTAGATATCTGTGCTCAGTTCATACTTCTTCCAGCTACTTGTTTTTCAGTTTGGTCTCCTGGGGAGTGAGTGGAGGAAAGTTCTCTCCCACCTGTGTGATTTGGTGGTTAGCCAAAAATTTGGGCTGAGATTACATTCAGATTTTGGAGCTCACCGTCTCTGTGTTTTCTCTACTTCTTTCTATTCCTTCTTAATTTCTAGCTCCTCTGCCTCTGACACCCTAAGCCAGTAAGGGCTTCAGCTTTCTGCTGCTTGGGCTGTGTATGGTTGGGGAATGCACTTAGTTTAAAAAGTATCAAACTCCTAGATCTTATGCCCTGCAGCTTTCAAGGGTAAATTCCTCTATAGTGGACTGCAGAGGCTACCTGGGCTCTCCCTTTCATACATGATTAATTTAGCTGAGCAGACCTTATGCTCAGATTTTTGGGTTAGTACCTCTGTGTGGTTCTTTCATTCCCAGTATGTGTGACTTAAATTTCCAGCTGCACTTCCAGCTCTGAAGTGTTTTCTCTACTACTTTGAGCTGTATGGCTGTCTGGTTTCCTTCACCATATTTATAGGGGTTGGGAAGGGCACTCAGCATAAAAACTTCCCTCTGAATTCACAATTCTGTTCTCTTTCAGAATGCACTCTTTTTTTCACTACTTTGTGCTTTGGGACATTTGCCAGTGTTTTTATTTATTTATTTATTTATTTATATTTATTTATTTTTTAACGATTTTATTTATTTGACAGACAGAGACCACAAGTAGGCAGAGAGGCAGGCAGAGAGAGAGAGGGGGAAGCAGGCTCCCGGCTGAGCAGAGAGCCCCATGTGGGGCTCGATCCCAGGACCCTGAGATCATAACCTGAGCCGAAGGCAGAGGCTTAACCCACTGAGCCACCCAGGCGCCCCTTGCCAGTGTTTTTAAACTGTAGTTTTAAAAGTATTTTATCCAGATAATAAATCATTGTTATCTGTAAGGGCTTCACATGATCATGTTATTTGGCTGCCTTTGTAGGAGATTTCTTTTCACCCATCTGGTTTACTTTTCTTTTAAAAGTTGTTTCCACCTCTTCTTTTCTTTCACAGTTATCTGTAGCAGTATTCACTCTCTCCAGCCTCTCCACTTCTTGATGTAGTTGAAATATCTTCTGTATATTTGGCTTTCTGTGCAGCCGAAGGCAGTCCTTGGCTCTGAGCCCCGGCATCACTATGTGATTTTGTTCATTGTTTTTCCTCTTCCCTATCAGGTCTTTCTTTCCGGTAACTACCACACTTGAATTACTTTGTTTGCAGAGTTTGAGAGCGAAAACCAATTTCATGTTAACAGGAAAGTTTTCATATAATGACACTATTTAGAGTGAGATCTCAATAGGATGGACAAAGCCAAAGTTGGATGAAGTTTAAAAAAAAAAAGAAAGAAAAAAAAGAAATCTGCTGGCGATAGGAGCAAACGTGAATTTCTGTGTACCTAGCTTGGTACATTGGAAAGAACATGGGCTTTCTGTTAGACTGGGATTCTAATCTTAGCTCTAAAATCTCCTCATCTATGAAACAGGATTATAATATTAGGTTGTTGTGAGCTTTAAATAGGAGAAAATTAAACTTCCTAGCACATTGATACATAGTAAAGACAATAAATTGTTTCTATATATTGTCCTTTAAAAAAAAATCCTATGGATCATTGCCATTAATTAGTACTACCTGGAAATAATATCCCAAAGGCCACTTATTTATTTACTGTAGTCCTGAAGATTCTATTCCCCCACCTGCTCTTTTTTAGATGGCAATATCCAAGAGAAGAAAAGTAATCAATCGCCTTTTTCCTAGCTGACTTTTGGCAGTCTCCTGAATGTATGTCCCTAGCCAATACACCCAGTTGTTCCAGCCTCTGTACAGTTTACTTCTAAATTATTTAGAATTTAGATTATTTCTGTCATCCCTAAAAATAGCAATGAACTGTGACATGTTTTCTAAGAACTTTGTTTCCAGTAGTCCAGTAATTACTTTTTTGATTACAAGATCCATACAATAATAAACTTTAGTTTGCCTTATATGAAGTAGACATTGGGGAGCCAAGAGGCCTATTTTATCTTATGTTTTAAAAAGATTTATTTATTTATTTGAGAGAGAGTGTGCGGGTGTGCACATAAGTGGGAGGGATGGGCAGAGGGAGGAGAAGCAGACTCCCCACTGAACAGGGAACCTGACATGGGGCTTGATCCCAGGACCTTGGGATTATGACCCAAGCCCCAAGGTAGATGCCTAACCAACTGAGACACCCAGACACCCCAAGGGTCATATTTTAAAGGAGCTTTTTATAGTAAGGAGTTTAGATCAAGAAACGGAGAACCATTAAATCTTTTTAGAAAGAGAATTTTGATTACCGTGGAGAAAGTATGAACTGAATGGTGATAAAGAGGTTAACCAGAGCCTTATTGATAAATGTTAAGGTTTTAATGAAGGCAGCAGCCTTATGAATGAAAAGGGAGAGGGGCACCTGGGTGGCTCAGTCAGTTAAGTGTCTGCCTTTGGCTCAGGTTGTGATCCCAGGGTCCTGGGATCGAGCCCCGTATCCCTCTCCCTGTTGGGTTGGGTGCCTGCTTCTCCCGCTCCCCTGCTTGTGCTCTGTCAAATGCGTAAATAAAATCTTTAAAAATAAAATAAAATAAAAGGGAGAAAGAACCCAAAAGAAAGTTTTGAAGGAGACTTGATGTTGGGAAATAAGAAGTCAAGGATGACTTTAGGGTTCTGACTGAGTGAATAGAGATGACACTAGCTGATGTAGGAGGCCAAGACAGAGCCTGGCATTGTTGAAATTGGGGTGCTTATTGAAGAATTTAGGTAGTGATAATGAAAACAGAGTGTAGGTAGTATATAAAACAGTCGATGTTCTCAAGGGTTTGGTCTCATGGTTTGGTATGCTGTCTCCCTGGACCCAGCAAATGATGATGAAATCCTAAAGAACACCCAAACTTTAATGGACATGAAGGGTAAGAGTGCAACAACTCTGCAGGTAGGAGAGAGACACAGGAGTAAGTGGTATATGGAGTCTTTAGCTGAGGCTTTTTTGCCTTGCTAGGGTAAGTTTTGGAGCACAGGAACAATGTCCAACTTACTTTAGCATCTTAAAATAGATTATATTGTATTTGGTGTTCAATACGTTCTTGAATGAATGAAATAAATTATGTCACCGAGCGCCTGGGTGGCTTAGTCGGTTAAGCATCTGCCTTCGGCTCAGGTCATGATCCCGGAGTCCTGAGATCGAGTCCCACATCCAGCTCCCTGCTCAGCGGGGAGTCTGCTTCACCCTCTCCCTTTATGCCTCCCCCCTGCTTGTGCTCTTTCTCTCAAATAAATATTTAAAAAAATAAAATATAATTTTATTTTAAAATATAATATTTTATTTTAAAATATAATAAAATATAATGTCACCAACTGTGGTGCAGAGTGGCTAAGATAGATTATTAGACATTTCAGCAGCAGCTCTTTCTGCCCACAGGTCCTGTCCCTGTGCTTTAATAAAACCACCATTTTGCACCAAAAAAAAAAAAAAAAAGGTATTCGACATTTCAAAATTATATACTATTTCAAAATAGTATATAATGTGTGTCATTTGCCTTTTATCTATTTGTAGTTTTTTCTGTAGCTTATTGATAACATTTGAAAATACAGGAGCACATCTAGACAAACACAGGCATATTTTTTCCAGATATCTCAACTTGAATTTCACTTGTTTTTAGCATGTTTGTACCCATGACTACTGGGAGTAAGGATTGGGGAGAAATCTTTCACATGGTGATACCCAAGTTTTAATGACAAACGAAATGTAAATGTGATTTTCCAGTTGACCTTTTTGGTAGCTCTCATCTGAAATTCTTTACTTTCTTGTGTCTAGCTGTAAAATACATGCTTATTAGTTTTAATAGGATTGATTAGTAACATACTGGTATTCCCTTTCTGCTACATACATGCTACCCACTGGAAAATGCTAGAAAATGTGGATCTGAATTTACCTTATGCATTCTTTGTGGTTGTATTTTTTAGTCACTTCCTCTTATGGTTTAGGATCATTCTTCTCTCAGTGGACATCTTTGGATAGCCATAGGGGGTGTGTCTTATAGTTAAGAGTTAGGAGGAGATAAAATGCTCTTGTAAAGAAGTGTTAATTCCTGAAATAGCTTACCGGAAGACCTTTATAAAAGGCAAAAAATGTTCTAAATCTCATTCTACACTTGCTAAGGCTCTCTACATTTTTCTTTTTCCTTTTTATCAATTTTTCTTAATATTCTTTTTACCTTTTCTGTCCCGCTTGCTCTGTGACCACTTTTTTCTTTTCTTTTTTAAAGATTTTATTTATTTATTTGACAGAGAGAGATCACAAGTAGGCAGAAAGGCAGGCAGAGAGAGAGGGGGAAGCAGGCTCCGTGCTGAGCAGAGAGCCAGATGTGGGGCTCGATCCCAGGAGCCTGAGATCATGACCTGAGCTGAAGGCAGAGGCTTTAACCCACTGAGCCACCCAGGCGCCCCTGTGACCACTTTTTTCTGACTTTCTTCCTTGTCTCTGATTTGTTCGTTCTCACCCTTCTCTTCAGCTTCATCTCTTCAGTATGCATAACTAGATATAATCTCAAATTGAAGTTTTAAGGAGTTTTTATGTTTAATTTTATTTTTTAGAGAGCACGAGGAGGGGAAGGGGCAGAGGGAGAGGGAAAAGCAAACTTCCTGCTGAGCAGGGAGCCCGAAGTGAGATACTGTCTCAGAACTGAGATTGTGACCTGAGCCAAAGGCAGATGCTTAACTGACTGAGCCACCCAAGTGCCCCCACTTGGATGTCTAAAGAGTTTCTTTTTTAAGTAAATACATTTTAATTTTTATAATTACAAACTGAAGTGAGATTGAGATTTTTTTGTTTTCAAAATAATTTTATAGTTTTTATGTTCATCTGATATCTGATTTTTAATTACTCAGTGATCCTTAAAGAAACAGGTCTCCTTTTCCAGGAGCATTCAGCAAATAAACTGTGTGGCATTTGCTGAGCAATTTGAACTAGCCATTTGTATAATTCTCTTCCTTCCCCTTTTCTGTTATTTTTTAAAAGTTTATTTATTTAATCTCTACACCCACTGTGGGGCTCGAACTCATGACCCCGAGATCAAGAGTCTCATGGTCTTCCAATTGAGCCAGCCAGGTGCCCCCCTTTTCTATTATTTTGATTATTTTGATAGATCATTGATCTACTTATATATTTACATGTTTATTGTATTAAAATGTTCACTTATTGTAAGATTTTCAATTGTTTTTGGAAAGAAAGTACTAATTAGCTATGAAGAAAATTATAAAACAGTAAAACAGTTTCTCTGAGTGGAAATATTTCTTTTTTAATTTTTTATGTTATTTTTATGGAAATATTTCTTTTTTATGAGCTCTGAGATGAACTCACAATTTTAATAAGTTTACCTTTGGCATTTTTTTGTGAGATTGTACTGGACTTTTTTATGAAACTCAGTTCTAGATTCCTTTTGACTTTTATGCATAACTCCCCTTCCCTTCCCTCTATCAAATCCATCTTGGAAAAGTGCATAGAAAGCATGTGTATAGAAAGTGGGTGTCAGGAAACCTGGGCTCTGGTCCAAATTATAGAACTTTGTTCTAATCGTTTGACCTCATTTGGTTTTTCTTTTGGTGTTTGCAGTCTCAAAACATCAAATTTGATCTACTATTTACAAACAAAATATTTCAGCCTGAGTATATTTCAAGATCAAGACTTCATTCTATATTATAAATTCTCATTGTTCTTTATAATCCTGCCATTTACCAACATTGTGACCTTTGGCAAAGTTACTACAGTACTGAGACTGTTTTCTGTTTGTGGGCATTATAAAGTGATTGTGAAGATTAAGTTGGATAGTGAAATATACATCAAAATACTTAGTTCAGGTATTCTGTAAAGCTGTTAATTTTCTTACAATTTTATGACTGTAATAGAAATAACTGTCACAAGTATCACATATGAAAAGGCATGAAGTATATGAATCATCAATACCATATTTTTGTGGTAATTACAATGTAAGGAAACATTGTGATGTTATATTCTTTTTGAGCCTACACTAAGTTTCTATTCAGGGTCTTTTAACTTGATTAAAGAAATAACAACTTTGTTATTTGGTTTTACTAGATGCTTTGTTAAGCATCTTAAAACTTTTAGTAATTAAATGTATTCTAGGTGAAATTTTGTGTGAAAGAATCATTCTGTGGAATTGTTTTGCCTCTTTTGTTTCGATATTAATGTTTGGAACCATGAGATACCCAGATGGCAGTTAAGGATATTTACTAAATATGAATAGCACTCAATTAAACTGTTGGATAGGGGGTAGCAGATTTAATAGAAGAATCAAATGAAAAGTACCTAAAAAGCCTTCTGGTGTTGATTTTAATCTCATTGGTGGCATTTTGTATGTCTAGTATTTTATAATCTTGTTCATCACTTTAACAATATGTCACAGAAATATCAGAAAGTATGTAAAATTCTTGACTATTTTATTCTGCATGGAATAGATTTAAAGGTCAACACTACTCTTTTATGTAGGTTATGGGTGCTACATATGTGCTTTCAGAGCAGTAGTGTGAGGAAGCTTGAAGTGGGATGGCAGGACGGCCTCATCCTTATGACAGTAACTCCAGTGATCCAGAGAATTGGGATCGGAAATTGCATAGTAGACCTCGTAAACTTTATAAACATTCAAGGTAGGTAGAAAATACGCATTTCACATATCAAAGCTCTGATAAAATTGACTTCTATAAAGAATCAAACTGCATTTGGTTGTGGCAAGTCCTGTCAGAGGATGGGGGCTGGTCTACAAAAATAATGAATGTTTGCATTTCTCCTTAAAAAACTTTCACAGAAACATTTCTTTCTTCTTAATCTTCTTATATTTGTATTTATTTGAATTTTTGTTTTTCTTTCTAAATAATGTTAAAATCTCCTTAGTTGACCCCATGAATAAATGCTGTAATTAATTTGTGAGCTCTGGCAAGACAGGTTAGTTCTTTTGTATTTAAAACTCTTTAATTGGAATTTATTTTGTGTTCTAAATACATTGTGTGTAGATTATACATAATAATTTATAGGCTATGTCATATTGTCATCCTGATACTAATGGGAAAATCCGTCTTTCTGCAATGACTCTATTGGTTCATTTAAAGTTTGATGCATTAAATGAAATTTATCTCAAAAATTTCGGCCCATTTGTATATTATATGTAAAGCTTTCATTTTGTACTGTGTGACTTAATGAGGAATACCTCATTTAGAATATTTTATGATTTGATATTTTAAGGTGTTAATTGGCAGCTCATAAACCTCACACATTACAGGTATGTAAGCATGTTTCATAGAGTATTGTGCTTTGTAAATATTTACTTACAGAATATTATCAAAACATTCAACTTCCTTGAATGTAAAATTGTCCTAATCACTGATAACTGTTACCAGTTTTTTAAAAAAAATTAAAATAAAAACATATTGTGATACTGAAATCTTTTTTGTAATTTTAAAGAAATAATTCAGGTACTTTTTAACTATATACTATAGCTAGAAAGTATGAGTAACTGGTACTTTTTAAGTCTCCTAACAAGATGTCTGTCTTTATTGTGGACTTTTAATGTGGAGAGGTCTAGAGTGAAAAAGTTAAGTTGAGATACTAATTTATAAGTGCACACCAATGATATGAGTGTTTTTTGGTTTATTCATTTTTGGGTGTGTGTGTGTGTATATGTGCTTCAACTGGTGCTCTAGTACTTTTTCTCCATCCTGCTTATTATATGGATAATTATTTGTCTTTAAGATTAAAGAGATATTTTATCTCATTAAGTGTGGGGTATTTTTATCTGCTATGTTGTATACATTTTTCCAGGTAAATTCTATGTTATCCTTCCTAGTTCTTAATATTTTTTTGCTAATGTACAGTACTGCATTATATATGAAGAGATGAAAGGTGAAAATAAGCTGTTGTTTGCTTTATAAAAGGTAAATGCATCAATGAGGAAAACTAATAGTACTTTTTCATTCCTGTTGTTTCATTTCAAAAATAGCAAACATCATAGCTCTTCTTGATACCTATAACATCAGTAACTTTTTGGTGCTCTTCTCAGGCAGACCACAGCAATATTGGTTGTTTAAGTGAAAAATATTAAAGAGAAATAGAAAATAAATACCAATATGTTATTTGTTTTTAATGGAAAGACCATGAAATCCTTTGAGCTTATTATTATTATTTTTTTAAGATTTTATTTATTTGACAGAGCACAAGCAGAGAGAGTGAGAGGGGGAGGGAGAGGGAGAAGCAGCCTCCCTGCTGAGCAGAAAGGCCCCCCCAACCTCCCAACCCCCCCATACCCTGCCGCCCTATGGGTATTGATCCCAGGATCCTGGGATCATGACCTGAGCTGAAGGCAGATGCTTAAGTGAGCCACCCAGGCGCCCCCTCATTCATGGAAATTCTGCTCAAGGGAAAACAGCTCATTTTTAGAGACCACTGGTTCTTATGCACTGAGGATACTTTAAAAATACAAGCAATTTGACTTTTTAAAAATGGCATTCTTTGAGTTGATATTAAAATAATTAGGAAGTTTTAAAAACTAACAACCAACAAGTATGGTTGAGATACTGCACTCAGTTCAGGAGAGAGTCAGAAGTTTGTCAGGGTACCATCATGGAATGCTTAAAATCCGCATATGGAACAATTAGAGGACAATAGGGCACCAAACTGTGGTAGTGAGTTGTAGTAAAATTAGAGTTCAAAGAAGAAATCAGTATCAACTGAGTGATAATGAGACTTGAACTAATCCTTGAATGATTAGGTAGATTGATGGACATTCCTGCGAGGGACTTTCTGGAGATAACCTTGATTAGATTTGAATGTGGAACTAACTCTGAATAGTATTACTTTCCCCAATTGACAAATGAAAAAAAAAAAAAATGAGGTTAATAAACTTGCCCAAGACCATCCAATTTCTCAATGACAAACCTAAAATTTATAAACAAGTTTCTCATTCTTTTTATTTTTAACATTTTCAGTAACTTATTGTACATTTTAAATACATATAAAGTAGAGAAAACACATATAATAAACCCTCTGTACTCATCTCTTAGCTTCAAGTTGTTATCAACTCACGGCTAGTTGTGTTTCATCTGTGTTTCTACCTACTCTCATCCTTTTTTTGGATCTTGTATATTTTTAGGGATATTTGAGCAAAAGAAAGCTAGACAAAACACTAGTTTAAGTTAGAGATTTATTTTCCTTGTATGTAAGTTCACAGATAGGCAATGCTTGATGTGGATTTAGTGGCTAAAGGTGGTTGGGATCAAAAATTACTGATTTTCTTGTTTTCTCATGGTCGCAAGATGGCTTACTGTAGCTCCAGCCATCATGTCCACCTTCCAGGTGGGAAAGGGGTTTCATTTATATTAGGGAATTAAATTTCTCAGACATTTCCATCAGGCATCTGCTTATAAATCATTGGCTAGAACTATGTTATACGGTCCTCTCTGGGTCATAGAGTCTAAGAAAGGTGGGTGGGTACATTGCCACCTCAAACAGAGTTGGAGATTTAAATTTATAAAAATCAAATGTCTCAGTCTGTTTGGGCTGCTATATCAGAATACCACAGATTGGGTGGTTTATAAACAAATTTATTTCACATGGTTCTGGAGGCTAGAGAGTCCCAAGTTCAGGGTGCTGGTACATTTGATATCTGGTAAGGGCTAGCTTCTTTGTTCAGACAACTGTCTTTTTGCTGTGTCTTCCCATGGTGAAAGGGGCTAGGAATCTCTCTGGGGTCTTTTTTATAAAGTACTAATCCAGTTCATGAGGGCTTTGCCCTCAAGACCTAATTACCTCCTCACCTCTAAATACGATCACATTGGGGGAATACATTTCAATCTATGAATTTTGGGAGGACACAGACATTTAGTCTTTAGCAGTAAAGAAATAAGTGTATTTTATTGGTTCAATTTTTGTGTATAATTTTAAAAAGTTGTCTTGAATAAATTTATATTTTGTTCACATTTTGGAATTGCCTGCATTTTCAGGTTTTTTTTTTCTTCGATTTTTTTTTTTCTCCCACTTTTCCTTACTGGCAAGGATAAAAATAAATTTCTTGAATTCTAAAAGTGATAATAATAGTTACTATATATGTGTGCTTACCACTGAGGCTTGAGGGTTTGGTGGGCACTGCCTTATGGTTTCATTTCGATCTAATAAACTTTAAGGTACTTTCTTTTCTGAATTTTCTTTTGAATGTAGATTTGGTATGTATAGCACTGTGATATAAAAGACAAGACAAGGAAGTTAATCTTAACATGGATGGACTTTAGGGTGCTTATGTTCCCTATGGCTTAAGTGAGTGCATACAAATAGTTAAAAAATTACTGAACTTTGTTTCTTTCTGAGTAATTGTATAGTTAATACTTGTATAGAGGAGTGTGTAGCTTGCTGAGAGGTTAAGTATCATTTCAGTTGAAGTGTGTTTGGCGTGAATTGCAACAACTTTAAATGATAAATCATAAGAGTTTTTTTGCTACTTAAAAAGGGAAAAAGAAAGCACCTTTTCTGTACAACTAACATTAAAATGACTAGGTTGACGATATGCTTAAAAGCCCCTGAATGTTTGAATTGGGTTGAATATAACTATTTAAAACTCAGATCTGCAGTCTGCTTAGGTTACTAAAGATAAACGCATCATACATTCAATATCAGACTTTGCCGCAAGGTTTCATTCCCACATACAAGTACGCATGCTCCTTTCTTCTGAGACTGCGTGAAGATTGAGCTTTACAGTTTCCTTTTTAAGTCACTTTGTAGTCCCAGCAATAGTTTAGAAATAGAAAAGTTTGGTTGCTTTAAAGAATAGTTCTTGAGTGGATTCTTAAAGTACAATATTTTTTCTTTGGTTTTAAAGAGAAGCTTTACTGCCCAGAATGGGTACACAGTAAAATATTGAAAGGAAAAAAAGAAAGTTAGCTGCATCCTAGTTTTCTAAAACCTGGCAAGCTGGCACAGCTAGAATTAGCATTACAGATGGCATTTGGCAACATAGCTACATATCACCAAGCCCTCATCTCCTGAGTTTTCTTCAGCCTGTCTATCAATTACAATATCCAATCACGGCACAAAGATGGAGAAATGGGATGATCACAGCTCACACGATGCTGTTTGGTTAGAAACGTCAGTGCTGCACAACCCACGGCTGAGTCAGTGTCTGTGAGAAAATGAACTGAATTAATATATAGAGGGGGTTGTATCTCTGAACATTTACAGCCTAAATAACCGCAATAGCATTATTACACAGTAGAGGGAGGAAAGCTAGAGAAGTCTATGGACAGGGGAGGTAGGGAGGGAGACTGGGAAATTTTCTGATTGTTCAGAGGAATCTTGAAGATGATGGAAATATCAGATGTGCTAAAGTTTCCTAGTAATGCCCAAGGATGCTGACCTGGCTTTCAGTGCTGCATTGTTTGAAAAAGCAGAGTCCCTTTATACTCTGATTTCAGAATTTTTTTCTTGTTTTTGTGTGTCTACCTTGGCATATACTAAAGTAAGGTGTGTATTCATTTATTACATGATATCACTGGGTTATAATTCTATACATCTATGGATATGAGAGAGATTGAGAAAGATGTTTGGCCTTTGTTTCATTATGATCATTTACTTTTCTAGATGAAAAAGATCATGTCTTGATTGTCAGCTTAATGGCAAGTTATTTAAAATAAATGGAGTGTATTTTTATTGTTTTCATGGATTTGATGCTTTGTTTTTTATTTCGTTTTAAGTCTTAGATTCTTCATGTAACGAGAGAATGCATTATGTTTGGTATTTTTTATGACTATCATAAACAATTCAAGGAAAGACTAATATAAAATATTTTTAATATATTTGAAAATTAAATTCAAGATAGACAAATGAAATGGTTGAAATAATTTTCTAAAGAAGAGGGTAAATGTATTTTTATTTTTGAATGAATTAATGATTAGCTGAACCACTTATATGCAGTAGTATTTTACAGAACTGAATATATTTGATAAATTTTAACTGGTTAAAATGACTTTTTCTAGTCTCTCAGAACATAGACTCTGAATAGATGATCTAGATGCTGCCCTTGAACTAGAGAGTAAATCGGATAAGTTTTTGGATTATTGCAAAATGATTTGCAACCAGAGAGAATTTCTAAATAAATATAATTGTTTTTGCTATGAGATTTTAAATCTTAACAGGTGACATTGCTTAGTTTATTTGGAAATTTTAGCTCAATATTAAACACTTAATTATTTTTCTTTTGTCTTCATTATTCCTGTCCTACCAATCCTTCATTTTTAGGGATTTGGGGGGATATACATTTAAAAATCATTTTTAATGTTTTTAAATAGTTCATAAGAGCCTTTCTTGAAATGACAGGAACTTCTTGATATTTCCCCTATTTAATTTCTAGAAGTCGAATGGTCATCTTGATGGTTGTCACAACTTATTTATATGTTTAGGCTCGTTAGTGATATCTTGTATTGGCCTTTTTTTGTGGTTTGGTGTCCAGAAATGTTTTTCTGAGCTTGTTTTAGTAATAGTTATAAAAGCAGAAATCTCAAGCTAAACCTTTTTGTCTTATACTTGATAGAATATTTTTCTCTGGTTTTGCTGGTTCTTTTAAAATAATAATGCCTGTGTTGTAAAAGTGATACATAGTCATTATATGAATTTGATAAATACAGAAAGCATATAGAAAAAGCATATAGAAAACAAAAATATGTTAAAATATTTTTCTTTTGACCATAGCTTAAATATTTTTGGATATAACCTATTTTTTGTGTATGTGTAAAAATATAAAATCACATATATATTTAAAAGTGGTTTTGAAATATTACCACTGTATGTACTGTTATATAACCCATTTTTTACACTTAATCATGAACACTTCTATGTCATGAAATAGTCTTCTATAGCATAATTCTTAAGAACTGTGTAGTGTTTTATGTGTATATATTTTGTAATTTGTCAATTTGAGTTTTTCTGATTTTTGATTAGAGAAAAGATCAGCATGATTCCACAGGATAAATTTCTCTAAAAAAGGAAGAATGTTTTAGGGAGTTAAGTAAAAATGTAATTTTGATATTTTTCTGACAGAAAGATTTATTGTGTGACAACACAATAAACTCTTCAAAGATATGCACTACTTTTAAAACAAGGCAAACAGCTAAGATTGCCATAATAAAGTATAGAAAATAAATCTTTATAACAATTAAGAAAACAGTGAGCTGAGACTTAAAAAATGCTAAGACCAACCAAAAGTGTATCTTATATTACATTTAAGAAGATAATCAAGCAATGAAGGAAGAAAAAAAAAAATCCCTCAGCTCTTATTTAGAAGCTTCTTTGTTAAAGAGGAAGAGCAAACCACCACCACCACCAATAATAACAAAGCAAACATTGCTACGAAGGACATAAAAATCAACAGGGGTATAGTGATGAAGAACGCATCTACGTAAATGAGTTATCTTCTGGGTCAGTTGAAACATCTTACATTTATAAAAGGAACTGCCTATAAAATTTTAAACTTACTGGTATTATTTGTAATTTCTAAAGATTTTAGGAGAATACCAGAAGTACTAAAAGATGGAGGATTCTAAGTCTGATTTTGAGAAAAGTAGATTTTAGAACAAAAAATGAAAAGGATAGTTTATGACTAACTTGAAGAAAAATAGGTTAAAAATGATCCAGAATGGGTTTGCTAAAAATAGATCATCAGAGCAATTTTCTGATGTAGTTGGTAGACTAGTAGCAATATAATGTATTTGGATTTAAGCTTAGTTTTTGGTAAACTCTATTTTTATATTCTTGGGTGTATAGTGAAGGAAAAAATGAGTTAACTGTAAGTTGTTTGTGTTAATCAACACAATTTTGATTTTGTATGACCCTATCCAAAGATTATTGATCTTGGAAGGTGACTTTGTTCTTTGCTTTGTCTCATTGCATATCTGGAGAAGGCAAATTATCAAATTTATAGGGGACGATGGAGAAAGAAGGATAGGAAATGATAAACTAAATGATCCAAAATGACCTGAGTTTGTATTGTTGGACTAAATTTAAATTAATTTTTTTTCGGAGTATACACAAGGCCTGAAAAACACTAATATACATTAAGTTAGTACGGCTTTACAGCATCACACATGGAAAAGACCTGGGGTGTTTTTTGGCAGTAAATTTGATACAGAACAAAAGTACAATATGGCTGCCATCATTCCATTTTCTCACCCACTCTCCCTGCTAAAAAAAAAAAAAAATCACAATTAATGGAAAAGAAGGCTAGAGCCACTCTACTGTACACCAAAGTATTATTGTCTTTACTTCTGTGTATATTCAAAGGAAGGATATGAAGAAGTTGGAAACCTTATAAGCTTAAGGAACTGATTAGAGGTCTTGGGAGCAGCTCTGATTGATATTAAGGAATCTCATTATAAGATGCATCTTCAAATATGTGAAGAGTCACCCTTTGGAAATGACACTGTAGTTGGTTTTAGTCAGACTTGTTTGAGGTTGAAAGCATGAGCTCTGAAATTAAACTGCTTAGTTCACATCTCCAACCTGCCATTTAATTTATCTGATTTTAGGAGAGTTCCTTAGCCTCTAAGCTTCCATTTTTCTCAAATGGGGACAGTTTTGAGGATTAAATGAAAATGTATATAAAGTGCTCAGAACTGTACCTGGCATGTATAAAATGCTCAGATCTTAGTGTTGTTTTTAGTATTGTCATTTGGCCCTAGCAGGTAGAACTTGTCATTTGGCCCTAGCAGGCAGTGGTTCTCAACTAGAGGTGTGATTTTTGCCCCTCGATGGGTTTTGGCAATGTCTGAGGACATTTTTGGTTAAAGACTGGGAGGAAGGAGTACTACTAGTATCTAGTGGGTGGAGGCCAGAGGTGCTTCCCACAACAAATGATTAACTGGTCCAAAACCCTGAACCGGGGTCAGATGACAAGTGGTTAAAAAGAAAAAAACAAGTTACTCTTCCCTGTCATTAACAGCAATAGTCAGCCAATTCATGGGGACTTGATGGATGAGATTCAGAAATTGGATAGGTGTTTGGATTACATGTTCTAAAAGGGTTTTCCTAAACTTAGATTTTGTGTTTGTATGAGTATTTCTCGGGATACTTACATTGAATGATCAGTATCAAAGGGCTTCTGATGCCCTTTGAATGAAATTCTTTCATTCTTTAATTTTATCAATCTAATTTAGTTTAGCAGAGTAGTTTAGATTTTTAATTTTGTTTTATTGCTTAAAATTTTAGTATGAGGATGGAGGAGGGAATTTAATGAAATAAGTCAGTTTGTGTTTTCAAAAGGCCATTTGGAAATACAAATGACTGTCGGATTACAATTTCTCTAGAAGCATGTTTTATGAAACTAATTCATTAAAATATTGACAATTTGATATAAACATTTCTAAAACTAAATCTTGTATTTGTACCTCATATATTTTTCCCCCCACTGGTTTATTTCCCCCCATTAGTAATGAGTAGGATAGATGCTCCAAAAGGTTTTTAAAAGTAATTACAATTTTTTGAAGCACCTTTAAATGTACATGATTATGTATGCATTATAATATTCTCAATCATGAACAGCAACTTGCACAAATTACTTAGTAAATATTTGTTGAATAAATGACTAATCAGTAGATCCAAAATACATCTGACCATTAATTTAGATTTGTGCAGTTCTTAATAGTGGTTTTATATATATATATTTTTTTTTCTTTTTTTTAAAGATTTGTTCATTATTTTAGAGAGAGTGCATGTAGGGGCTAAAGGGTGAGAGAGAGAGAGAATCGCAAGTAGACTCTGTACTGAGTGCAGAGACTGACATGGGGCTTGATCCCACAACTGCGAGATCATGACCTGAACCTAAAGAGTCCCTACACTCAACCGACTGAGCCACCCAGGCACCCTTGGTGATTAGCTATATTTTAAAACTACTTTATAATTTTCTATGGTAGGGAATTGCTTAAGACTGTTAGGTATATAGTGATTTCCAATTCCTAAATTTTTATCTCTAACCTGGACCTTTCCCCTGAACTTTATACTTATGTGTCTGACTCCTTATTTGATATCTGCATTTGGATGTTGAATAAACCTCTCACTCTTTACAATATCTAAGATAGACTTATACTTTCCAAACCTAATCTTCCCACTCTTTCTCATGCAGTAAATGGAACTTCCATTCTTTTAGTGGCTCAGACCAAAATAATAGAGGCATCCCTGACTCCGCTCTTTTACCTCCTACATTTAATCTCTGAAATTTCAAAGTCTTATTCTTCAAAGGTGTAGTCTAGTCCACTCTTTGCCACATGAATCACTACAACTCTGGTTCAAGTCACTTTTAGCTCTCACCTGAATTATTTGCAGTAGCCTCTGAATTGATCATTTTATTCTACATTTGTATCCTTTCTTCCGTTGTCCACTGGATCTAATATAAGTTAGATTGTGTAACTTAGACTTCACTGGTACCCATATCACTCAGATCAAAAGCAAAAGCCCTTTCTTTCTTTCTTTCTTTCTTTCTTTCTTTCTTTCTTTCTTTCTTTCTTTCTTTCTTTCTTTTGTCTTTTAAAAAAGATTTTATATATTTATTTGAGAGAGCGAGAGTGCACACTAGTGAGGGGCAGAGGAAGAGAGAAAGCAAGACTCCCCACTAAGCAGGGAGCCCAATGTGGGCCTCCGCCTTGGGACTCCCAAGATCATGACCTGAGCTGAAGGCAGATGCTTAACTGACAGCCACCCAGGAGCCCTGCAAAAACCCTTAAACATTCTTTTAAGGCCCTTCATAATCTGCTCCTAGTCTTGTTTCTTTGAGCTCATCTTTTTTTTTTCTTTTTTTTTTAAGATTTCTTTGTTTATTTGGGAGAGAGGGTGTGTGAGCAGGGGTCAGGGGCAAAGCTAGAGGGATAAGCAGAGGAGAGGGATAAGCAGACTCCACACTGAGCACAGAGCCTGCTGGGGGCTCTATCCCATGACCTGAGATCACATCCTGAGCCTAACCTAAGTCGGATGCTTAAACTGATTGCACCACGCAGGTGCCCCTGAACTCATCTTTTAACATTGTCTTGCTTTCTGTGCTTCAGCTATCCTGGCCTTCTTGAATGCCATGAAAAAGCCAAAGAGTACTCTTGCTACAGGGTCTTGCACCGTCATGTATTCTCATAGTTCTGTTTTTCTTTTCCTTAGATCTTTGCTCAGACATCTTCTCAGACAGTCCCACCTTGACCACCTCTATGAAAGATAGAACCTTGTACCCCAAAATGAGTCTCTGTCCTCTTCACCCTACTTCATTTTTTGTCATAGCACTTATCACCATATAATATTTAATGTATGTATTTGTATATATTCTGTGTTTTTTCTCCCCTAGATTATATTAATTTTGAGGGCACAGACTTTCTTGGTTATATCCATCAGGACTAGAATAGTAAATAGCATATGATTTGTGTTCAGTGAATATTTGGTAGACTGAATGCATGTTAGAACAAATTTTTAGGATAATGGATAGGGTAAGAGTACTTTTAGTTATTATAGGGTTTAATTGTCATTGTATGTTTGTTGTAAGCACCTGATACCTATTCATGAATTATAACTAGCTATTTTTCAGGACTGAAAAAATTAGCAGTATCAACATTTAGATATTATAACTTCAATTCAGAGGCTCCTCAGTTTGGAGAGGTGCTTGCCTAGCAACATCTTCCTCTATTAAAAAAGTTCAAAAGCTAGAAGCAAAATAATAGACATTTCGAAAGTTAAAGAAATCTTCAGCTCCTTTGCTGTTTGCATGAAATTAGTTTTTATCATTTGGAAAAACTTTACCCTGGTAGTAAAACATTAAATCTTTGCCCTTAAGGGGTACTTTTCTGTCAGAATTTTTAGTATCTAGGTCTTCATTTGACTTCACAGAAAAGATGCTCTTAGAGTGGTCATGCAACAGTATATGAAACTTTTTTTTAAAATTCAAGTATAATTAACATACAATGTTATATTAGTTTCAGGTTTATGATCTAATGGTTTAACAGTTCTATATATTTCTCATTGCTCATCAAGATACTCTCCTTTATCTATTTCTCCTATTCTTCCCTACCCATCTCCCCTCTGGCAACCACCAGTTTGTTCTCTGTATTTAAGAGTGGGGTTTTTTTTTTTTTTTTTGTCTCTTTTTAATTTTTGTTTGTTCTGTTTCTTAAATTCCACACGTGAGTGAAATCATATGGTATTTGTCTTTCTCTGAATAACTTATTTCACTTAGCATTATACCCTCTAGGTCCATCCATGTTGTTGCAAATGGCAAGATTTCATTCTTTTTTTATGGCCGAGTAATATTCCGTTGTATGTATGTATGTGTACACCATATATATATTTATTTATACACACACACACACCCACCCCACATCTTTATCCATTGACCTATCACAGACACTTGTGTTGCTTCCTTATCATGGCTATTGTAAATAACACTGCGATAAACAGTGGTGCATATATCTTTTTGAATTACTGTTTTCATTTTCTTTGGGTAAATACCCAGCAGTGGAATTACTGGATCATAGGGTAATTCTATTTTTAATTTTTTGAGGAACCTTCATAGTGTTTTCCACAGTGGCTGTACCAATTTACATTCCCACCAACAGCGTACAAGGGTTCTTTTTTCTATTGAACTTTCTTGCTGCTGCCACTGCTTCTACCTTACTTCAGTTGCTGACATATCTGACAATGGGATTTTTAAAGAGAAGAGAAAGATGTTAGGATTTAAGACTAGTATTAAGACTATTTTTGGGCTATATTTCTTGCTATAGTTGTCTTTAGTGGGAGAAATCTGGGATTTAAGTATCATTTAAAATATTTCTATAGAAAAAAATGGATCAAACCACATACTTACAGTTGACTTTTGAGAGCATCAGTTGAGAACTGCCCTTTTCAGTAATTAGCCTTTGTTCCTTGGGGAACTGATCATGTATTAAGCAGAAAAAAAAGCTTATAGAAGGGCTAATTGACAAAAAGAGAAAAGATGAGAGAAATTTGTATTATATCTGTTGAAAATAGATTTAGAATTTGATAGCATTTCTTATATCATGACAGTTGTTGACACATAACATTGGAATGGGAAACATTGTAAAGGGTTGAATAGTAAATATTTTTGGCTCTGTGTACTATACAGTCTCTGTTGCAACCACTCAGTTTTGCTATTATAGAGTGAAAACAGCCATAAATGATGTATAAATGAATGGGCATAGTTGTGTTTTAATAAAGCTTTATTTACAAAATCAAGTAATGGGTTGCATTTGGTCCATGAGCCATGGTTTTGCATCTCTTAACACCTTAAAAATGCTTATAAAAAGCATATGCAAATTAAGCGCTTAACAATATATTAATACGAAACCATTTATAAGTCTTAAAAAAGCTAAAACATAAGATGATACTTGTTATACTAATAAAAACAGCTTAGTTTTCCCTAAAATAAAAATAGAAATTTAAAATATTGCTTTTTTGGGGTGCCTGGGTGGCTCAGTGGGTTAAGTCTCTGCCTTCGGCTCGGGTCGTGATCTCAGGGTCCTGGGATCGAGCCCCGCATCAGGCTCTCTGCTCAGCAGGGAGCCTGCTTGCCCCTCTCTCTGCCTGCCTCTCTGCCTACTTGTGATCTCTCGCTCTCTGTCAAATAAATAAATAAAAATCTCTAAAAAATATATTGCTTTTTAAAGGACAGACTAATGGATAGGAACATCTAACACAAAATTTACAAGGATGCTCACCTCATTTTTAAGAAAATGTAGGTCTTGGGGCACCTTGGTAGCTCAGTTTGGTTAAGCCTCTGCCTTCAGCTCAGGTCATGATCCCAGGGTGCTGGAATCAAGCCCCATGTCGGGCTCCCTGCTCAGTGGAGTCTGCTTCTCCCTCTCCCTCTGTGATCTCTTTTGCTTTTGTTCTCTCTCAAATAAATAATAAAATCTTAAAAAAAAAATGTAGGTCTTAAAACCTCGATTCAATGTTTAAAACAACTTGTAAATTGTAAAGCTCCATATCTCTCTGTACACACACACACACACACACACACACACACACACAGTAGTGTTTGACAAGGAATATACAACCAATGAAGGGGATAATGCTTAGATATTATATATACCCTGAAACTCAGCTAAGTTTAACAAATATTAATATGGTACATCAGGTTATGATGTTAGTTGCTAGAAGTGTTTAAAGATAAGTAATATAATTCCTCAAACTAGGAAAGTGCTACCGCATAAGGTTGTACCATGTGTCTTCTACATAAGATTGCCACATATAAGTGAATACAATTCACTTCGTAGATATTTTACTTTTGTGTTTTTGTTACAACTAGTGTCTGTTTGATAGCAGCAGTGCTTATTTATTTATTTATTTATTTATTTTTGATAGCAGTGCTTACTAATATCAGTTACTTCTGGAAATTTTTCATGTATAATTTCTCTTCATTTTCTCTGTTTTCTATGAACATACATTATTTGAATGTTGACCTCGTTCATTATTTTTCTAATTTTCTCATCCTTTCTCTCTTATTTTCTATTCTTTGTCTTTTATTCCCAATTTTATCTTTCAGTCCTTCTAGTAACCTTTAAAAGCTTCTGTGATTGTGTTTTGAATTTCTAAGAACTCTCATTCTCTTTTTTTAAAACAATATCCCTCTCCTAGTGTTACGGAAATAATCTTTTCAGATCACTGAGTTTATTATAGTTTTGCTTTTTTTGTCTCTACATTGTCTAATTGCTGTTTTTATATTTATTAAACTTCTTATTGTGAAATAGTTTTAGATTTACAAGAAATTGCAAAAATTGTGCAATGAGTTCCTGGGTACTCTTCACCCAGCTTCCCTTAGTAATAACATCTCACATAAGTGTAGTACATTAGCAAACAAGGAGATTGACATTGGTCCAATATACAATACTGTAACTAAACTATAGACATCAGTTTTTATATGAACTTTTTTTTTCTGGCATATATTCTGTGATATTTTATCAAATATATAGATTTATGTAACTACCTCCACAATCAGGATGCAGAACTGTTGCCATCACCACAGGCAAACTCCCTCATGCTGTCTCTTTAGAATCACACCCTTTTCCCCCACTTTTAAACTCTGGCAACCCCTGATTTGTTCTCCATCACTATAATTTTGTCGTTTTGAGAATATTATATAAATGTAATCAGATAGTATGTAAACTTCTGGGTTTCGGTTTTTCATTTCCTATAATGCCCTGTATCCGTTCACATCGTTGTACATATAAGTAGTTCTTGTTTCTGAGTACTACTACATTCTGTGGTAGTACCACAGTTTATCTTTTCAGAGAATGGCATGGTTTTTGTTACGTATTTTGCAATACTGTTGGACTTTTAAAATTCTACACATATTACTTTACTATTTTTTCCCCTTCTGGAGTTTTTTACTTTCACTGAACAAAATGAAGGAGACCCTTAAATTTCTCTTCAGTCCTTAGGAACCTGCCTGCCATTGGAATCTGTTACCGTAATTGGAAATTTTAAACAAATTAGGTGACAAGGTCATAAGCAAAAATTCATACAAAATGAATATTTTGAAGTTTGATGTAAACAGATATTTGCTTCTGAGAGTGAACATTTTAGTAAGATTTAAGTATTTTTGGTCAATCAACTGCCTGTTGATTGGCCTCATGCTTTAAAGCATGATTTTGAAATTAAGTGAAAAGTTGGTGTGGGATAAATCAGAAGCATTATTAACTTATTAAGTTCCAAGATTTAAAAATGGAAATGATGGGCACCTAGGTGGCTCAGTTGGTTAAGCAACTGCCTTCAGCTCAGTTCATGATTCCGGAGTCCCAAGATCGATTCCCACATTGGGCTCCCAGCTCCATGGGGAGTCTGCTTCTCCCTCTGACCTTCTCCCCTCTCATGCTCGCTCTCTCTCTCTCTCTCTCTCTCTCTCTCTTTCAAATAAGTAAATAAATTCTTTAAAAAAATAAATAAAAATGGAAATGTTTTCTTTTGGCAGGATTTGTGTTTAAGGTTGGTTTATTTACATAACTAGAGGTGCTGTGAGTGATATTTCTTAATGATGAAAATTGTGATTTTAGAGGAGTCATGATTAAGGATTCTGATTTGGGTTTCTGTAGTAACTATTGGGTAATACTGATCTGTGAGGTTTTCAAGTGGTGATCAGTTGGAAATGGTAGTTGTTTTTAATCTTATTGTAGAAAGTCTTTGGGCTTCATGAGAACATGAACCATGTTATAATAGGGAATGCAAAAATCTGTTAGTTAAGAAAGGCATGACTTTTATTAAGTGTAATTGAAATGACTGACTAGAAACTTCCTGGAAGGATGTCCTTAAGCCATGTTTTAGCCAAGAGGCCAGTTCTGGTGTGGAGTTTGATAAGTTTTGATATATAGGTATGCACTCATGAAACTTCACTGCAATCAGGAGATGAACATACCCATCATACCTAAAGGTTTCCTTGAAGTCTTTTTTTTTTTTTTAAATATTGAAGTATAATTAACATATAATGTTACTTTAGTTTCAGGTGTAAACATATTGATTCAACAATTCTATACATTACTCAGTGCTTACCAGGAAAGTGTAGTCGCCAAACATTATTACTACAATATTATTGACTATATTCCTTATGATGTACTTTCCGTCTCTGTGACTTATTTTATAATTGGAAGTTTGTACTTCTTAATCCCCATTATCTATTTCACTCATCCCCTCTACCCACATCACCTCTGGCAACCACCAGTTCCCCTCTATTTCAGAATGTGTTTTGTTTTTTTCCCTTGTTCATTTGTTTTGTTTTTTAGATTCTGCATATAAGTGGAATCATATGATATTTATCTTTTTCTTTCTGACTTATTTCACTTAGCATTATACTGCCTAGGTTCATTCATGCTGTTGCAGATGGCCAGATTTCATTCTTTTCCGTAGCTATATTCTATCATAGTATGTATAGTACATTTTCTTTATCCATTCATCTGTCAGTGGATAGTTGGGGTGCTTCCATATCTTGGCTATTGTAAATAATGCTGCAGTAAACATAGGTGTGATTCTTTTTGAATTAGTGTTTTTGTTTTTGTTGGGTAAATATGAGTAGTGAGATTACTGGATCATATGGTGTTTGTATTTTTAATTTTTTGAGGAACTTCCACCACTGTTTTCCACAGTGGCTGCTCCAATTTACATTCCCATCAACTGTGCAGGAGGGTTCCTTTTCCTCTACATTTTCACCAACACTTGTTATTTTCTTATCTTTTCGATTTTAGCCATTCTCAGTGGTGTAAGGTGATATCTCATCGTGGTTTTGATTTGCATTTCCCCGATGATTAGTGATTTGAGCATCTTTTCATGTGTCTGTTGACCATCTGTAGTCTTTGGAAAAATGTCTATTCAGGTCCTCTGCCTATTTTTTAATCAGATTATTTGGGGCTTTTTGGTATTGAGTTGTCTTCATATATTTTGGATATTAACACCTTATCAGATATATCATTTGCAAATATCTTCTCCCATTCAGTAGGTTGCTTATTGTTTTATCGATGGTTTCCTTTAATGTACAAAAGCTTTTTATTTTGGTGTAGTTTCAAGAGTTTAATTCTGCTTTTGTTTCCCTTTGCCTGAGGACACATATCCATAAATCTGTTGCAACAAAGGTCAATGTCCAAGAGATTACGGCCTATGTTTTCTTTTAGGAGTTCTAATCTATCTCACATTTAGGTCCATTTTGAGTTTATTTTTGTGTATGATGTAAGAAAATGGTTCGGTTTTATACTTCTGCATGTAGCTGTCCAGTTTTCCCAGCACCATTTATTGAAGGAGACTATCTTTTCCCTGTTGTATATTCTTTGTTGTAGATTAATTGACCACAGAAGCATGAATTTATTTCTGGACTCTCAATTCTGTTCCATTGGTCTGTGTGTCTGTCTTTGTGTCGGTAACATACAGTTTTGATTATAGCTTTGTAATATATCTTGAAATGTGGGATTGTTACTCTTTATTCAAGCTTTGAAACTCTTTGTTACTCTTTTTCAAGATTGCTTGCTATTCAGGATCTTTTGTGGTTCCATACAAATTTTAGTATTATTTGTTCTGGTTCTATGAAAAATGGTGTTGGTATTTTGATAGGAATTACATTGACTTCGTAGATTGTTTTTGGTAGTATGGACATTTTAACGATATTGATTCTTCCAATCCATGAAGATGGAATATCTTTCCATTTGTTTGTGTTGCTTTAAATTTCTCTCATCAGATTATAGTTCTCAGAGTACAGGTGTTTCAACTCCTTGGTTAAGTTTATTCCTAGGTATTTTATTCTTTTTGGTGCAGTTGTAAATGGGATTGTTTTCTTAATTTCTGCTACTTTTTTATTAGTGTATAGAAATGGAACAGATTTCTGTATATTGATTTTGTGTCCTGCAACTTTACTGAATTCATTTATCAGTTCTAATAGTTTTTTGGTGGAATCTTTAGGGTTTTCTATATATAGTATCATATCATGTACAAATAATGAGTTCTGCTTCTTTACCAATTTGGATGCCTTTTGTATCTTTTTCTTGTCTGACTGTTGCAGCTAGGATTTCCAGTACTATGTTGAATAAAAGTGGTGAGAATGGATATGCTTTTTCCTGATCTTAGAGGACAGGCTCTCAGTTTCTTAATCGTTGAATATGATGTTAGCCGAGGGTTTTTCACGTATGGCTTTTATTATGTTGAAGTTTGTTCCCTCTAAACCTGCTTTGTTGAGAGTTTGTATCCTGAATGGATGTTGTATTTTGTCAGATGTTTTTTCTGAGGTGATCATATGGTTTTTATCCTTTTTTTTTTTTTTTTTTAAATGTATCACATTGATTTGCGAATATTGAACCATCCTTCCATCCCTGGAATAAACTTTACTTGATTGTGGAGAATTAACTTTTTTAATGATTTGTTGAATTCAGTTTGTTAATATGTCGAAGATTCTTGCATCTGTGTTTATCAGAGATCTTGGCCTGTAGTTTTTTTTTTCTGCAGTGTTTTTGCCTGGTTTCGGGTATCAGGGTAATCCTGGTCTTGTAGAATGAATGTGGCAGTTTTTCTTTCCCTTCTACTTTTTGGAATAGTTTGAGAAGAATATGTGTTAGCTCTTCGTGTTTGGTAGAATTCGCCTTGGAAGCCATCTGGTCTTGGATTGTTGTTTGTTGGGGGTTTTTTGATTACTGATTCAGTTTCATTACTAGTACTTGATCTGCTTAAGTTTTCTGTTTTTTCCTGGTCTTGGAAATAATCGTTTCTAGGAATTTATCCATTTCTCTTAGGTTGTCCAACTTGTTGGCATATAGTTTTTCATAATATTCTTTTATAATTCTTTATATTTCTGTGGTGTTGGTCGTCATTTTTCCTTCATTTCTGATTTTATTTCAGTTTTTCTCTTTTTTTCTTGATGAGTCTGGCTGAAGGCTTGTTATCAATGTTTATCGATCTTTTCAAGGAATCAGCTCCTGATTTCATTGATCTTCCCTATTGTATTTTAATCCTCTGTTTTATTTATTTCTGTTTTAATCCTTATTATTTCCTTCCTCTGCTAGCTTGGGGCTTTGGTTGTTCTTTTTCTAGCTCTTTTAGATGTAAGGTTGAGTTGTTTATTTGAGAGTATTCTTGTTTCTTGAAGTAGGCCTGTGTTAGTATAAAGTTCTCCTTTAGAGCTGCTTTTCCTGTGTCCCAAAGATGGTGGGCCATTGTGTTTTCATTTTCATTTGCCTCCATGTATTTTTTTTATTTCTTCTTTGTTTTTTTGGTTGACCCATTCATTGTTCAGTAGCATGTTGTTTAGCCTCCATGTATTTGTGTTCTTTCCAGATTCTTATTATTGATTTCTAGTTTTATACCATTGTGGTCAGAAAAGATGCATGGTATGATTTCAGTCTTCATAAATTTATTGTGACTTGTTTTGTGGACCGACATGATCTTACAGAATGTTCCATGTGTACTTGAAAAGAATGTGTATGTTGCTGTTTTTGGATGGAATGTTCTGTATATATCTTATGTCCATCTGGTCTAATATGTCATTCAGTCACTGTTTCCTTGTTGATTTTCTGTCTGGATGATCTATTATTGAGGTAAGTGCGGTGTTAAAGTCCCCTACTATTATTGTAATTATTGTATTACTTTCAGTTTCTCCTTTTATATCTGTTCATTGCTTTATGCATTTAGGTGGTCCTGTGTTGGGTGCATAGGTATTTACAATTTTTCTACCCTCCTGTTGTATTGATCTCTTTATTATTTTGTAATGCCCTTCTTTTTCTCTTGCTACAGTCTATTTTTTATTTTATTTTATTATTTTTTGTTACAGTCTGTTTTAAAGTCTCTTTTGTTTGGTATTAATATTGTCACCCTGGTTTTTTTTCTACTTCCATTTGCACGGTATATGTTTTTCCAGCCTTTCACTTTTAATCTGTACATGTGTTTAGTTTTGAAGTGAGTCTCTTGTAGGCAGTGTATAATGGGTCTTGTTTTTTTTTTATCCATTTAGTCATTGGATTGGAACTGTTAGTCCATTTATATTTAAAGTAATTATTGATAGGTATTTACTTATTGCCATTTTGTTCATTGATTTCTGGTTGTTTTTGTAGTTCTTCTCTGTTCCTTTCTTCTCTTGTTCTCTTCCTTCATGATTTAATTGTTTTCTTTAGTGTTATGCTTAGATTCCTTTCTCTTTATTTTTTTGTGCATCTATTACAGTGTTTTGGCTTGTGGTTACCATTAGGTTCATATTATAACATCTTATGTGTATAGCAGTTTATTAAGTTGATGGTCACTTAAGTTTGAACACATTCTAAAAGCACTAAATTTTTACTCCTCCCTCCACATTTTAGGTATGTGATGTCATATTTACATCTTTACATATTTACATCTTTTTATTTTGTGTATTCCTTGACTGATATTTGTGGATATAACTGATTTTACTACTTTTGTGTTTCAACCTCCATACCGACTTTATAAGTGATTAATCTACTTTTATTATATGTTTGTTTTTACCTTTTGAAATTTTCTCTTTTCATAATTTTCTTCTAGTTGTCGCTTTTTCAAAGAATTCTCCTTGGGGTCCTTTTAACTCTTTCCTTCTGCCTCTTTCAGCCCCCATATTCCATGCCCAAATAAGCACCAGTATATTTTCTGATACTGTACATTAGTTTGTGTTTCCTAGAACTTGATATTACTGTGTCCTTTTTTGGGTGATATAAAGATCTAGCTTCTTTCACTCAGCATAATTTTGAACTTGATCCATGTTGTAATTTGTATTAATAGTTCGTTTCTCTTTTTTTGTTGAGTAGTATTCCATTGTATGTACACACCACAAATTGTTTATCCAGTTGCTGGTTCACAGACATTTAGGCTTTTTCTAGTTTGGAACTGTTACAAATGATACAACTAACAATGTGTGTATCTTTTTACAGACATAGGCTTTTATTGGGTGAATAGATAAGACAGAATGCCTGGATCATATATGCATGGTAAATACATAACTTCCTAAGAAACTTTCAAACTGTTTCCAAAATAGTTTTTAAAGTGGTGGTACCATTTTACATTACCATCAGGGGTATGTGACAGTTTCATTTCATACACATATTCATCAACACTTGATATGGCCATTCTTTTTATTTAGCCATTCATATAGATGTGAATGGTGTTACATTGTGGTTTTGATTCGCATTTCCTTAATGAGTGATGATATTCAGCAGCTTTTCATGTACTTATTTTTTTCATCTTTATATCAAATTTTTTGTGCTTTGAGAGTTCTTTGTAGTCTAGATACACATTCTTTTTCAGATATGTGATTTCATTCTTTTAACAGTGTCTTTTGAAGAGCAAAAGTTTTTAATTTTTTAAAGATTTTAAAAATTAATTTGACAGAGAGAACGCGCATGTGCGAACACAAGCAGGGGGAGCAGTAGGCAGAGGGAGAGGGAGAAGCAGACTCCTTGCTGAGCAGGGAGCCCTATGTGGGACTTGATCCCAGGACGCTGGGATCATGACCTGAGCTGAAGGCAGATGCTGAACCAAATGAGCCACCCAGGCACCCTGAAAAGTTTTAAATTTTGATGTAGCCCCAGTTCATCAGTTTATTTATTTATTTACTTAGTTTTAGAGAGGAGAGGGAGTGAGGGTCGGAGAGAATGAGAGTGAGAGAGACTCTTAAGCAGGCTCCACACCCAGCATGGAGCCCAATGTGGGGCTCAATCTCACGACCCTGAATTCATGACCTGAGCCAAAATCAAGTTGGATGCTTAACCGACAGCCACCCAGGTACCCCTCGTTAATTTATTTTTTAATGAATTCTGCTTTTTTTCTCCTTAAACTTTAATAATTATAGGTTTTAGATTTAGGGTTGTGATTCATCATTTCGACTTCACTTTTGTATATGACACAAACTCTCCTTCCATCACCTACAACTCCCTCCTCCCCAAGGTGCTGGAGGTAGAATATACGTTGTATATTCATTTGTTTCAGCACTATTTGATGAAAAGACTCTTGAATTGATTTCATATGCTTGTCGAAAATGAGTTGTCTGTATATGTGTGTGGGGGCCCTTTTCTGATTCACTGATCTAGTTGTTTGTCATTATGTCAGTAGCACACTGTTCATTCCTGTATCCTTATAATAAGCTTTGAAATTAGATTAGTGTTCCATATCTGTTCTTTTTAGAAAGTTATTTAGGCTCTTCTAGGTCCTTTGCACTTCTGTGTGAATTTTAGAATCAATTTGTTACTTTTGACTAAGAAACCTGTTAAGTTTTTTGGAATTATATTGTGTGTGTGTGTGTTTTTTAAAGATTTTATTTATTTATGAGAGAGAGCCAGAGCACAAGCACAGGCAGGAGGAGGGACAGAAGTACAAGCAGACTCCGTACTGATCATGGAGCCCCAGGTGGGGTGACCCCAGAACCCCGAGATCATGACCTGAGCTGAAATCAGACACTTAACTGAGCAACCCAGGCACCCTTGGAGTTATATTGTATCTATAGATCAACTTCGGGGGAATCGCTATTTTAATAATACCAAATCATTTGACTTGTGTGAACATGGTAAATTTTTCCATTTATTTAGGTATTTTTAAATTACTCTCAGCAATGTTTTGTAGTTTTTAGTATGTAGATCTTCTACATCTTTTGTCAGATTTATCCTTACATATTTCAGCTTTTTGATGCTATTGTAAACGGTGTTGTTTTAAAATTTTAACTTCTGATTTGTTGTTGCGAGTATAGTTGACCCTTAAACAACATGGTTCTGAACTGCACAGGACTACTTATATGTGGATTTTTTTTTCAATAAATATACATATAGTACTGTAAGTGTATTTTCTGTTCCTTATGATTTTCTTAACATTTTCTTTTCTCTAGCTTACTTTATTGTCAGTGTATAGTATATAATATATATAACATATAAAATACGTATTAACTGCTTATAGGTAAGGCTTCTGGTGAACAGTAGGCTATTATAGCTAAGTTTGAGGGGAGTCAGAAGTTATGTGCAGATTTTCGACTGCAGGGGTTGGTTGGTTTCCCAACTCCTGCATTGTTCAAGGATCAACTGTATATGGAAATACAGCTGGCTTTGAATATTGATCTTGTATTCTGTTACCTTGTTAAACTCACTAGTTCTAGTAACTTTTTGTACTAGAGTCTATAGTCGATGATGTTTTGTCTGCAGATAAAGATGGTTTTACTTCTTTTCCAGTCTCGATGCCTTCTAGATCTTTTTCTTGACATACTGTTCTGGCTAGACTCTTTAGTACATTGGTATATAAAAGTGGTGGGAGTAGACATCCTTGTATTGTTCTTGATCTTAGGTGGAGAGTGTTTGGTCTGTAACCCCTAAGTATGATGCTGGCTGTAGTTTTCTACCAGTTGGTGAAATTCTGTTGTATTCCTACTTAGTTTTTTAAATCAGGAATGGATTTTCTATTTTGCCAAATGTATCTCCTATGTATATGGAGATATAGCTTTTTTCATTAGTTTGTTAATATGGTAAAATATGTTGATTGAATAAAAAAGCTTTTTTTATTGAAGTATAATTGATGTATAGTAATTGATTTTTGAGTATTCAACCAATCTTGCATTTTTAGGATAAATCTCATTAGATCATAATGGATTGACATTTTTATCTGCTGCTCTATTTGATTAAATTTTTATTTAAAATATGCATATTCTGAGGGATGTCTGTTTGTAGTTATTTTATAAAGTCTTTGGTTTTGGTACTTGAGTAATGCTGGCCTCATATAATGAGTTAGAAAATATGTTGTCTTCAATTTTCTGAAGGAGTTTATGTAGAATTGATACTATATTCCTCTTAAGTGCTTGGTAGAATTCATCAGTGAAGCCATCCGGGCCTGGAGTTTTCTTAGAGGAGTTCTTAACTACAAATTCAATTTCTTTAATAGAAATAGAGCTATTCACGGGCACCCAGATGGCCCAATCAGTTAAGCATCTGACTTCAGCTCAGGTCGTGATCTCAGGGTCCTGAGATGGAGCCCCAGGTCGGACTCCTATCTCAGTGGGGAGTCTGCTTATCCCTTTCCCTCTCCCTCTCCTCCTCCCTTTGCATGTGTTCTCTTTCTCTCTCTCTCTCTCAAAAACAAAAAACAAAAAACACACTTTTAAAAAAATGGAGCTATTCACCTTATCTGTTTCTTATTGAGTGAGTTTTGGTAGCTTAGAATTTGTCCAGTTTTTCTAAGTTGATGAACTTATTTACGTAAAGTTGTTTATAATACTCTTCTATTACTCTTTTAATATAGGTGACCTTGGTAGTGATGTTGGCTTTCTCATTTCTAATATTGGAATTTGTATCTTCTCAATTTTTTTTCCCCCAGTCTGGCTAAAGATTTATAAATTTAATTGGGTTTTTCAAAGGAACTAGGTTTTGTTTTCATTGATTTTTTTTTTTCCCTATTTTTTTCTGTGTTCTGTTATTTTGATTTCCACTCTGATCTTTGTTACTACTTTTTCCACTTCGGGTTTAATTTAGTCTTTGCTTGGTTTCTTTTTTTTTTTTTTTAGATTTTTTTTAATTTATTTGACAGAGAGGAGAGAGATCACAAGTAGGCAGAGAGGCAGGCAGAGAGAGAGGAGGAAGCAGGCTCCCTGCTGAGCAGAGAGCCCAATGCGGGGCTCGATCCCAGGACCCTGAAATCATGACCTGAGCCGAAGGCAGAGGCTTAACCCACTGAGCCACCCAGGCGCCCCTAGTCTTTGCTTAGTTTCTTAAGGTGGAAACAAGTTACTTATTTTTTAGAACTTTCTTTTTTTCTAACATAGGCATTTAATGCTATAATTTGCTCCCTAACTGCTGCTATAATGTCATACCATTCTATAAATTTTGATTACATTTGGTTTTTTTTACTTGAAAATTTTGCATTTTCCCTTTTGCTTTCTTCTTTGCTCCATGAGTTATTTAAAAGGTGTTATTTAATTTCCAAATATTTAGGAAATTTACATATATCTTTCTGTTACTGAATCTTAATCTAATTCCATTGTAATCAGAGGACAACTTTTACATGTTTGAATTCTTTTAAATTTATGGAGACTTTGCTCAGACTATTGTCTGTCTTGGTAAATGTTTTATGTGGATGTGAAACAAATGAGTTGTTGGCTCTTATTGGCTTAAATGTTCTATCAATGTCAGGTCAAGGCAGTTGATAGTGTTGTTCAAATTTTATTCATCTTTCCTGACTGTGTTTGCTCTATTAAGTATTACAAGGGAGTATTGAAATCTCTTAGTATAATTATGGAGTTCTTGTAATTTTATCAGTTTTTGCTTCATGTGTCTTGAAGCTCTGTTATGAAGCAGAAGAACTTGGGGGCATGGTTTTAATGAATATATCCCTTTTTTCCATATGAAATGCTTTGGTAATATTCTTTGTTCTATGGTCTACTTTGATATTAATATTGTTACTTTTGCTTTCTCTTGACTAGTGTTAGCATAGTTGATCTTTCATTGCCTTTTATAGTGAATCTCTGTATCTTTATATTTGAAGTGTGTTTCAGGTAGACAACATATTGTTGGGTCTGACTTTTATATCTAGTCTGATAATCTCTACCTTTTATGGGTTAGGGCACTTACATTTAATGTGATTATAGATATGATTAAAGTTAAGTCTATCATCTTGCTGTTTATTTTCTATTTGTCCCATTTGTTCTTGTTTCCCCATCCTCTCCCTTTTTCCTTTGCCCTCTTGGATTAATTGCATCTTTTTTTTAAATGATTTCATTTTCTCTTCTTTGTTGGCTTATTACCTATAATTCCTTGTTTCCTTACTTTAGTGGTTGCTTTAGGGCTTATAATACACATCTTTAATTTATCAGTCTACCTTCAAGTGATGCTACTTGACACAAGAAATGGCTTAAGAGCCACAATAGTGTACTTTTAGCCTCTTATCCCAAACTTGCTGTTATATGTATATCTTATAAGCCCTATACTGTATTGTTATAATTATTGTTAAATCTTTTAAAGAGATTTGTTTGAATCTTTTAAAGAGATTTAAACAATACAAAAAAACCCATATATCTTCCCATGTAGTTACTGTTTCCAATGTTCTTCATCCCTTTGTGTAGATTCATATTTTCATCGGGCATTACTTTTTCTTCTGACTAAAGGGCTTCCTATAACTCTTCTTACAATGCCGTCTGTTCATGATGAATTCATTCATTCATCTTTTTGTGTGTGTGTCTGAAAATGCCTTTCTCTATTTTTGAAGGATGTTTCTGCTAGATAAAACTAACATAGGTTCACAGGGTTTTTGTTTTGTTTTATTTTTTCTTAAAATGTGGGATTTGTTGTGTGTGTTACATGTAGTATTTATTACATTTCAAGACATGATTCAAATATTTTTTCTTTTCTTTACCTTTCTTCCTTTATGGACCCCATTATACTTATATTAGGGCATTTGAAAATGACCTACAGCTCAGTCATACTCCATTTATTTATTTTTTATGATGAATACTATATTTATTTTGGATATTTCCTCTTGCTGTGTCTTCAGATTCACAAATCTTTTCTTCTGTGATGTGTAATTTTCCATTAATTCCATCCAGTCTATTTTTCATTTCAGATATCATTTTTATCTCTGGAAGTTTGATCTGCATCTTTTTTTTCTTCTATATTTCTACATAACCTTTTGGAGGAATATGATTATGCTGACTGTTTTAATGTCATTGTTTCTAATTCTGAGACATGTCAGTTCCAAGTTGATTTTGATTGAGTTTTTTCTCTTACAGGTTATGATTTCCTACTTATTTGCATGCCTGGTAATTTTTTATTGGATGCCATACATTGTGAATTTTACCTTGTTTGGATGCTGGATATTTTTTTCTATAAATATTCTTGAGCTTTGTTTTAGGATTCAGTTTAGTTACTTGGATACAGTTTGATTTGTTAGATGTGACTAGCACGGTGCCCAGTCTAGGTCTAATTGCCATTTCAGAGTTAAGACCCTTTAGATTCTTTCTCCAGTGCCCTATGAATTATGAGGTTTTTCAGCCTGCCTGGGGTAAATAGGTCCTATATGAGTCCTGGTCACTGTATCTTCTAGTCCTTTGAGTTGGTTCTTTCCCTAGCCTTATGTTGTTTCCTCAGATGTATTTTCTGATTGGTACTCAGCTCAGTATTCCAAGAAGACTCTGCAGATCTCTGAAGTTTTCTCTGTGCTGCTCTCCCCTCTCTGGTACTCTTTCCTGAGAACTCTTGGCACCTACTATTCCCAAGCTCTCCAGCTCCCTATCCTTACCTGAGTCAACCAGGTTCCACCTGGGTTTCACCTCCCTGTTTACTCTGGAAACTCTCTTAAGATAGTAATTTGGAAAAAAAATAATAATTTGGAGCAGTTGTTGGGCTTATCTCATTTGTTTTTCATCTTTCAGGGATCACTTTCTTTGCTGATGTACTAAATCTTACAAACCATTGTTTTATATATTTTGTCCATTTTGGTTTTTTTTTCCCCCAGATAGGAAAGTAAATTCAGTCCTTGTTATTCTGTCTTGACTAGATGTTGAAGCTGATATAATCTTCATCTCCTTACCTGTCCTCAGTTCACAGATCTCTGACTCTTTTAAATGCAACATGAAGCAGACTTATCCCCTCTGAACTTGCTTGTCCTCATTTTCTTTTACACATATTAATTATTTTTGCCCTTAGATCTAGATTTTTGCCCTTTTCGGATCTAAAATTATTTAATTAAATAAAGTAGGACATAATTAGTCTTCCATGACATCTGATTTTGAAGGTCTGATTCAGAGTACACTCCATTTGGGAATGAAAAGAAAGAATGGAAGTATGACACCTTTTGCATTTATTTAAAATCTAAACAGCTTAGAGGTGAAGCCAATATTTTAGCAGAATAAATGCTTAGTAGCATTTAATGTTTCAGTTATAGAGGTATCTGATAGAAACGCTTTTTCGATTAATTAATCCGTCTCCTTGGCCCTCACTCAAACTGAACATTTGTCCTGCATTTGCCTTAGTTGTAGTTGTGTTTATACCTTGTCCATTAGATTAACAGTTAGATTCATATTTAAGCACATTTAAAACTTAACAGCTAGGATAATTTGAGTTCTTTTTTTCAATATATAATCCTTTTTCTATTTGGGTAGTTTGCTTTCTTTTTCCTACTTTAAGACACAAACCAAAAATTCCATTGTTTCTACTCTGAGGTTTTGAACATAAATGCAGTAGGATCTTTTCTATAAGAAGAGAAATTATGTTCCAAGGATGCAATCCTGTTCTGATCTTTTTCACTACAAAGGTGGGAGTAGAATTTTTTTTTCCTCTGTGGGTTTATGAAAGACAAATAACTGGTAAAGGTTAATAGGTTGCCTTTATTTCCCTAGAAGTAACTCTTAGGATAAATACAAAGTTAGCCTTATCTTTTATCTTTGTAGTCTGTTATAATGAGGTGATGACTGAGTTTCTTAGTGAAAAAAAAAATACTAAAATAACAAAGTATTGTAGATAATAAGCCAACAGAGGAGATGTTCTGGAAGCACTGTGGGATTTAAAATTGAATCAAGAAGATTTAATTTATTTATTGATTTATTTATTTATTTATTTATTGATTGATTGATTGATTGATTGATTTATTTATTTATTTATTTATTATTCTCCCCCAAATACTTTTATTTTTTGTGTTACAAGATTCATTGTTCATGTACCACACCCAGTGCTCCATGCAATACGTGCCCTCCTCAATACCCACCACCACCGAGTGTGGTTTCAGTGATGGAGTGCAGGATAATAATATGGAAGCGACACTGGAATGAATCAAAAGGCTTCGGTTACAGTATTATTAGCATATCCACTAAATACTGTGTGACTCTGGGCAGTCTTATAATTGAACTTTAATATCTTCATCTGTCATAACTAAATAAACTATATTTAATTGGGTGATTCTCTTGTGCTAGGTACAGTGTTGGTTAGTGTACTTCTATTTCTTCGTTTAATCCTCATATTAACCTTACAAAGTAAATAGAACCTGTATTTTACAGATGAGGAAACTAAGGTTCCAAAATGTTAAGTAATACTCAACATGTTGAACGAGTAAGTATTAAAGTACAATTTGTGTTATATTTCTGTATTTCTCTAAAGCCATGAAGTTTCTTCTGTTTCTACTTATAAAAGACACTAATATTTTTGAACCATGCACCATGGTATAATGATAAGATGGTAAATTTCCAGATGTATTAGGTCTCTCTCATTTCTGTTCCTGTCAGTTTTCCTACCTGCAATGTATTTTGATTATTAAAATCTTACCTGGTTGCCAGCACCTGATTCACCAGTGATTAACTCGAGTCTACAGTGATGTTTTCTTCCTCTGAGATATTAAAGATTTATTATCTATCTCTCATTTATTAGTTACATATTTGAGATATACTTAGCAGTTTTATATTTGAAATTTGGGATTACTATTGTTTAAATTTCTACATGTTCATGTATTACTGATACACATCTATTACTGATACTGATACACATAAATTCCTTGAGAGAGCTTCTCTGTAGCATTGTACATGTAGTACATATAACTTCATAAATAATTGTGTGACTTAATTCTATCAACTAGACTAGTTAATCATCATTCTCAGGTATTCACTTCTCACAAGCAAATTTACTAAGATATTTTAAAATTTTAAATTCTGTAACTTTACAGAGCACAATTAAGCTTTTTAGAGAAATGCTTTTCAAAGAAAATTGTTTTTTCCAGAAATTTTGAAAGGAGTTCAATCAAAATCAAGATGAGTTGATTAAGCATGTAGATTTATTTTCATTTTTTAAGAGTTCTGGAAGCTGGTGTTCTCTCCGCCTGTGCCTCCACCCCCCCCATCAAAGAGAGCAAAATATTTGAGCAATATTTAGAAGCTCTGGGTGGTCTCTAGTCCTGCTACTATTATTACGACTACTAACTCAAAAGTTAATTAACATTTCTGGGCTTTAGTTTTCTCATTCTTAAAAAAAACTGAGTTGGATTATTTGATCTTTAAATATACTGTGTTTTAGCATTTATAAAACCTACATGTTTAAGATAATTATGTTTCAGAATTGTAAAGTAGTATTTGATTCTTAAACTTCAAAATAGTAGTAATTTTATGTTAATTGCTTTTTTCTTTAAAAGCACTTGTGATCTCCTGTTCCACTTTTATGGTTAATTTTCTTTTCTGACTTACCAGTACTCCCTCACGTGTTGCTAAAGGAGTTGTTGACCACACCAAAATGAGTCTACATGGTGCTACTGGGGGACATGAACGATCAAGAGATAGACGAAGATCAAGTGACAGATCACGAGATTCATCTCATGAAAGAACAGAATCTCAACTCACTCCTTGTATTAGAAATGTTACTTCTCCAACACGACAGCACCATGTTGGTATGTAAAATCAGCTACTCTTCCTGACAGTTTTTAAAAGCATGCAGTTACCTTTTTAAAACAGTAGTGACAGTGAATTCTGCCTAGTACTTCAGAGTAAAATTAACTTCTTAGTTCTATTTTGTTGCTTCTATTTTAGCTTAGCTTTATTCTTGCTATAGAAAATCAGCTTATTAAATGAAACTTAAAAGCGAATTTTTTTGAGTCTAGGATAGTTTCATAAAAGAAGAAATTTGAAAAGCCTTTAAAACTGTGATATGAGGCCATTTATTTTTTAATTTTAAAAAGTAATTTATTTGAGAAAGCACACACACAAGTGGTGGGGGAGGGAGAGGTAGAGGGAGAGGGAGAAGCAGGCTCCCCACTGAGCAAATGCCCTGGGGCTAGATCCCAGGAGTCAGGGATCAGTGACCTGAGCCTAAGGCAGACAATTAGCTGACTGAGCCACCTAGGTGCCCCTAAGTCTTTCATATTGATTTTTATCAATAAGTCTATTGATTTTTATCAATAAGTCTTTCATATTTGATTTTTATCTTATGTAATGCATAAGCAGTGGTTTTTTTAAAATTTGTAGTAAACTGTTGATAGGAATTCTTGGTTAATCGTGCTAGAAAAGGAAGTGAAAGCTAGAATAACCATGTAGTAATTTATTTTGAGTTTTGACAATATTTTAAATTTAACTTAAAAAATAGACGGTGAAAAGGAAAGTGTGAAGTGTTTTGTTTTCTTGGCAAGTAGCTCATGTCTTTTTCTTCCTTCCTACTCATTACTATAAATGAACATTATTATATTTCAGGTAAATAAATTGTGTCACTAAGGAGAGGTACATTATGAATGTGAGCTTGTTGATTTTCATTTTCCCTTAGAGTAGGGGCAGATTTAATACCTTGACTTACTATTTGACGTTGTTTTTGTTTTTTGTTTTTTGTTTTAAGATTTTATTTATTTATTTGACAGAGAGAGAGATCACAAGTAGGCAGAGAGGCAGGCAGAGAGAGGGGGGAAGCAGGCTCCCCGCCCAGCGGAGAGCCCGATGCGGGGCTCCATTCCAGGACCCCGAGATCATGACCTGAGCTCAAGGCAGAGGCTTTAACCCACTGAGCCACCCAGGCACCCCTTGACGTTGTTTTTGATTGTTAACAAATCAAAATTATTTATCTTAGGGCTTAATTATACAGAGAGGTTGTCAGTATCTAAGTAGGTCCTCAAAGTCAAACTAGTACTGATAAGCCAAAAATCCATACAAGTATAAATAGGAGTTGACAGTTCGTTAACATGCTAAGTTCAGTCCCTGGGAAGAGAATAGGAAGATATAATAAATGATTTTTATTAATTCAGCAAATTTTGCTTTTGGGATGCTACCAGCATTCTGGAAACAGGCAATAAAATGGAGGTGTCAGAATATCTCTGGAGATAAAGCAAACCTAATTATATAATCAGTAAAGCTGTACAGAATGTTCTGAGTAGCCTGAGTCATGGAGGAATTTGGCAGAAACTGATGAATCTGATGAGATGGAGGTACATTTTTAGGTCACCTTTAAAGTGTAGTTATCTATCCTCTAAAGGGAACTTATCACAGAATCTTAGTTTTAATTTTCCCTTTATAGAATATTGGAACAGCCAAAGAAAATCTTCTGAATTTTAACAATATTTCCTACCTAATTAAAATTATGAATAGTAATTATATGATCCTCTAGAATTTGTGGCAGTGCTTTTATTCCAACAAAAGTGAGATTGAAAAAAAAGCAGTGTATCATCAGCTACTGAAGCCATTTTATTTGGTTGGTAGACATTAAAAGTCATTTGAAAGAAAAAATACTGTTGTGTCCTTAGTGACCTTTTTTCTTCCTTTGGGGCCTTGCTTTTGTGAGATAAATTACTAGTTTGGGGATGGCCTAATTAACATAGTGAGAGTCCAAAGTTTGTACTTAGTATTCTCAGAGCAGTACTAATACTTTTAGTATTTAGGACAGTTAAAGTTGGTATTTTTATTAATCTTTTACTTTCAGTGCTTATTTGACTTGCAAGACTATTCTGTTCCTTGGGTTTCATGTATTTTTAAATAGCATACTAGCGTAAAATTTACCTTAATTAAAAATTACCTTAATTAAATTTACCTTAATCTTAGTCTGGGTGAGCATTAGTTAGCTATACATCCTTCTAAAAATCTACAAAAATTAATTTAGAAAACATTTTGATGTTTTAGGTTTTATTCCTGGGAAGTAATATTTATGGTGTTCTGTGAAATGTTACTTGAAATCAAAAAAGCAGAAATGCTTTGATTGATTGATTGTATTTTATTTTTTGAGAGTGAGAGAGAGAGAGAGTACACACGTGCACAAGCAGCGGTGGGAGGGAAGGCAGAGGGAGAAGGAAAAGCACACTATGCTGAGCAGAGAGCCCAATGTGGGCCTTGATCCTAGGACCCTGATCATGACCTGAGCCGAAGGCAGACACGTAACCAACTGAGCCGCCCAGGTGCCCAGAAATGTTGTAATTTAAAACAACTTTTCTACATCAGAATTTTTAAAAGATGTATGTGGATCTTGAATTTTTTTTAAAGGAAAATTTGCATAACTTTAACATCTTTATTTCAGAACGAGAAAAAGATCACAGTTCCTCTCGTCCAAGCAGTCCTCGTCCTCAAAAGGCATCTCCAAATGGTTCCAGTAGCAGTGCTGGGAACAGCAGCAGAAACAGTAGTCAGTCAAGTTCAGATGGTAGCTGTAAGACATCTGGGGAGATGGTGTTTGTATATGAAAATGCAAAAGAAGGAGCTCGGAATGTGAGAACATCGGAACGAGTAACGCTAATAGTGGATAACACTAGATTTGTTGTAGACCCAACCATTTTTACTGCACAGCCAAATACAATGTTGGGCAGGTTTGTATTATCGCAGTTCTTTGTATTATTATAAAGCACTTTCACATTATTTTACTTAAGTTTTGCAGTAATTCTCTGTTGGAATGTAGTATTCCTGTTTTACAGATGAACTGAGCTTGGAAGTTAAATATAACTTGCTCAAGTTAGTATAGCCAAAAAATGGTAGAGCCAGATCTTGAACTTGGTTTTATTTCTAACAATCTTTGCTGTATCAGCAGGAAAAACAAACGTATTAGTTAATGAAGATAGGGTCCTAAACAATCTCCACAGGTTAAAACCTTAAATTATATCTAACAAGGTGAATTTAACAGTAATATATGCTTTTTTCACTTGGGGGATTCCAAATTCAACCACCAAATATAGCAGGTATCAGCATTTTGTTTAAAGAAAAAAAAAACAAACCAGTTTGGTTAGCTGAAAAGTCAGCATGAATTGTCAGTTCGATTAGATACTTAAAAAAGGAAGGTATTAACAAGTAGTTAGAATGAAGGAGAGATACTTGTAGTCATCTTCTAATCTGTGCTGATCTAGAGTAAAGGTTAATGTGAAGTTTGTAGTTGTAGGAACTGCGGTCTTAAGAATGATACAGACAATATAGACTTGATTTTTCAGTGTGTCCAAAATGAAGATCAAGTACCTTTTCATCGTAAAATTAGTATCTTTTCCTCTTCTCTCTCATATAAAATGGAGGAGCATAGAAATGAAATAGAAGTTTATATGGTGTAAAAAACTTGTGGTTTTTTTCCTAGCTTACATATGGGTAACTAGGATGCCTTTGTGTGTGTACATGTGATTCTCAGTGTCTCTGCATACAGAATAAAAGCTAAAATATGATATTGCACATTTTGAATAAATATTCCTTTTGACATTGGCAGTTAGACTTTACATCTCTGAGGCAAAGAAAACAAGTACGTCTTTTATGTATTTTTAGTTCCACAGAGGAAGATTATTGAGGGAAGGTGTCAGGAGGATGACTTGACGCTATTAATACTTTTAATTTTTACCTAAATTTTAAAGAAACACTTACAAAGTAAATATTTGAAATTTTGTTTCGTTAGGCTACATTTTCTTAAAAAAAAAAAAAAAAAAAAAAAACAAAGCCCAGAATATTTGTGCGTGTGTGTGTGTATCCATATTGATCTGAAAAGCATAGCATTCTCCTTTTGTAAAAAAAAAAAAAAAAAAAAAAAAAATTTTTTTTTTCAAGTATTTGAGAGAATTGCATGACATTTGATTCCTGAAAGACTATCTTGCTTTTTTTTTTTTTAAACAGTGAAGTCATCTTTTTCATGCCATTTGAGGAAAGCATATCTTTGGGGATGAAAATTGATATTCATGGGCACTGTAAAAAGCAGTTGGCGTTCTTTTGGAAACTTTGAAATAAAAAAGCTTCATTCTTTATAGATTTCTGTGTTATAACAAAAGAAGAAACCATTTAAATTGGGGAAATTGTTGAGTACAATACTTAAGAATGATGGTATTTGATTTGGAGGTTCACCTTCCTTTAACCACAGTTTTTAAATTTTCTTGGGAGTAATGCATTAAACTTTTGATTTTGAAGAACATACTCTACACGTTTCCTCTTTTCAAAATAGTTACTATGAAAGGGCCAAGAACATTACTTGAAAAAATAGGAATCTGTATTTTCTTATGTAAAATTAGTATTAAGAGCTTTTTACTCATTTATTTAAACTTTTGATTCACTGCTTAACTTCCTCATTCCTCTTTACCTGAGGAATCAAATGAGCATTTGATTGCTAATTTTTCAGTTCTGGGATGCAAGTGTAAGAATTTCAAGTGATATTTCTTATATTTATAGTTAGAGTTGTGAAAAGTGAAACAACCTAACCTGCCTATCTGTTTCCTACTTTACTGTCTGTGCTGCATTATAGCATTAACTTTGCAGTGAGGGCAGCAGTTTTAAGGAAAAGGTGCAGATAACATGGTTTCCCTTTTCCTTTTTTTTTTTTCTCCTTTCTGGTAAGATTAGTATAAAAATCACCTTTTCCCCTAGATTGATTGACTGATTTTTCTTTTTTTTTTTTTTCCTCCCTGAGAAGAAGGGGCTGAAAAGTTCTTGAGCTTCTGAGTTTTATCAGCTGATTTTGTTTGCCTATAGGGAATCTGTACTACTATTCCCTTCCATCAGAAAGGTAGTATTTTTAATAATCCTTCATTTATTACATTTGTCAGAATAAATTGCTAAGAATTTTTAACTAATTTACTAATAAGTTATAATTCCTTTTTACTTTCGTACTTGAAATAAATTTTCCCTTTGAAGGGAGTATCCTATTATTGTTATATTTCTCATTATTTACTAATATCATAGGATGTTTGGATCTGGCAGAGAACATAACTTTACACGTCCCAATGAGAAGGGAGAGTATGAAGTGGCAGAGGGAATTGGCTCCACAGTGTTTCGAGCTATTCTGGTGAGTGCTTATTTCTTATGTGTCTTGACGTAATCATGGAACTCCTTTTTGGTGGGTATTTGTATTAGAAGCAGAGTTCGATTTGGATATCTCTATGCAGAATATTGTTTTTAAAAAAGTACCATTTTATTCATTTTTATTTTAGTACATAAAGATAATATACAAGTATAGGTCGGGGGATGTGTCATCTCTTAAGTATAAATAGGCCGTTCTTTCAAAGGGTTTAGTGGTAATACATCTGGAGTCATGTTATTCCTCCCTCCCCAATTCTCTTAAATACAATAAGTTGATCATTTTTGCTATCTGGGAATAATGTGATTACTTGAATTCTAATATTTTATTCCTAAAACTGGCAATGTGGACAGTTAACATTTAAAAGTCATCTAAAATGTATTAGCATTTTTGTTTTAAACTTTTTTTTTTGAGGTTTTAACCTTTTATTTTGAGGAATATTTGAATTAGTATTACAGAGTTCCTACTTGTAATTTCAGATCAGTGATAAAGCTTTGATTTATAGCGTGCGGCAATTTATGCCATAGTCTGAAAATATGGTTTCCTCAAATAATTTGGGGGAAAGTGGGCAGGGAGGATCATGGGGTAAAAGACAGGAATGGAAGTTGATCTTGATGAGGTTGTTAGTACTTGGGCAAGTACCAGAAGACATCTTGCTTGCACTGGTGTAGCAACTTTATTGTGTTATTGTGGCTCTGAACCTCAAGAAGCTTGAGGCAGATCTTAATTTGGGGGGAAGAGAGGAGTGCTTTAGCTGGCCCTACTTCATTTAACCCCCGACGGAGTTGACAAGTAAAAAAATACTTATGACTCAGCTGTAATTTGGGGGCTAGCCGTTAACAATTTTTAAAGTAGATCTTGGAAATAAGTACTATTTATTGTTAATATGGGACACACCAAAAAATAGTATTTTGAAGAAGAATATCTAATTGTGCATTCTGTTTACATATATTAATACTTGGAATATGACTTTGAAGTTCTTTACTAAGAACCATAAATTCTGCTCAATTCTGTAGGTAATATTTAAGGTACCTTAAAATATATCACTTAGCTTTCTTTTTTAAAAAAAGTTTTAAAATTTGATGGTAGTTATATAGAAAAATAACTTGTAGAGTGGAAAATACATATGAATTGGCATGATACAATAGAAGAAACATATCAGTAACAGGGAGACCTGGCTTTCCTCTGCTTATAAATAATTGACTGGGTGAGTCGGTAAACCCATTTGGGCCAACATTTTCTTATTGGTAAAATGAAAAAGTGGTTAGGTGAACGGAGGTCCCATCTACCTTTAAAATTCCACAGTTCAGAAATCTCAGAGCTCCACTGTTTTTGAAAATGGTAGCAGCTTAACCTTAATAGTAAGATTTTGGCCACCTTGTGCTCTAGATGTTTTATGCATTCTTTACATTTTTTTTTCCTTTTCTTTTTTTTAGGATTACTACAAAACAGGAATAATTCGTTGTCCTGATGGCATATCTATTCCTGAACTGAGAGAAGCATGCGACTACCTTTGTATTTCTTTCGAATATAGTACTATTAAATGTAGAGATCTCAGTAAGTATGATGTTTTGTGTGTGGGTGGTTTGTAGAGTTACAGTATATTGGAATGAAAAGCCTGAAAGAGTGCTATTTATGTGGACATCAAATATTTGTTTAATTGGATTATAAAGCATTATGATATCATGAGGATGATTTATGGAAGTCTATAGAGATTTTTATAAGCAACTTGTGCAATTTTCCAAAACTTCAAAAAAATTTTATATGTATGTATGTATATATGTATATTTATTTTTGATAGACCCTCCCAGATTTCCTCCTTGACCCCATCTCTGTCATTTCTTGCCAGTCTTTATCTCCCACCTTGGGAGCCCTGGCTTTGGTCAAGTATGGTATTTGACTTCGCTCCTGAGATCACACCAACCAAAAATTTATAATTTTCTTGTACTTTCCATGTAAGATAATATCCTAAAGCCACTGTGGAAGATACTCTCAAAAAGAGTATTTTTCATTAAAGATCTTAGATTAAATACCTAAACCTCATTTATCCGAAGGGTTAAGTGACTTTGTCTTAAGAATAGCAAACAGCCTCAGAGCAGAGTCTAGAACTGTGGAAATTCTTTTTGATCAATATTTTCCCCTCACCACCACCCCAGCACCTGTCCCTCTCACCATTTTGCCATGCCTGGGGGAAAAAAAAGGTGATTATACACAGAAAAGTCAGAATAAGAGAATTTTCACATGTTGACTTTGATGCTGAGTGGTTGGAGTATAGGAGGAGAGGTCATCGTGTGCTAGAGGGATTGGAAAAGAGTTCAGGGGAGGCAGGTAGTAAAGAATAAATTGGAATGATTAGAAAGAGTAGAGTAAGGAGGTGATTTTAACAGCTGAGATTTTTGGAATAAAGATGCAAAAAATATACTTTGGAAAGAACCTAGTTGGGACAGAGACTTTATATCAGGACCAGTAGGAGATGAGAATAAATAGATGGACCACACTGTAGAAGGTCTTTGATCCAAACTCATGTTCTTACATTTTATCCTATATATGGTAGGAAGTCATTTCAAAAGCTTCCTATATGTGGTTATAGCCTTACGTTAATCCCGGACTTATGGTTACCTTTACTTCATTAACCTAAACTCACCAGTAGCTTGGCATACCTTCTCAAGGATTGGTGTGTTAGAAACTGTGAATGTGAAATTTTAAATGATTTTTTTAAAGGTTTTATTTATTTATTTGAGAGAGAGAGAGCACAAGCAGGAGGAGCGGCAAAGGGAGAGGGAGAAGCAGGCTTCCTGCTGAGCAGGGAGCCTGATGTGGGGCTCTATCTCAGGACTCCGGGATCATGACTTGAGCTGAAGGCAGACACTTAACCGCTGAGCCACCCAGGTGCACCGTGAATGGGAAATTTTATTTAATATTTTAAGGCACCTACTGTATACTTAAATAGGTGTTCTGTTCATGCTTATGTAAGAGCTAACTCATTGAAAATGTGTGGTCTTAAGTCTTCCCCTAAGTACCACTTTATTATTGCCAAACATTCTTTAAAGTCTTTAAAAAATATCAGTAGGTAGGATAAACTGGTCCATCTCTGAGTCCATTTCTCTGTAAATGATATTTAAAAGTTTAAAGTCAAATAGGTAGAGCATACATGTGTAAACTCAAACAAAATTTGTTTTCTCACATCTTAAAAAATGTTTTTTGTAAACCATGAGCATTAATTATTCTAATTGTAGATCCTTGAGTTCAAGTTTTGTGTTTTTTTTAATTCATAGAGCCATTTTAATTTCATATAATTAGAGGTTGAATTTTGGGGACTGTCAGATAAAAAAAAATGATGTGGATTTGGTTTTATAATCCTTTGGACATAGACCCCGTCATCACTGTTAAGTCTCATTTATTTGTTATGGAATTAAAGGTAAGAGTCTTTATTGAAAATACATATAATAATGGTTTTTTCAGAACGTTTGGCTTTTAAATAATTATAACTGTTTCTGGAATGCTTGTAATACATATTTTTAAAAATAGAGATTCTCATAGACTTTATTAAAGCTACGTAGAATTTGAAGAGACAAAATGGATTTGTAAAACCATAATAGGATACTGTAGGTGTAGACTTGAGTCCAAAACTGAATTGTTTCCTGTTAATATGTGCCTTTACTGAATATTGGAATGGCACATTACACTAAGATGTCTGTTTGTGTCTTAAAATTATACAAAGAAGGGGCACCTGGGTGGCTCAGTGGGTTAAAACCTCTGCTTTCGGCTCAGGTCAAGATCTCAGGGTTGTTGGATCGAGCCCCACATCGGGCTCTCTGCTCAGCAGGGAACCTGCTTCCCCTCCTCGCTCTGCCTGCTTCTCTGACTACTTGTGATCTCTCTCTCTCTGTCAAATAAATAAAATCTTAAAAAAAAAATTATACAAAGAACTATCTATACCTTTTCAACTTTGTGTCCATAGTGCCTGCCTGCCACATAGTAAGGACTCAATAAACATTTGCTGAATGAATAAATTATTTTATCCCATCATGCATTTTTTTAGGACCCCATTCTAATTGTCATCTTCTCTGTGTCATTAGTCTTTTCCTCTATATAGAGTAATCCTCAGCCTCAAACAGACTCAGATCTAACCTGTGTCTGTTGTAGATATTAAAAAAATTATTTAAAATATTTTAAGGTTTTCATTGGAATACTTTGAAGTTAATGTTTTAGAAAAATTAACATATTTACTGTCTCCTCCCAACTGTTGTCTTTCCATTTACTAAGTTTTCTTTTATGTCTTTTATTTCTTCTCTGATCTTGTTTATTTTTTGATACTTTGTATTTTTGTTGTTTTATGTAGAGTATGTTTAAATTTTCTAACTGCTAACATATAAGAAAATTATTGAATTTTGTATATTTGTATTAGCCACCTAACAGAACTCTATTTCTAATAGTTTTTCAGTTGGTTCTCAAATATTCTTGGTGGATAATTGGCTCTGTTATAAATAACACTTTATATATATTTTTTCGTCTTAGTGAATTGGCTAGAATATTTTGAACAATGTTTAAAAATTCAGTGATAATTCTAGCATCCCTGTCTTTGAAGGCATTTTCTTTAGATGTCACTGTTAAGTCGCCCTTTCTTCTTGACTCTTTATTCCTTTGGCTCCTTGACATCCTTCTTTTAGGCCTTCTGTTTATCTTTCTCTCACTTGCTCCCTGATCCTTGATCTCTTGAATGTGCCCATTCCCAAGTGTTCTGTGTTTAGCTCCCTTCTCTCTCACAGAACCTATACATTTATTCTAAGTGATGCCATTCATCATTATGGCTTCAAACACTCCCTATACACTGTGGATTTCCAATACTTTATCTCTAATTCTTAAGTATCAGTTATGTGTTTCTAGTTTACTATTTAACTTGTAACCTCCCGCCTCTTACTCAGGCTTTTTGTGAGTTCCAAGAATATAGTAAATATAGTGATGAACAAGACAGACTTTGTCCCTGCCTTTATGGAGTTTACAGTCTAGTGGGGAAGATAGCCTTCGACAAGTAATGAAAAGCTGTGAAAAATGTGAAGAAATGAGATGCTATGAGAAGTGTATGGTAAAGGGGCTGTGGAAAGTTATTATCTAAGTGACATTAAAGCTGAGACCTAAAGGAGTGGCAAGTGGATGAGATGCTGACTGTACCAGGCAGCAGGAAAGGTATTTGCAGAGGCTGTCAGGTTGGAGGGAATATGATATGCTTAAGGAACTGAAAGAAGGGGGAAGTATGGCTAGAGTGGAGGGGTGGAGTGTGAGTGGTCAGGAGTAAGGCCAGAGAAGTAGGGAGAAAACAAAATGTATTAACTGAATAAATATCTGATGAGTGTTAATTCTCTACGAGTCTGTTCTAAGTTCTGGGGATGCAGCATGAACAACCCAGGCGAAACTTCCTGTTCTAATGGAACTTACACTCTTTGGGGGAAGACAGACAAACCAGGTGAACAAATAACATATGGTATGTTAGTGATCAGTGCTGAGGAGGGGGGGAAGTAAGGAAGGGACATAGAGCAGCCAGAGAAGCCTTAACTGGAGAGGAAAGCATAATTTCAAGCAGGGGTAACAATGAGTGCAAGGGTTGAGGCAGCTTGCCTGGCATGTTTGAGAGCAGCAAAGAGAGTGAAGTAAGTTAGAGTGTCCACAGTAGGGGATGAGGGTAGGAGGGGACCTAGGTCAGGTAGGACCTTTACCTTTTGGCTTTTACTCTGAGTGATGTGGGAAGCCATTGGACTGTTTTGAACAGAGGAGTAATATGATCTTCTAGGTTGTACCATTTCATGGGAGCAGAATTCAGTATAGAGTTGTACAGTGCTATAGTCCTGATCCGACTGTGGTTTAAAAGAATTACTCTTGGCTGTTGTGTTGGAAATGGATTGCGAGGGGAATTACGGTAAAAGTAAAGGGATATTTAGGAAGCTGTTGCCATAATTCAAGTAAGAGATAGTGACGACTTAAATCAGGGTGGAAGCAGTGGGAGGTGTCAAATTCTGGATATATCGGATGGCAGAGTTGTCAGGATTTGCTTGTTGGTTGAGTTATGAGATGGGGAAGAGAGAAGAGGACTTTAATTAACTGGAAATGTGGAGTTGCCATTAAGTGAGATGCGGGAGACTTCATGGGGAGCAAAAATTTAGAAGCTTGATTTGGGACATGTTAAATTTGAAATACTTACTAGATGTCCAAGTGGAAATGGTTAGTGGGGCATTGGATATATGTTTAAAGTTCAGGAGAGAAATATGGGCCAGACTAAATTTATGTGCAGGATACACCCCCCCCCACACACACACACAGGATTTATGTATGATATATATTTATATGTAGTGTTTAAAGAAAATATTTTTTAAAGGACTCTACATACTGGTCTGTAATCTCCTTTTTCATGTAACAGGTCTTTATGGACCAAGTTGAGGATTTAGGACTTTTAAGGTAGTATATAGGCCATGAAACATTTAAACTAGAGGAGATGCATAATTCGGCTGCTGTGGGGAAGATGAATTACACAGGGGCAAAAGTAAATGTGGGAGGAATATAATTAGGTTTTATAGTAGTTGGGGTGAGAGTTAAGGATGACTTGGACTTGGTGGGGGCATTGGGGGGGGTAGAGTGTGTTCTGGTTAAGTATTGCTATGTAACAAACCATTCCAAACTTAGCATAAAGTATAATTTTTATTTGTGGGAATAAATTCAGACAAGGTACAGCAGAGGTGGTTTGTGCCTGCTTCACAATGTCTGAGGTCTCATCTTAAGAATAATTGAAGGGCTGAGGTGACGCAGAAGGCTACAGGCTTCTTCACTCACTAGTCTGCTGCTTGCACTGGGATGACTCAAAGGCTGGGTTCAGCTAGGACTGTCAGAGAACCTACATGTGGCCTCTGCATGCATCTTGGACTTCTCCCAAGTCTGGAGACTGGGTTCAGCAGGGAAGTACTTGGAGGGTGAGCATTACCAGGACCAAAACAAAACTGCAGATCATGCACTGTCACTTCCGCCATGTTCCCCTGGTTACAAGCAGTCAGTATGGCCAGCCTAGGTTAAAGGGGAGGGGAACTAGACTCCGCCTCCAGGGAGATGTCAAGGTCCCATTTCAGAAAAGCATGTGGAATAAGAGATTCTGCAGTTACCTTTGGTTAGCATCTTCCAGAAAAGGAAATGACACAATTCAAGGTGCATTTGATAGGGCTTGGGGAATGGTTGAATTAAGAGATGACAGCGGAATCAAGGATTCAGTTACTTATTCTACAAGTATTTAAGTTCCTACTATATGCCTGGCGCTCTTCTGAGATGATTCTGAGAAATGATGATAGTGGTATTTATGGATTTGGAAAACACTGCAGGGAGAGGCAGATAGGATTAAATTCACTTTTGAATATATTGAGGTTGAGGTGCCTGTGAAGTAGCATCCCAATGGAGATTTCCAGAAGGTAGCTGAATATAATACGTCTAGAATATAGAAGACAAGAATTAGTGGAATAAATTTGGGAATTACCAGCATAAGGTAAGAGAGGAAAAGAAAATTGTTTTGAGAAACATCAGTATTTAGTGAACAGCTAGAGGAGAAGGGGTTAGCAAAGATGATCAAGAACTCCAGATGAGAAAGAAAACCAGGGATAATGGCATCAAAGATTCTTAGGGAAGAGAGTGTTTTAAGAAGAGGGTTCAACCGTGAAGTCAGTTAAGAACAGGATCAAAAGGTCTTCATTATTTTTAACAATCAAAAGGTCATTTGGAGACTATATTGAAAGCAGTTTTGAGGAGTACTGATTGGTATTGGTTCAGACTGGAAGCCAGATTGGAATTGGTTCAAAAATTAAAGGAAAAGGAATATGTTGATATATCCAGGAGTTTGGCAATCAAGGGAATTAAGAAGAAGTCATAATGGAAAGTAGCCACCCTAGAGAGAGCCATGGCTAAATAATAGCATATTATTTAATCACTTATTACATCACTATGTATTATTACTAATTATTATGTAACTAGCAACCTGTTTTAGGGGGGAAAAGCACTGTAGTTTAGATTGAATTCTAGTTCCTGTTCTAACCCTCCCAGTAGTTCCTGAACTCGTAGTGCCTTAAATAAGACAAGACATTGCCATTGTCATAGGAAAAAAAAAAAAAATTAGGTCAATGCAGGTGATTTTTGTGGCTGTGTATTTGGGAAATTGAAGTTATTCATTATGTCTGTACTTAAGGAGGGTAAAGTGAAATTATTTTTTATCCCTCTGACTTCTAGGGTCAGGTCTGCTACATAAGTCCTGTACTATGCTGTATTTTGCTTGGCCTTTTGCCTTCCTTATCCCAAAGCCAGTTCACTTCTTTTCCTATGCTGAAATATTAATATTGTTTGTGGATAATTTTCTGAGAAAGAAAACGTGGGAGATGGAATTATGGGAGCTATTTTAGTTCGTAGGACAATCTGAAAACATCCTTAAGATACACTTTAAGATATAGTTGCGTATATTGATGGAAGACAACATAATACATTGTAAACTACCCTGGGCTGGGTGAGGGTGGGGAGTTTAATTCTGATTTTGCAAATTAGTTTTATAACCTTAGGTAGATCACTTCCTGAAGTATAAAATGAAGGACTGTGTATTAGATGCCTTTAATTGGCCCTCCTTGCTGTAAGATTCTACAGTTTGTAAAATCTCTTCCTAGGAAGTTTTGTTGACTAAAGAGTAACCACTGTATTTTGTCTCTAGGGTTGCACAGTAGATGCTGAAATAATCTCATGTTTTGTGTGCGTATTGCTTCTGCTCTTTTACTCGTCAGTCATCAAAAAAAAATCAAGATATTTTTGTGGGTTTCATTTCAGGTGCCCTAATGCATGAGTTATCAAATGATGGTGCTCGTAGACAGTTTGAATTTTATCTGGAAGAAATGATCCTGCCTCTCATGGTAGCTAGTGCCCAGAGTGGGGAAAGAGAGTGCCACATAGTAGTCCTTACAGACGATGATGTGGTTGATTGGGATGAAGAGTATCCACCACAGATGGGAGAAGAGTATTCACAAAGTAAGTACTGTGGCATGTTTTCTCTCTCTTGAATCATCACAGATTCTGTCTTTATCTTTTAGAATACTGATCAAAGGACAATTTTTGTAAAGAAAGTATATTGAACTCTTACCTACACCAGGAGTCAGCAAACTATGGGCTATGGGTCAAAATCTAGCCTATTGCCTGTTTTTGGAAATAAACTTTTATGTATTGTCCATGGCTGCTTTTGCGCTACAATGGCAGAGTTGAGTAGTTGCAACAGAGACCGCATGGCTCGCAAAGTCCAAAGTACTTCCTCTCTGGCCCCTTACAGAAGAAGTATGCCCACCCCTGTCATGCACAGAAATGGTTTGCTCTTTGTTGAGTATCTGGATCTTGGTGGATTTTTTTTTTCTTTGCGTTTAGAAAGAAGCCTTCTAGGGAAGTAGATCCTGGAGTAAATAGATTATAAAAAATCAGCTGGTTTTTTTAGTTGAATTGTTATTTGTATATACAATGAGAAGCTTCAATGCATTGATTTCTAGGGTGACTTTAAGTTCTAAGATGATCCCTTTTTAGTATCATATCTGTTCCTGCAGGATATAGTGACCCTTCAGAAAGCTTTGTGTAACTATAGTTAGGTATTTCTGACCAAATCAGCTTTTCTTGAGCAACAATGACTTTTTCCTTACTACACTTTCAAACCTTTCCTGATCAGAGTCTTTTGATTTTTTGGTTGTCAGAAAATTTACATTATTTTTCTTGATGAACCCAGTATAGTGTTTTTGAGCTGTTTTATAGATTTGAGAAGATAAAGTTAAAAGTATGATTTGAGGAACTAGGTAAAATAGCCCAGCATCTTGTTCTGTACTCCAGTCTGTGTTGACTTGGTAAAGACTAGGGTTTCAGTAAAAAATACAGAAATACAGAAAGTTACCAGAATGCTTTAATCTCTCATGTTTTCATTTTACTTATCCTTGTCTAAAATCAAAACAAAGCAGACTCCGAGGGGTTTTCTTTTTGACTTCTAAAGATTTCAAAAGATTATTTTAACATAAGTTATGGTAGCACTTTTTAGAATTTACATCAAGGTGTTTACTTTTGCACAATGTACTTAATGAGTGTTGTGGTTCTTTGGACAGTTTTAGTAACAGACATTTTTGTTGTATTTCTTCATTCCTAGCTTCTTTGCTGACAGTAGTTTTCTGTAATAATATGTGGAATAAAAAGTCGAACAAAACACAGGAAAAATGAAAGGCTAACAAAAATTAAAAGAAATATACTAAATTATTTTCCATTAAGAAAGAGGAATGAACAAACCAAAATAAATTGCAGTTTTCAAAAAGTTTGACTCCAGGAGAGTAGAGCCAGCTATGGAACACGGAAATGATGTTGTAGTGATAGAGGAATTATGGTAGACCTGGCTTTTCCTTTTCAGTGGTTGGACTTTCCATGCCTGTGTTCTTTGTTTTCTTGTTTTTCATCTCAAGCTTTGAAGCTTAAAAAGGACTGAAAATATTTTTACTTAATTTGTCTATAAATTTCATTTTGTGCCAAGATGTTTCAACCTAAAGAAGATTCATTTGAGGAGACACAGCCTCTTCATCCTGATTTTCCTAACTATGACATTATGACACCATCCATTCTGAGATGTCAGCAAATCTTTATCTTAAAATATCAGTAATCTTAAGGATGTAAATCACAAATTTACTCCATGAGTAGGATCTGTATACGTATTTTCCTTTTATTGGCTCTTAAACCAGCATGTTTGGTTTGTGAGTGTGTTTTTCTTTTTTTGAAAAAACCTTTGCAGTTCATCTTTTAAGGGAGATAACTCCACCTGAAAGAGAGAAGGCGAGGAAGGTCCATCAGTCTAACTCCCTGAAGTTCCCAGCACATTTGGAAGACTCAACATGTTGTCAGTGGAATGTCCTTTGCAAAGCCAGTTTGCTCTAAACAGACTAACCGAGGCAGAACATGCTCGAATCTGCCATTTTTAACATCAGTATTAAATGGGGCTGTTCGCCTGAATTGAAAACAGTTTGTGGGGAGGGTCTTTGCCTTTTGGGGGAATTATTAATAGTTGCTCAATCCATGAAATATAAGATGTATCCATTTGTCCTCTCTAACAAGGCAGTTTTTTCCCTTCCAGACGAGGCCTTGTAGGCATCACAGCAAAGTCCTTTACTTTGCTAGCTTGATAATGATGTGATATTGCCATCTTCTTTTGGTTCTCTTATTTGAAGAAAGTGGGGCAGAGCCTATTGCAGTAAGTTTGTATATGATATATCTTTCAGAAGGAGATTCTTCCTATGGATTGGGTTACCTGATTGATTATTAAAGCTTTTTCGTTTCAACTCAAGTAGACATTTGCTTATACATTAACTGTACTGAATTATCCTGTCATGTTGGCTAGTCATCCTTTCGCATCACTGCATCCATTATTTGGGCTTTTAGGGTTGTCAGGCCCCTTTGATGATCATGATAATTTTAAGTTCTTCTCCAAGTACTTTGATTTTAATAAGAAAATATTTTTGTCTTTTTGTTTCCAGTTATTTATAGCACAAAATTATATAGATTTTTCAAGTACATTGAAAACAGAGATGTGGCCAAATCAGTTTTGAAGGAGAGGGGTCTTAAGAAGATTAGATTGGGTATAGAAGGTAAGACATTTTCATTATTTTTCTATTAATGTTGAAAAAAAAAGGTTAAAAATCAAATCCCATTTAGAATATAGATTGAAAAATACATACTTTGTGAAAACTCAAATGATGACTGAATGAATGCACACTCATGCAGTAGGCCTATAAATAACAAAAATTAGCTTCTTTTGTCTGAAAAGATAGAAAGGCCTTAGAAATTATTTATTCCATAAGATTCCCTAACAATAGGGAGAAATAAATTTGTCTTTTCTGCCATAGGTCATCACCTGGTGCCTTTTTGCTGAACCCATGTAGTGTGTTTGGGCACGTGTGTATACGTTCCCATAAGATTGGCAGGGCTCTTTCCCCATTAGTGATCATTGGTGTTCCTCAAAGCCCAACAGAACTAAAAACTGCTATCTGAAAATGCATGTAAAAGCATGTTAGTAGTTTACTGGTTCTTAAGATAGAATATAAACTTATTTTCAAATTAAATACAGATTTCAAACTTAATTTCATCTTGTTAAATGCATAATTTTTAGATTGCTTTCATTTTGTGATTTACATGGATTTTTCCAGATGCCGTGTCAGATACTTCTTTTATTTTAAAGTGCCCTTACTTAACTAAGAACAAAGTATCTCCCTTGGCATAACGTGGCATAGTGTAAAGATTAAAGGTTCTGGAGACACATTACTTCTGTTCACATCCTATGACTGAATTAATTGTATGAACTTGGCCAGGGCACTTCTCTGTGCCTCAGTTTCCTCATCTAAAATGGGAGCATTAATAAGTACTTTATAGGGTTATGACGACAGAATGAATACATAAAAAACACTTAAAACAGGGCCTGGCACATAGTGATTTATCAGTACATGTTTGTGATGCTGATACTGAAGATAGTGGTGTTGATCAACGACTAGTTGAGCTTTTGGAGATCACAGTAATGAGCTGCTGAGACATAGGAGAAAGATGACCAGAATGACCAGAAATACGATCTCGGCAGGAAGGGGAGAAGACTTTAGGCTTAAAAACAGTGGCGTTGTTGACACATTAGCTTCACCACTGTGTGTTGTCTTATGTCATTTTGTAAGTAGTGGGACTTAGCTGTTTGATTTCAGAGCTAGAGAGAAGGCGCCTGGAAGCTACTGCAGATTAGGAGGATGAGGAAGGCCTCTCAGGCTGAGATATTTGAGCTGAAGCTTGATGACAAGTAGGTTGGAACCAGGTTGTAAAAAAAGCCTTATGTACTATGTGAAGGACTTTGGACTTGCCCTTGAAGCATGAGGAAAGTTTCCATTGGTAGTTTTTAAGCAAGGATGTAATATGATTGATTACAATTGTATCAGAGTGGTGATTCTTTGTGGAGGACAAACTGGACTGTGATGAGGTGGGAATTTTAAAGACTAATAGTCTAAGAGGAATCAAGGACAAGGGAATAGAGCTGGAGACCTTTCTGAACTCCAGTGCTGCCCTTCAGATGGTAATTGACTGGAATTGTGAAGCAAAGAAGACATTCTACAGAGAGTCTTTAAAACGTTTTTTTAGCCCGGCTTGCCCCTGAGCTCCCTTACCTGAGCCACATATATACAGGTCTTTCTAGTTTTTTCTGATTCTAAGATAGTCTGTAGCCCATGAGCCAAATCTAGTCCCTTGCCTGATTTATTCCCCTGCCCATTGCCTGTTTTTTTGTAAATAAATTTTTACTGGAACATAGACATGCTCATTCATTTACCTATTTCTGTGGCTGATTTCACTTTACAGTGGCATAGTTGAGTAGTTGCCAGAGAAGCTGAAAATGAGCCTGAAATATTTATTATCTGGCCCTTTACAGAAAGCGTTTTCTAATTCCTGGTCTAAACTACCAATTCTTGCTAGGAGGAGGGAGGGAAGGGACTTAACAATACTTTCTAAGGAGTATGTGTCTTTGGAAAAATTGCCTTACTGGTAAATGACTGAAACTTTTCCCAAACTAGAATTGTCTTCAGTAATTGTTACTTTTCAGTAATTATCCAAGAAGAGGAAGGTATAATTAACCAGGGGAAGCAGCTTTGGAATTGCCAAGCTGGATGAATTGCTTGTTTGTTGGGAGTAGTGTTAAAATAATGGCTTTGCTGACCTAGGTGCAGAAGTATACCTAGAACCAGTGAAGCTGGAGAACTGTATAGCTCTTTATCTTCTAACAAACAAACAAACAAAAAAAAAGGCAAAGAAAAAACCCAAGGCAATATAAAGATGAGCTTTAGGGTTAAGGAAATTAGAAGGCTAATGTGGCAATAAATTGCAGGCCTCAAAGGCCAGATAATCCTGTGAAAGGAAGGGTTCAGTGATATTAAGGCTTCACAGGTAGAGCCCAGGGTGCACCAGACTACATGCCATTGTATTCGGGACCTGTCCTCTCCATGTTTTTACTTCAAAAATATTTTTCTGGCGGTTGGTATGTTGAGTGGCTGAGAGGATGGTGGAAGCTTGTGTGAATTTCAACAGTAGGATTTCTGTGTTTGGCTGTCGAACTGATGACTAAGGAGACAGAATATTGGTTTCCTTTCTTTGTTTTAATTTGTTTGTTCAGGAACTATAGCCGAAAAGCCCTCTTTGGGCTACCTTGGGTGAGAAGTGTGCGGGACCGTGTGTACATGCTTGTGTATGTGTGTATCCTCTGGTTTTAAAACTTTTTCTCTCCTCCAGGTTATCCTACCTACAAAGAAAAAGTGAAGAAAAGGCCTGGGGGCCGCCCAGAAGTGATTTACAACTATGTCCAAAGACCCTTTATTCGAATGTCTTGGGAGAAGGAAGAAGGAAAGAGTCGGCATGTAGACTTTCAGTGTGTAAAGAGTAAATCTATCACCAATCTTGCCGCAGCTGCCGCAGACATTCCCCAGGACCAGCTGGTAGTCATGCACCCGACCCCGCAAGTGGATGAGCTGGATATTCTCCCTATTCATCCCCCTTCTGGCAACAATGACCTCGATCCTGATGCTCAGAATCCGATGCTGTGAGGCTGATGTTCCTTGAAACCATAGCATGCTACTCTTCACGGTGACGCTGCACTCTCCACATGCTGCACTGCAAGGCCGCTCTCTTCATCGTGAGATGCACATGACAGTGTTTAGGATACTGCAGTGTAGGCTTTTTTAAAGACCAAAGGTAGCTGAATGGTTTTTTTAAATGAGTACAACTCTAGCATCCTGAGGTTCCAGTTATATAAATGTATTTGTTTACCAGTAGGTTTGTGAAATTGGTTCTTTGTATGGGGGGACAGTTCTTTTTCACACATCTAGATATTTTCAGAAGTGGTGAAAATTGGCAGCTGGGGTATTTTCAGCTTCGATTGATATTCATCACACCCCAGATAAAATGTAGAATATTATATAGTTGCACTTTATAAATGGTGGTTAAATGGAACTGTTCAAGCCATTTTTATAGTTGTGATGCACAATATAACTGAAATAAGTGCTTCTATCAAAGTATTCCTTCAGTAAAATGTGTATAGTTTGCTGCCCATGATGGGCAAAAAAGGAGTATTTATCATTGGGCTTATCTGAATGATTTGGAGGAGAGCCAATGCCCATATCTTATTTCTTGCCAGTGCCGTTTTTGCCCTTTTAGAGTGTGTCACATGCAGGAAGTGTGAACATCAGAGGTGGTTTATTATCCAGTCTGCCTTACCCTTAATCTGTTCAGATATTTATTTACTAATTTTTTTTCTTAAGAGTTATGGGATAGGAAAATGAAGTGTTTGCTCTTCATTTACTAAATGATTGTAAACTCGAGTTTTTCATCAAAATAAAATTCCATTGTTTTAATGTTTCTGATCAACTTCATAACCACCTTGACCAGATCCTTAGTCTCATAATTAGATTTCCTGGCTTGTTGGTATCAGTATAACTAGAAACCCACCTAGTAGCTCCTGGAACTCCTGATTTGGTTTGTGTGTGTGATGAAGCACTTAGATTTCCCCCCAATCCCCAGCAATGTTTTACTGAAAAAGAAAGAGAAGGGTGAAATAATAACTTTACTAGGTTATAGGATAATCTTAAGTTTCAGAACCAATTTCTGACACTGGTTCAGTGTTTTGTCCATTCTACTGTGCTGTTCTTCTTGGCAAACTATTTGTGCAAATGCTTTTTTAAAAAAAAAATACTCTATGGCCCAACTCAAGAAGGAAGTGGAAGTACTTAGGTGCTTTGGGTCAGGGGTCACTTAATGTGTGAAGCACACTACCTACCGTGAGCACAGAGGAGCTGCAGGAAAGAAGCCCATTTGTTACAACTAATCTTGAATTTGTGATTTGAAATTTGTGTTAGAGCAGTAACATCACTATACTCACGTAAAGTTGCAGTAATATGGAGATAAACAACTGTTTTAACAGTACAGCTAAGCAGCTGTAAGTCCAGAACGGTTATCAAAGGCCAGAAAGGCACTGTAAAGGTTATTGGCATGGATTGTCCTGAAACAGCCACGGTAGAAAACTGATCCAGCCCTGCAGCACATAGGATGTTAACAGTATTTATAGAACAAGGGAAACATTTATTAAAAATATTTAACTGTCTAATACATTATACTTTAACCCATATTTATAGTAAAGGATTCTTACAAGGAAGAATAAACGGCTTTATGATACAATTAGTATAAGAAATATCCACATGGGGGACTTCTTTGTAGTGTAAAAACACCATACATCTGAAATGACCATTTGCATATAAAAGCTACCAATGATGCTTCTGTGCACGATGATTAAAAAATTCAACACAAACAGAATCCAAAATATACAATTAATGCAAGCTATCCACAGCTAGCCCAATAATCAATGATGAGGAAACACTGGAGCAGGCTTAGTTCCACTTTGTCTGAAGTTACACATAGTAAGATTGACTTGTATCAATGGCTCTGAGATGGCTTTTATGAGGACAGTACATAAAAGCTGTTCTTTTTATCCAGTAAGCTTCACAGACTGTAAAACTCCACCAGTAATGCACTTTGATACTGTAGCTGTTGCCAAAGCAACATGTAGTGTTTACAGCGGCCACGGCAAGTCACTGAAGTCCACAGGACCACCCAGCCCCGCATCTGCTTCCAAGAGACTCATTATGACAGCCATTGCTGCTTCATCGTTACTGGGACTACTTGAGCCTTGGTCGTTTTCTAGCATGTCTATGCCTATGTGAGGGTTCTCACCTGGAGGAGGAGATAAAGACCAGTCAGTCGTAATACCAAAGCATGTTTAACTTTAGCAAGCAGTTCCTAAGCACACTTTTAATGAGAACATTGTACTTAGGAAGCTGGGAATGGCGATAGAGACTGCTTTTGGGGCTGCATTGCCATAATATATTTTCTTAACTTTAGTGTGATTCAGAGAGAAGAACCAACTTTTACAAAGAGCTTAAAATGCAATAAAGATGATTAAAAGCATTTGAGTTGACCTCATTTTAATATTCTGACATAACCAGTTACAAGGAGGGAGGTACAAAAGGAAAAACAGGAAGCTAGGGATTAGGAGGGAAAAAAAGTCCAGAAAGACAGAGAAAAAGATGGGTGAGATGGGAGAAGCAAACTCTTTACCACTTTTAGTACCCTCTGAAATACTTATTGATCATCCGTCCAGGCTTTATCTCTGAACCTTCGTCAGCTCTCCCGGTGAAGAGCTGATGGCCCACATGGGGGAAGAGCCTATATGTATCTAGACTGTTGGACTCTCCTTTTGAGTTCCAGGGATAAACCTGGAGCCTCCTCTCTCCCAGAACTCAACCATTAAACTCAACTTTGAAGGAAAGATTTAAACAGAATTTTAAACCTTTAAACTTAGTTTTTATCATATTTATCTAGAACTAATTTTATTCTAAAACTGACTTAATGCCAGATGTTGTGCAAGTTCATCATATTGGAAAGGAGTAATGATGCTACTTACCAAGAATAGAGGAACTATCAGAATATGGATAACCTGGGTTTTCCTGAGCCTGCCCTGGTAGTAGGCCACTGGAAGGAATGTCTGGAGTCCCTCCATTTAAAATCTACAAACAAAAGTGAAGTTTTCATATCAGCAATGGTTTCAATCAGTACTGTACTCAAGATCATCAAGAAAATGAAGCATGTTGAAAAGAGAAAGGGGGAAAGTGTTCAGTTTCCTATTGGATGATTTCAAAGAAACTGTTAGGAATGGTTACAGTAAGAAAAATCTCTTCCCAAAGTATTTCCTCTGTATAATTCAGCCCACACAGGCAGTTCATAATTTTTTTTAAAGGTTTTAGGGAGTCCAGGATCATGACCTGAGCAGTTGCTTAACCAACTGAGCCTCCCAACACAGGCACTTTTTTTTTTTTTTTTAAAGATTTTATTTATTTAGGAGAGAGAGATCACAAGCAGGCATAGAGACAGGCAGAGAGAGAGGGGGAAGCAGGCTCCCCGCTGAGCAGAGAGCCCGATGCGGGACCCGATCCCAGGACCCTGGGATCATGACCTGAGCCGAAGCCAGAGGCCTTAACCCACTAAGCCACCCAGGCGCCCCCCAACACAGGCACTTTAAAGGCTGAATGAAATCCCTAGGGCAGTCGATCACCTTGGATCACCTTATTCACATGATTAAGGCCAAGGACTGACTACCTTGGTGAGCAGATTAGATTTCAGAAGAGGCCGTGATTTCAGGTCTTACCAGTAGGTGGCATTACAAATTTCCACAGTCCAGCTTTTTGGTAGGGAAAACCTTAAGAATGGAGAACTCTAAAGAACTTTTGTTTATATATACTATATAAATATTAACTATATTTGAAGTTAAAACTAATAAGTTTTTAAAATCTAATAAACCTATTAGATGTTAACATGAATAGCATTTTAATGAAAAATAGCTGTTCTAAAACAAAAAAAAAATTGTTTTTTAATTTTTATTTTTTTGCAAATCAAATGTCTGCCTTAATAGGATTTAACAGGATTCTCATTTTCTTCAGTCTGTTTAGATGTTTGATTGAAGTATAGGAAGGAAGTCAGTTATGTAGTTGGGAAAGGGAGGTCCTTTTTAATAGCTTTTTCAAATAACTTTGGTATTCTTTGATATTACATCAAAACTTAACAAATGGAAGTTTCCTAAAGATTAGGTGCAATGTGGAATTTGAAACCATATCAATGAAATTCTTGTACTCTATTATATATAAAAATCCATTGGTATACCTTTGCATGATTTTGAAGTATCTTGTATTGGTCATTTGGAAAACACTTGCTAAGTCACGCAAAACTAAATGTTGACACATTTCATTATACTTCAAAACATCTCCATTGTTAAAAGGTATTTCTGATGATGAGGTAATAGTAAGTTTTGGGAAGCTGTTGAGTTCAAAGTAGCAGATACAAGTTTTCCAAAAATTCTAATTTTTGCTTGAAAGCTAAAGTTTTGTCAAGGGCAACAAATACTGTTAGTTGTCTTTCTTGAACTCACCAGTTCATTCATTTTCAAGAAAATGTATGCTTAATACCCAAGTCTGCACAACCATAGCCTGCAATAGTAAAAATGGTGTCCTTTGACAAAAGCAGTTCATGTAGCTCATAACCTAGCCATGCAAGTGCTTTTCCTTGAGAGGACCATTGTACTCCAGCATGCAGCACAAGTGTTCTAACACATACTTCCCATCTTGTAGCAGTGCTAAAAGATTTACGCAAGGATTTTGTATTTTTATTGCTTTTTAAGGATATCCTTAAATGAAACTGGCTTGAAATTGTTTTATTGTATTTGGTGGTGAAGAATACACGGACTACTAGTACGGGTTGGTGCCACTGCCACGATTTTTGCAAAAGCACCAGCACTTTCACCCAGCGCTGCTTTTTGCACTATCAGTTCATGAATCAACACAGTGAGGAAAAAAATGTTTTAGATTAGGAAAATAATTTTGACCTTGCAGATCCCTGGAAGGATCTTGCCCCCTCGACACCAGGGAACTGCCGCGCTAACTGAACCTGCCTCAGTGCCTCTGGATGTCCAGACTCCTGGAACCCAGGAGGTTCACTTAGAGCCTCATTTTTTTAGCTTGACCCTGAATGAAATAATGGGCAAGCTAAATGGTTCATTTTTGGACCTGCCCAATTTAAAAGTGACTGGGAAGGGCTGGAAGCATGGGGCCAACTTTACTCTCATGGCTTTGGCACAATGCTGCTGTTATTTCTAACTCCCATCTTGTTGAGGCTGCTCTTACAAGTCCTGTTGCTGAGGTCAGACTGTACTGAGAATTTCTTTTCTCAGACCCATTTTTAGAAGCCCAAAGAAAAAAATTTTCTATAAATGCCTCAAAAATACTTGGGACTTTGTGACATAGAGTACACTATTAGATCTCTGAAGTTGTTGGTGTAGAAAAAAATCAAAAGTCAAGACATCTAAGTTTGGGGCGATGCTTGTTAAATGATTAGCCCAGCATTTAATATTTGAGAGCTTATATTTTGTCACCTATGAAGTTGTGAGGCTAAGATGAGAAAATATATACAGAAGTTCCCTCAGTAATATTTAAGCACTATACCGGAGTGATAACCTTTCAAAACAGAGTAAGTGGGATTCCTGGTAACACCAGGAATCTGGTGCTGAAAAGCTGAACTGAGAAGCAGAGAAGGGGAGACCACCCCAATGGACAGTGGATCCAATATGGAGGAAGGACCCAGGGATGCAACAGGAGAACAGGCCTAAGAGAAAAACCTGTAAGCAGGGATTGGGGACGTACCAAGCCTAGGCTTTATCTGTTGGTGCTATCTTCTGAGTCATTACCGAGGGACAGGCACTTTCATATATATTACCTCATAACAGGACTTAATATACAAAGATGCTGAGCGTCCTAACCTACAGGAGCCCTGTTCTAAAGCAAAACTACAGCTAAATAATTATACAGGGTCACCCAGCTAGCACATGGCAAGGCCAGGCTTCAAGCCCAGGTTTATCTTGCACTGATCACTCTTACCATTAATTTATTGACTTTGAAACCCTTGGTGGGGGGTAGATTCAAAGCTTATTCTCAGAAATTTTTACAGAAGATTCATACAGAAAATAGAACCGCCCTGGTAGAAGCAGGAGTCCTGACCTTACCCTCTCTACTCACCAACCACCCTTGCCCCATGCTACCTGCAGCGCCACAGTTCCTGGTAACCTGAGCCTCAGAGGAATGCAGTTCTGAAAACCCATAGCCTGCTTTTGATACAATTTGAGTCCCGTCTATGTAAATCACAATATTCTTTCTCTGTATGTTTTGGGAGGTAGGGGAAGGAAGACTTATGTCCAAAGATTCTGGATCATCCTAACCTGTATTAACATCAGGCACTACAGATTTACGATTTACAGTTAACATGGCCCTACACTTGTAAATTCTTTGGCAAATATGAAAACAGATGAGTGGTTTCTAAGCTCATTGATGGTATAACCTTCTAGCCAACTCTTTATGAGGGCTGGCGACTGATACATTACTTGTACCCAGTGCTGTCCTATCACAGGAAACCCAGCCAGCAGACCCCCCACGTATTCTGTGGCTGCGAAGGCATGGCTTGCCTTCCAAAGCACCCTAATTGCTCCTGTTAGTATTACTGTTTCCCATGCCTGCACTAGAGACTAATGATATTTTCTCCCTTGAAAATTCCTCATAGCTAAAAAACTAGATAGTTTTTTCTATGAGGTACTCACTCATCCTTCCTTCATGGGAGCTCTTGAATTGCTCCCTCAATGCAATGGCCTCCCCATTCCTTAGAACATTCTTTCTGCCTTCCCCTATTCACATGGAATAAACCCACTAAGGATATCAGCAAGCCTCTGCAGCTCCACCCGTTTGCTTTATACCTAAACTCACACAGATGCATTGACTTAAAAGAGGGCCCAACTTGTTTCAGCAACCACAATGGTAATTATATTCTCCCACCCCCAACATTTCGGAACTCGGACAAGAGAGGCTCTCCAGATTAAGAAGGACCTTAGTCTAAGAGTCATCAACCTTACCTTCTTGCCTCCTGGAGAAGAGGCATCAGGGGGAGGTGTACTTGTGATATTTAATGGGCTGGAGCCACAGCTGGAAGGTGATGACCCTCTTATTCTGTTGGAGAAAAGAAGAGTTATATTTTCTTCCTTTCCTTCAGTGGGGTGTGAGGGGTGGGGGCTAAGAAGAGGATGAAGAACTAGAATAGGGATTGGTAAACTTTTGCTGTAGAGGGCCAATAACGACCTAGGCTCTGTAGGCCGAATGGGCTTGATCCCAGCTACTCAACTCTGCCACTGTAGCCTGAAAGCAGCCGTAGACCATATGGAAATGAGTGGGCGTGGCTGTGCTCCAGTAATATCATGTTTACGAAAACAGGTGAGAAGTAGAACCTATACTTATCCCACAGGCACCTGATCTAGAATGCAGTCCCTGGAGTCCAGCATCTCGCTGACAAAGCCCTTGGTTTAGGGTTTGGAATTCAGGTTTCAGTTGAGTTTCAACTAAGTGGCCAGTTTCGTTTCTCACAGAATCCAGATCTCAGAGTTGGAGGGGACTTTAGCAGTTCAACCTCTATCTTTGATACCATGAACTAGAAACCACAGCAAGTGATTTATCCTCTTCCCTACACGTACTTTTTGGCTAGCGAATACTCTTAGGAAATGGAAGGTGCTGGGGGGGCTCAGCTACACCTAGTAGTAGTAGTAGTAGTAGGGCAGCTGACCCCACCACCTTCGAAAGCAACAGGTGAGTAAAAAACAAACCAAAAATGGGTCCAGGCCCTCTCGGCTCTGGGCTTCTCGGTATAGGAGATTAACAGAGACAAAGTCAGAACTGTACACCCACACACATGCTCCTCAGGCTGAAGGAAGTGAGGAAAGGAAGGCGCAGCCTGGCGGCGAAGCTGGAGTATGGTGGCCGCTGTGTGACCACTGGGCCCTTAGCTTCTACAGGGACGAATGCAGCTTCGGGTTACCCAGGCATCCCGCTCTCAACTGCTCAGCAGTGCTCTGGCCATTGGCCTGTGTCGCCTGGCTCTGTACACTTGGGAGGGAATAAGCCTTCTCTCTGCTGGATCATAAGCTCCTCAAAGGCAGGATACAGCTGTAAGCCACGCACGCTCAGCACACACACATGGGTACTAATTGCTTACTAAACAATTGCTGAATGTCTCCCATCTTCCTTTACTTACGTCTATGAAACCACTATTTTCCCAGGTTCCTCATCTTGGGATTGCCTTTTCCTTGTTACTTCATCTTCTAGTCCTTAAATTACTGATTTTTCTTTGGGACAGTATCATCATCGAGGGATAGGCCTCGTTCCTGGGTTACTAAGCATGTTCGCCTTCATTTCCTATTCCAGTCTGACTCCCATAATGCTTACTAGCATAACATTTTGGACATTTGCTCAGCATCCTACAATGAATGGGGTCTTATTTTTTTTCCTATCTAAGCTTGTCACCATTACCTAATAGGATTCTTAGCAATCTCCCTTCCTTGCTTCAGCTCATGCACTCTCCCTTTTTTCTATTACCATAAAGAAAATAGACTTCGCAAAGAGTAAGACCCTTGAGGTCAAGGACTGTTTTACACTGTTCTTGGAGGGTTCCGAGCAAAGCAGGGTATGTATATAGTGGCCGGTAAGAATCTGATTATCACTGCACACTGCCCTGACATCTTCCTGAAGTAGACCCAAGGGGTCACATCCACCATTCCCACAGGGTTGGAACAGAACTGTCCTGGGATAAGAGCCCCTCTGTGCCAACTAGAAAACAACACCAGCTTTCAATTCTCCTGAGAGAATCAATGCAGTGGCGGCAGGGAATACTTTTTCCCTTATTATGTTCCATTAAGTGTGCATTCCTAAGGACCTGGTAACTACCCTCTCCATTCCCCAAATTCAGATGAACGTATAACTGCTTCCCTCTTAATCGCTACTCTTAAAGACTCAGATTTAACTAACGATTTTTGAGCACTCGCCATATGTCAGTTTCTGTTCTGCGAACGTTCCTGAGACCTCTGACACTCCTAAAGCAATCCTTGGGAGATAGTTATTACCCGCCTTTTATGCTTAACTCAACAGAGACCAGGAAGGTAAGTGAATCTCAAGCACAGCCAAGTACAGGCCCAGAACTCAAACCCAAGTAAACAACTTCCCCTCTCCTTCATATGGAAAAGCAGCCCTCTCCAGAGCGCTTCCCCTTGGTCTCTACTACTGGACAGCTTTCTGACTAGAAGGAGCTAATGTTTCCTTAAGGCCCAGATCACTGACCGTCGCTGCTCTTGCAGTCCTGTATTGCTAGTGTTCATCCATCCTCATTAACCCCTTGAGTCATAATACCGAGTAATTAGAAAATTGCATCGCCCAAAGAATTCCCTTTGACTTTGGCCTGTTTGGGTTTCACGCTTTAAGGCAAGATTTCTCAATCTCAGCACTACTGACATTTTGGACTGGAAAGTTCTTTGTTGGGGGTCGGGGAGATGGGAGGGAGGCTGCTCTCTGTACTACACGATGTTTAGCAAGCAGCATCCCTGGTCTCTATCCAGTGGATGTTTAATAACCAAAAACGTCTCCAGATATTACAAAACCTCACTTGGGAGGTAAAATGCCCTGGGTTGAGAACCACTGCTTTAAGGGAGCAACCAGAAGGTGTTACTTGCCTGTGGATCTCCATGATTTCTTCAGCAATCATTCGACCTATTTTGCCTGCCCCAGCCCTGGTTCCCCCTGGAATCCCTGGAACAGTGGGGTGGGTCCTCTTTGGGCCACCTACAACAAAGGAATCTGAGAGTGGGAAAGGGGAACCGAGGAAGAAATGCCATTATGAGTTCAAACCAGTTCATCTTGTGATCCACCTGAAGTTCAACCTCAGGGTTATGCCCTAAGGGACAAGAGAGCCGCAGCTTGTCAGGAAAAGGCATTCCAGCAGAGGGCTCAAGTCTGCGGCCAGGATCAGAGGCCAAAGGAAAGCACCGAATTCCCGCTCCCGAACTCAACATGTTGACTGACCACCACTGTATGCAAGCCAGGGACACAGAGGTAAGTCACGGCTCTGCCCCCAAGGAGCTCACAGTCTAACTGGGAGACAAAGAAGATGAATGGTGGCTGGAACAAGGTGTGGGACGTTGGACAGGGAAGCCCAAGGCACCCAGCTCCTCCAGGGCCAGGTGCAAGTTCCTGGGAAAGTTTAACTCTCAGCCGAGGGTTGAGAGAGGAGGAGAAATTAGCTTGGCGGAGAGGTGAGGAGGGGAAGGCATCCCATCCACAGCCACCAAGTCACGCAAGAGCCCCGAGGGAGGACGAAACCTGGGAGACTACTTCAAGAAACTCCTCGAGGATGAACGAGTGACAGATGAAACTGGAGGAGCCACCAATCCGATCCTGAAAGGTCTTGGATGCCATACTAACGGGTTGGGACAGGATCCCGAGGATAAGGGGTGCCGAAGCACTTCCCATGGAAAAGGCACTTAGGCTGGGTGACTGGAAAGTCCACTGCGTGGAGAATGAACGACACTGGAGGAAGGGGGCTGGCTGGGGGAGTGAGATGAGGATTAGAAAATTCTCTGCAATGATCCAGGCGACACGTGGGAGGGAGACGGAGAAGTCTAAGAGGTAGAAGGGACAGGACTGCATGTTCAGATAGAAGGAGCGAGGAGGAGGAGTCAAGGCTTCTGGCTTAAGCAACCACAGGAGGGAGTGCAGAGAATTGGTTTGGAGAAGCTGAATGTCAGGTGCTTTTGAGACTCCGGGTGGCTCTGTCCAGGAGGCAGCTGGAGAAACAGACCTAGAGTTCCCGAGTCAGAGACTGGATACAGGAGTCACTGGTGGAGACGGGGGGGGACCGAAGAAAGCCATGCGGCAGAGGCGCACCCACGGAAGGAGGAGTCACGTGCAGAGAGCAGGGGCCGGGGCCAAGCCCAGGAGGGAGCCCGGCTCGGAATGGCACAAACCCCGGTGCTGACAGACACCCTCCCACCACAAGAGCCAAGACAGTCACCAAAAGGCACCACATCCCAGTCACTGGGCCACAGGGAGGAGAGCCCAAGAGGAGCACGGAGTTTGCTATTTCAAGGGCTTCTGGGGTCCAGGCAGCCTCAGGAAAAGCAAAAATGAGCTCCCCGTATTCCAGGTCCAACAGAGAATGGGAGATGACAACGTCCTTCGTGCTCATCCTGAGGCCTCCTTTCTCATATGGGGGCTGGGGACGCCAAGTACTTGGGGGAGAGCGGACACTGGCCACAAGCAGCTTCTCGCGGGCAAGCCCCGATGCCCCTGACGTCCATAGTTACCTTCTCCAGAGGGCAGCATGCTGTCCATGCTGTGGGGGGACGCTGTGAGCTGCGGGAAGGTTGGGTCCCCGCCTTCCAGGACGTTGGCTCTGTGAACATCCCAGCAATAAGGAAACATGAGTCAGGCCTGCTCAGAACCGTGCACCTTTCACCTTGGCCAAGGTGTCCGGTGTCCACTCTGGACCTGGACAGGCCGGGAAATGAAGTGTCTGAGTGGCGCAGCAGGTCCCCTCGCTGTTTGAGAACATGGCGGACAGCATCCTGGCCTTTGGCCTCACTGCCTGCCCGGGCCTTCCTGGTCTGTACGGGGCCCAGCCCGGCAAAGAAGTGACTGCGGCTGCCCGCGGCCATCGCTACAAGGCAGCCTCATCCAGCCAGCAGGGGCGCCTCGCCCCGGCTCCTCGCTCACTCCGCTCTGGCCCCAGGCGGGGGTCTGGCCACCATGGGGAAGGAGACGTGCAGAGCAGTTCTTGCCAAGGAGCAGGTCCCTTTCCTTCTCACCTAGCAGGCGGCGGCCTCTGAGGCCGGCCCGGGGGGGTGGGGGCACAGATACCCGGCCATCCTCGGCCAGGGCTGGTCCGAACGGGCGCCTGTGTGAGCCTTCCACGGACCGTCAACCCTTCCCTCCACGCAGCACCAGGGGCGCCCAGGGTGCAGGGCCTCCGGGATTCAAAAACTAAGTGCTGTAGTGGGAAGGAAATGCGATCTCCCGCAGCAATTCCACAAGCCAGGGGCCTGCACCCCACACGTATCAAAGCGCGTTCTTTGTTAACAACCCTGTCGGCTTCTGCCAATCCCGAGGCTTCCCAGGATAGCAGCAGGGTAGCATTCAAGCTGCGATACTGGGGGCTGCCTGTACCCGCTTTCCCAGGTAAGGAGCCCCAGGCATTTATCTTGGAAGCAAGGGAGCTTCTGATACGGGAGGAAAACACTTACAAAACAACAGTGTTGGTTGAGACAATGTATTCTACTTCCTTGGTCCAAGGGTTCATGAAACTGAACCATCGACTCCGCAGTGTGATGAAAGAACCATCTTTGATTTTAAACTTATAGCAATTCGTCGTAATCTTTTCTCTCGTCTGTAAAACTGAAAATGCAAAGCAGCCATGAATACGGTTCCCTCGGGCTGACCTATGAAGCTAACCAGATCCTACGTGTGCTCCGGCTCCGGTGCCATGGCTGTGGAGTAAGCCAGGGGAGCCGGCACGCGGAGAAAGGTGGTCTCTGAGGGTTGGACTCCGAGCCTTTCGATTCATTCGTGAATCGCTTGCTGATGTCCAGCATAGGACGTGAAGGCTCCGGGCAATCACGGACTGCGTGATCGCCATCTGCCTGGGACCAGCTCTGAAGGGGACAACAAGCATCCCAAGGCCCCGCGTTCCTTCCCCATCACAAAGCCTGACGGCGGAACAGCATTTTTAGGACATCTGAATCCAGGGAGGTCACTCACCTACTCAAACTTCATTCTTTTAGGTCACAAACATGTCACAAGCGCCTTTCTGAGGGGAGACGGCACACAGCCCCTACCCTCAAGAGAGGAAGGAGAGGTGGCTATGCAGAGGAAGAGATCAGAGCCTCGAGGGAGGGATGATCCCAGCAGGGCCTGGTGGGGGCAGGAAGTGAGGAGAGGGCTCTGATGCCTCTGCGGGCAGGGATGTGGTCAGGGGTGAAGCTGAGGTGGTGGGTCAGGGTCAGGAGGTGGAAGGTCTTGGATGCTGGTCACAGATATTTGGCCTTGAGTCTCAAGGCAGGAAGTTTAAGCAAAGATGGGACATTGTCAAGCTTTATCTGTTGGGGCACAGACAGGACAACTGTGGAAGGTGGGGCAGAAGGGAGCAGGGAGCCTGCTAGGAGTCTCTCACAGTCACTGACTGGCCACAAGGGCCTGAACCAGGGGTTGGGGTAGCAGATGTGCAAAAAGGGGCCTCTGTGGAAACACGCGTCTGAGGTGAATGAACAGGACCCTGAGGGAAGGGGTCAATACTGGCTCATCTCTCAGGAGGCCGGTATGTGCCAGGGCTAGAAGCACGGCAGGATTTCATGGAAAAGAGAAATCAGATCTGTTTGAGCCGTACTAAATCTTTACAGGGTCTGTGAAACAAGAACAAGAGATGCTTTCCAGAAACCACACTGTCCTATGTACAGGAAACTTCTAGGCAGTCTGAGGTGGGTTCACTCCAAGGGGATCAACAGGGCCCGGAACATCAGCCTCTTCTCCTTAGACTCCTGGGCCGGCTGCCTCCCACATCACCGGGGGCAGATTTCTCTGAAATCTTTATGTGGCCTAGTTTCGAAGCAGGGGGACACCTTAAACTAAGATCTTTTGTACAGCCCAGCTTACCTTGCCTATGACATTCTGCGAGATGTCCTATGTCATCTTGGTGGAAATATTCATAACATGATGTGCCTAGAAGTTCTTGTGGTAAATACGCCAAAATCGCTGTTGCCCTAGAATTTTTTTTAAAAAGAAACAGTAATTCAGACAATTAACAGCATCTCTGCAGTGGATGAACCCCACTGCCTGAGAAGAACAAGGTCCCAGCTGGACGGATCTAACTGAGTGTAACCAACACTATAAAAACAGAAGAAAGAGAAAGAAAAGAAGCCTTTTGAAGGGGCCGTTATCCCAAGAAAGGAGACTTAAAAATGGTAACTATGTTAGTCAGATAAAAATGGGATAGAAACCCAACCCCAGGGCAAAGCTTCTCCATTTTACTACCTACCCCCCCACTTTTTTTTTTTCTTTTAATCAGATGACCAAACATTAGAAGCTCCAGTGGCGGGGGCCACAAGGGCCTTGCAAAGTGGCGGCATCCTTTTCCTGCACGTAGTGACTATTTCTAATAGCCAGAAAGCTCATCGGCCTGTGAATACTCTCAAGGAGGCCGCAGAGAGCCGTGGCAAACTGGGCACATCCGGGGCCTCAGCTCAGGTCCACCACTCCTCCGCTGTGAATGGGAGGCGGCTGGTCCTCAGGTCCCCACCCAGAAAACTGACACTGGACGAGGTCAGTGTTGCCAACGGAGCTTTCTGCAATGGTGATGTTCTCGATCTGTGCCGTTAGCCTCACGGAGCTACGAGGTACCTGCAATACGGCTAGCGAGCCGGAGGAACTCTGAACTTCGTTTTAATTAAAACCTGAAGAGCCGTATGAGATTACCGTAGCCAACGACCGCATCGGACAGCTCAGGACTAGATCATCTTTTCCAAGTCCCACATTCCAGAATTCCAATCACAGCCGTGGTTGTTCAGACAGCATCCTATGCCCACCATTTCTCTCCTGATCATGGACATCGAACTACGATGTCTACGTAATAGTCTCTACATGCCAAAGAGTGTTACAGAGAAAATCTCTGTATTTACGATGATATTCCAAAGGGCCTCATTTTTTAGCAGAGATCCCCATTGCATCCTTCTCTCTTTACCCTGATGGCCTGGCCCGCTCTGCTCCACTCAGAGGTGAAAATCCTGTACCATTACCGTTCTCGGGGACTACGCAGACTCTTACCTCTGGTCTACGAAAACAAACTTCCCGTCTATCGCGTGCCGAGACACGTACTCCATGGATTTCACTCTGATTTCCCCGTTCACCGGCTGCGGGACCACGTGAGAATGCAGGCGTCCGATGGCGACAAGGCAGCTGAGGTTACAGCCCTCGTTGTCCGGCTCGCTGTCCTCGTCCAGCCCCATCTTTGTGGGCGGCCAGCTCTTCAGGTACCCTGTGCTGTGGATGGTGCAGAAGCTCTTTCGATCTGCTAGAAAGCAAAGGCCGCGGTCAGTGGCAGGACGGCTCCGGGCAAGCAGGCACGGCAGCCTGTGGCGGGCTGGGGGTCAAACAACACACACGGCTTTGCTCTCCGGAAGGGAGAAGCCAGTGGCAGAGGAAGACACGGGCGTGGACAGCTGTCCTCCAGCATCCTACGTGCGGAGCAGGGCTGGCGATGCCGAGGGCGCCACGTATACCAAGGACGGAGTATCTGGGTCTCCCTGGGGAGAGGACGGCTGCCCAGGAAAAGCAGGCAGGAGGCGGACCTAGAAGGATGAGCACTGGCTAAGGGACTCAAACGTGCAAAGAGGGCTCCGCGTGGCTGAAGTGGAAACGGCGGGGCTGGGAAGGCAAGTTGGGGCAGCTTACTAGGCTCTCAGACTATTTGCTAACAAATGCGTGTGTATCCGACAGGGAAGGGAGCGCTTTTAAAGGTATTTAAGTGGGGAAACAGCAAAGGACTGGCTCCTCCAGGAGCGGAGCGATAGGGAAAGCGGAAGAGTAAGGAGCAGGAGGAAGACAAGCATGCAGGAGACGAGGAGACTGTGCTCCGGGACCGCAGGGAGGACGAGGAGGTGGGGAAGCACGTGGGAGAAGTTTCTGAGAACTCTTGAGATTTGGTATGAATATCAGAACATTTGGTACAAAGGAAAGAAAACGGAGGGGACTCCAACTTTTTTGGATTGGATGTTTGCTGCCGCTCACGGACTCCAAGAAGAGAGAACCGAGAGTGTGCTGTAGAGAAGACGGAGAAGGACTGCCCTCTGGGACACACTCGGTCTCGAATGCCTGTGGATTTCCACAATAAACAGATCCTCACGGAGGATTTACGAAGCAGCAGGTCTGTACTGGTTACTGGGAAACCCCTGAGATGCCCCAGCATGGCCTTTCTAGCCCACGGGGGAGACAGACATCAAACGACCGGACGAGGGAGCGCACGGGGCAAGTCCAAGAAGGTGCCGGCAAGAGAAACTGCGGGTGCTGCCAGAGGGCCTGAGGGAGCAAGCAGCGGCCACGGACGCCCAGCTCTAAAGGACCAGCACTGCGAGGGGGCTGAAGGGAGCTGGGGGGCGGGGGGGGGGCGGACAGGGGCCAGCGCCCACGGACACCTGGGGCGGAAAGGGGGGGCGAGGCATCGACAGGAAGTTGGCACAGCTGAGCACGTGGAGTGGCGGGGGTTGGGGGGTGCACGGTCGTGGACTCTCCACTTCTCTCCAAGAGCAACGGGGACGTGCAGGGTTCTAAAGAGGGAGCCAAGAGAAAGCTGTGCCAGTGAGGGGACTTCTGCAGGAGGACGTTGCGGGGGCAGCACTTGGTCACCGACCGCATCGGGAGAGCGAGGGCACCGGGCTGGCGGTGCCTCCCCAGCTTCCAGCGTGTGCAAGCAGAGGACGGCAGTGCCGAGGACGGCGGGGAGAAGCTCGGGTGGTCGCTCTCACGCGGATCGCGTGTGAGATGCCCCCGAGAAGAGTGGAGTGAGCAGATTTCAGAAGAAGTAGATTTATGGATCCAGAGCTCAAAAGAAAAGTCTGGGCTAGAAATATAAACTTGGACGTTACTGGTGCATACGCGGCACGGCAAGCTAAGGGAGGAGAGGACGTGACCTATGGGTCAAGTGTAGACAGAAAGGTGGCTCAGGACAGATGAGGAGAGAGCGAGAAGCAGTCAGAAGAGGGCCCTAGTGTGGCAGAGGATGGGGAGACGAGAAGAATGAGGTTTCGTGGAATCTTAGGGAAAGAATACTTTAAGATGGAAGAAAAATGAAGTGTCCGTTGTGCCTAGCAGCATCGAAGTCCTTGGCAAATGGAGCAAGAGTCATTTCGGTGGACTGGCAGGAGGCTCGGGGAGCGGCTGGCATGGTGGCCCAGAGCAGTCTTCCTCAACCACATTAAAACAAACCGAACTTACACGAAGGAAGCTTTCCCAGGAATCGCTGCCACTGTGACAACCATCAGGGCTTTCCCATCTCTCCTGCCCCCTAAAGGCCCTACCTGGTAGGGGGAGAACGGCACTGGCTGCAGTCCTGGGACCGGCAAGGGACCACTGAACCAATCCCCTCCTGAGCACCCCAGTGGACAAAGCCAGCCTCCCCTGTATTAGGATTATTATTATTTTTAAGATTTTATTTATTTGAGAGAGAATGCACAGGAGGGAGAGGGCGAGGGAATCTCTGCAGACGCCGCACAGAGCCCGACGCGGGGCTCGATCCCACGACCGCGAGATCACCACCTGAGCCGAAACTGACAGAGTCGGACGCTTCACCAACGGAGCCCCCCGGGCGTCCCCGTATAATGATTCTCAAGAAGTGAAATGGTTACCTTTTTTCTTTGAGCAGGTAGAGGGGAAATCCTTGTCTTCCACCTTTACTGAAGGTCTGTTACACTTCATCCTACAGAAGAAAGAACGTCGTGCTCCAGAACATAATCGAGATGGCCCAGGGGTTATATCTGTTTTAACTGGAAGTCCAGCTGCAAATCAACACACAAAATGTGATAAACTGAGAGTAGTATTGTCTGTCAGGAGGGGGAGTGTGACCTTGAAGAAAGCCTCTTCTTTCTTGCCTCACTGTTTTCTAGTGACCACGCCACTCCTCCTCAGTTCAGGCCGTAAAAGATGCAACATGGGGAAGTGGGCTGTCCATCTGGAGAGGTTTCCAGATCACCTAGAATGCAGCTACTGGTGGGAGGGGCAGGACCAGGATCCTGCTGGGAACACTGGCTACAGGGTCTATGGCCCGCGTCCGGGACAACGTGCACCCACCGCGGGAGCCATCATCAGAGGAGGGGCCGCTGCCTGGGACTCCTGCGGGCTGTCACCCCTGCAGCCTACCTCCCCGACAGCCCCCCCCCCCCCCCGTGATC